>BMAV01007646.1:442176-481901 GCA_019973955.1 Trichonephila inaurata madagascariensis
AAAAAAACGAATACAATCGATATTTAAGCATTTATTGCTTTCCGTTTTTCTCTTCTAGGATAGGGAGAGAGTCATTATCCCTCCACCCCATAATCGACCCCCTGCGATCGATTTCTTCGTCCCGTATGCCTCCCTCAGCAAGAAAAAAAAAGAACGTATCGAACTAATTATTACTTTTCGTCTTTTGCACCGAATTTTCGCCTCCGTCGTAGAAGGTATGTTTCTTTGTTTTGTGGATGATATATTATTAGTGCAAACAAAATAGTCACGTCTTTGCATTTTTTGTCAGGAAATAATTAGTCTGAACGTTCTTTAGATAGCAAATAAGAAATAGAACACCCTTATTGATAGGAATGACCTTATTTTTAATTCAATACTTAAGTGCCTATCACAACCTACAGTATTCTTATTATAGTCTGAAGTACTAATTCTCTGTACGGTTTTTGACAATACTTTTGTGAACAATTATAAGAGTCTAGCTGCAGGGTGCGGCGTTGCAAGGTCTTTCTTGGGTTTATAAATTTTTCCTTCCCTTCTCAATGTTAGCACTTTCAGGGATGGGTGTGATTTCTATATTAAAATAAAAGGAAAATATTATTTTTCGAAATTTCTTTGATTTCTTTACTCCGTTGTTCGAGTTTCTTTCCCCTTCATTTGGCCCGGCGTTGCACGGGCTTTAACCGAATGTGTAACTTAATCCCCATGAGAATTTCCTCTTTCCCTCATGATGCCAGTACTTCTGTGTGGGTGTGTACAAGCGCGAAGTGAGTGATTTCTATAATAATATCATTAAAATTCCTTTTTTTAAAAATGTGTTCAACTTATTTTCATTGTCTGGCAGGTTTCTTTTCCCTTCGTAGATTCTTTCTATCTTTCTCTCTCTATATATAGGCTATTTATCTCCTTTGCAGAGTGTTTCATAATGTTGTACGATTATGTATTGTTTTTACATTATTGTTATTAGCATTAAGTTTGGGATTGTACTTAAAACCATTCGAATAGCCTTCACCTCTTCATTTAACCCCTTAAATGCCGATTAAAAGTTACACGATTCGCTCTCACCTGCCACCGTTTTAACATAAGGGCATGGATACGGTGAATCAGGGGGACAGAAAAGGGACAAATACGCAAATTATTCTCTGAAATAAGTAAAATCTTCGCAAAAACTGCCAAGATCTTATTGTATTCCACATCCTTCGGAAAAGTTTTACTGATAGCAGTGCAAAGAAAAGAATTGTATTTCGAAAGAACGCATATATACGCCCAAAGCATTCAACACATCGGTTGAGCGAGATGGATATATAGATTGGGGCAGTTGAAGAGATAAAAAAGATAAAACTTTAATTTCTAAAAAAATAGTGTAATCTGGCATAATCCCTTAGCCTTCTTCTTGGGAGTCAATTTCCACAAACACCTTCTGAAAGTATATCTACTAAACAAAAGAAACATACTTGACATATTTATTATCTGTAAGTTTAAACGGCTCAAAATCGATTCTTTTTAACTACAACACGCCTCAGTTCTGCCTCGTCCACATGAGTCAATTTCTGCGATACCGTTTTGGGACGAGTGAGCGTGTCAGTCGATTTAATATTTTAAATGGGGGGGACAAAATTCAATTGACAAAAATCGGTCTCAAAAATCAAATGTAATTTTTTTAGCCTAAATTATTTTTTATATAATTTTCTATAACCTCACAAAATTTGAAAGCTCTAAACTTAAAATAAACGCAGAATTATGATAACTTTAACATTCGTTTTTATTCTCAACCCTATGGCAAATCAAAACTTTAAACTTACTTATCTCAGAAAGATAAAATAAATAGTTTGTCTTCATTTAAAATGCTAAGGCTTTTTTTTTCTAGTATGCCTAATGCTTTGAATTTTTTTACCTATTGCTAATAGTACATGTAACAAAAGTCGGTATGCCTTTTTGAATCAAAGTATCACTTATTTTTTTAAAATTAATTACACTGAGAATTAGTACATTTTTTAAAGAATTTTCAGAAAGCATTCATAAAAATAAATATTGTAAAAATACCAATAATGTTATCGCAAAACTCATACCAATTTTTGTTATACATAGTTTAAAGTACTTGTAGATAAAATTTCTAGTGTGTACGTAAATTTTTGTAGTAGGAGTAGCATTTTAAAATCACTTCACAAGTTTTAAGTGTTTTCCTTAAAAATTTATATATAAATGGCTGCCTTTTTATGAAATCTTGAGCACAAAATCTGTTTTACATGGTATACACACATAGGAGGCAATCAAAAAAAATTTGAAAATTCTTAAATTAAAAATTTTGCATAATCGTACCATGTCGCCTTAAATGCGTACACAATTAACAAATGATGAATTTTATGTTTGTTTATTCATAGGCAATGTTATTACTATCGTATCTTAGGTTCATATCCTGATGCCAGTAAAAACCTGTTACGGTTTTGTTAAACATCTTACAGGCTCAAAGTCCTCCAAATTTAGAAACGGAATTCTTTTCGAGTTTGAGGAATGGAGTAGAGCTCAGGTGTCATCCTTTTCATTGGACCAAAATTTAAAATTAAGAAGTATTCGAGTTGCGTTTCAGGGGGAGTTATTAATTTATCGGAAAACATCCGAACTTCGATTAATCAGTTGTGAGCTGTAGTTATATTTTTCAAATTTCTTTTCATTCTTACAGGATATAAAATTGACCATAGTATAAAAGTTTCAACTTATGTACATATAATTATAAAAGGAAAATTTCATATGTGTATTTTAGTACACGTTTCGGGATTATTTTTTTAAATCATACCAATATAACAATTTTTTACTAATATTTATAAGAATTAGTCTTTGGTGGTCGCCTAGCAACGGGTGTCGAAATTGCTTACATAATTAATTAATATTTTTTTTTGTCTCTACCAAACAATATTTTTCATTTAGTTCTGAAAACTTTTTTTGGTGACATCCCTTAAAAGATTTTTACCAGGAAATATATGTGCAATGAATTGATTGAATAAAAATATAATTTGTAAAATATATTATGGGGAAACATTTCAAAGAAATATAATCAATACATACGTGAAAATCGAATGCATACAGGTTAAATGTAAGCCAATAATTACTGAAATAATCGTACAGTTCTTTAAACAGGATGATTAAAATTGATGACTGTAAAAATTTAAAAGTTTGTAGGAAAAAGAATAAAATAGTTAGCAATTTGATTTGAGCTTACGACGTCTAAACGAAAAAAAGAAAAAAAAAGTTTCAAATTATTCAAATCTGTAAATGCACTTATGCTCGTTATAACCTACGAACTAAAAGATGTGGTGTATACGCCATGCATAATACTTGTTACAAAAACGTGTAGTTCATGTAATTTATAATATTCTGCGTCTCAGAAGCTCATCAAGACTTTAAATGAATGATAGGGCTGTTTCCATCTTTTAAATACATTGCCGCATTATATTAATTTAAAACTCACTTCAGAAATGTAGACAAATATTTGTTCCATATAAAGAATGCATAAACATGTCCGATGATACTATAACCTATGAATATTATTCAAGGCGTGGTTACGTGGGTCACACAGCCACCCCAGGTTCGCAAAATCTTTAATTCTGGAAAACCTATTCATTTGTTACCAATGGCCTTGTCAGTATTCTTCTATATAACAGTCTTCATGGGAACTAAAATGTATATATCACATATATCCCTCTTTTTTTAGAAGTGATGAACGTTGTTTTACGACCTTAAAGTGGGATGACTGAGTTTTTCACGTGACTTCTTTTTTTCCCAAAATATTTCCTACGAACAGGCTTCATTTTTCCTCTGTGATCAATTTAATGGTTTTGATAGCTGTGTTGTAGGACCCATTATGACTTTTAAATGCAAACGAATAGAATATAAAACAATAAATGGGCAACTTCTATCTCTTTTGGATGAAGTTGAAACTGATCCAGCAAGGGATGATAATGATGAATTAAAGGATATTTATCACGGTAGTGAAAGAAAATTTGAGAAAGGTGACGAACACATGAAACATTTGAGATGAAAGGAAAATTTTCAAATGTAATCTAAAATTCTTCATCAAGATATTAAGCCACTTTCGAATAGTGTAATATCGTTATGAAAATATATCTTAAGTACGTGTAACACTAAGACATTGATTTCCTAAGGCAGTGCTTCTCAAACTTTCAACATTTGTGACACAATATTCAATCATAATATTCATCGCACCCACTACTCGTAATAACAATGTACTGGTTGCATTGATAATACACTTTGACGCTAAAGCTACAATACGACTTTAATAATGAACTGCACAAATTATCAAGATAAGTATTAAATTTTGTATATGACAAGCACATGAGAGTTACTTGTAATTTTTAAACTTGATCTTAATTTAGTATAGATAGTTTCATTCTCAAATACATCGATCAGTACTGATACATTTATAAGTATATTACATCAGTTAAATGTGCATTTTAATTTTTATTTTGTCAGAATGTATTTTGTTTTGCTTCCTTTCAGTGAATTAATAATTTTTTTAAAATCCTTTATTTTCGACTTTCGATATGCTCATTCCCCCCATAAGTTTATCACGTCCATAAGGAGGCGCACCTCACAGTTTGAGAAAGGCTGGCATAAGGAATTTTTTTTATTTATTTTAGGCTGTAGAAATACAAAGATCATTCCAATCAAAATGACCTTGGCAATATTATATATGCTTATATAATCTGTTTTGTAAATGTCATTTAAGTGATTTCTTAAGCTGTCCAAAAAATACATTTTTACTGGATGTCATTATTAAGCAATTCAGTAAATTTAAAATTACAAGATTAATGTGTAAAAAATAGAAATAATAAACAAAGAGAGGAAGAGTGAAAAATGAAATGACTGTACCTAAAATAATGCAAACTGACATCTCGGACTATGTATGAAAATATATTTTCTCATTGAAATATTTCAAGAAAATAGCTAAGTCACGAAAAAATAATTTGAATATTTCAAAATATAGTGGCTTGAATTCTTTTAAACATGTATACTTTTAAAAAGTTTTTTTTCTTTTTATTCCAATTAAAAATTGTTGGATAATATAATACATTTATTATAATATAACATTTCTTTTTGAAAAAATAACAACTCTTACATGGTACAGGGGACTTAAAAAATACAGAAAACACATATAAATGACAGATTTAAGTCAATTTTTCTATTACAGTAAATATAAAAACATTTCAACATGCATTTAGTGTTTCTTACATTAAACATGGTAAATATAATACTTAAAAACATAATTAATCAAAAGAACATTTAAAAACGAATGAATCAATACTATTATATAAGTTTCCATGAATAAAAATTATATATAAGCTTTTACAGGCTAATAAAAAATGTATACCTAATTTGAAGTTTCATTTACATTTATGCATATTAATTCTAACTCTTAAAATGTTTAATTATTTGAAATTATTACCGTAATAGTTTTATTAGTCTTTCAACATTTATTTATGTATAACTAATCACAGATAAGAAAACGCTAGCATTAATTTTAACTATTTCAAAACTACACATGCATTAGTACTCATTATACCAGTTTATAACACATTAATTATTTATTTACAATTTAACCATAATTTAAAGCACTAAAAATGTTTCTTCTACTATCCTCACTTTAATACTAAAACGATTTTTCAATAAAAGTCCTTATGAAAATTTACCTTTCTGCACATAATTCCGCATTTCGCAACATGATACATTTAATTTAATAAGTACTGCGAACATTATCAAAAGTACCACTAATTATTACCTCTAATAATTAAATGATAATTTATCTAATATTACTCTTTTCACAACAAAGACTGAACATTTCTGTACTATGAAATAAATATATATAAACTTAATTTATTCGATTACAAGTAATTCTTATCCTTCCTGTTATCCCATCTGCTCGGTATGTCTTTGTGCCTTCGTTTAGCGCGATGAAGAGGAACAATCTTTTTCTAATAAAAATGATTCCCTGTTAAAGGGAGTGAATATTAAGTATTCAGTCCATACAAGTTTTGGAAATCTCAAGAAAATTGTCGTTGAACCCTCAATGATTTCATGAATTATGTCTTTTTTCAATTCCTATTATTAGTTCACACTCTCCCTATATATATATTTATTTATATATCTTGTTCAAATTTGCATTCGCTTATAAAATACTTCTTATTTAACCACTCAAGTTCAAATACATTTTTTTAAACTCGTAATGAATGACACTTGATGTTAATACAGTTTATTTTTCAAATATAATTTCATAAATAAAATTAAATTAAATTAATTAATTATAGTCTAAGAGATACATTTCAGTCGATATTTTTCCTCTAGATGGCAGCACCATTGGATGAAACTGCTTTTGTAGAATTTGTGATGAACATTTAACTTAACCTGAATAATCATATGCTAGTTAGACGTCATCATTCCTTTTACACTGGTTTGAAAACAAACTCTTACATCTTACATCCAACTTTTATTAAAAAATTTAATTACAAACGTAATGTGGTTAAAAAGTTTTTAATGTTAACTTAAACGGTGTTTTGCCGCTTAATATTGTGATTCGGTCTTATGTATATACATATTTATATAAATTGTAACTACTTAATGAAAAGTAACTAAAATAAAATTTTTGTTGTTGACCTAAGTTGGAATTGACTTATTTTGATTTTCTAATATTACTTGTGTTTTAACAATATAGTTAGTGGCGTAACGTACACCCCCACATTACGGGGGACCCAGGATTCTAAGGGGCCCAACGCATGACTGATGCCAAATGCGTATTTAACCAATTTATAAAATACTGAAGGGAAAACCTATCTTTGCAAAGGAGCTCAAATGTTCTCTGTTACTCCACTGAAAATAATAGTAGTTTCCTATTTGGAATCATTTGAAATTTCACAATAAATGGAACGGGTTTAATTAAGAGCACGGATATTATTTTATATTTTTGAGGGGAATAAGGAGATTGCCATTTTGTTCACTCTAAAGGTTATGTTCGCGAACAGGTGCTTGGTAATTTTCTTCTAGATACTGGGGCTCGAAACCTGCCATTGCTAAAAACTTGCTGGTTAGAGGGATTACTGCTTTCAACATTGTTCTCTATTAAGGTTTTCCACTACCCTAAAATTAAAAAAATTGCAAAAATTCACAATTTTTTGTTTTTATCTAAAAGGCCATCTTATTAGCTTTATAAAAGTAACAAGTTTATTATTTTTCCGTTCACAAGAATAAAATCTACAAGTGTTTTAATGAAAGCAGTGTCATTATTTTAAGCAAGATATACCCTTTATCTACCGACGATACTTATTAATACCACTCACTTTAAAATTACATAGAATAACCTTTTTGACGAATACTTAGACGGTACTTAGCAGGAATATTCTCTTAAACATACTCTTCCATGATATATGGCAACACGGGTTCTAAGATGAGTATTTTAGCGGGTAAGTCAAATAGTTTTATAGCAGAAATTGCGTTTTCAGCTGACGATGTTTTCAGCGGATTGCGAAAAAATAGTTTATGGCAAAAGGTAAGTGTCTTATTTTTTTGTATGTCAATAAAGACTTTAAAAAACGATTTGACTATTTATTTTAAGAGTGAACAGTGTACATAATTAATTTTACTGTTGAATATCTTTAACTAATTAATTAGCTCTAACTAATTAAATTTCCAAAGGTTGAGTATTTTGTTTATGTATTTCCCTTAGTTTTCAATGTAGTGATTCAAATAAAAAATATTGCATGAAAAAAACTGCAGTAAATCGTAATGCTGTACAGAAAGTGTTAAAATGCGTTTTACGCCAAATGTGTTTCTTTGAAAATGCTCAAACGGGGACAGCGATTGCTCAAAAAGTTTTGGAAATAATTGACCGAAATATTTTGTGTATGTTCTAAATAATAGTAGACGGCTTTTAACCTATATATTTATCAATCGCTGTTTTATTACAAAACTTACAGTCCTTTATGTGAATATAATCACTGTTCCTTTAAGCAATTTCATGTAGTAACAAAGATAAAATGCTCTAGTTTTTGAAAAAATTAAAATATTTCTTATCCTAAAGGTCATTTCAAAAATAATTAACATAGCAACACATCAACATTGAAAAATTGAAAATTTGCTCATAAACTTTTGGTACAAAATGGGCCACGTTTATGTAATTTTTGTGTAAATTTTACCTATTTTTTTCCCACTTTGGTAATAATAATTTATTTTTATCTTCTTAATTTTAGCATATTTTTCTTAAAATCTACTAAGCGAATCTAAAATTCACAAAAAAATCCCTATATCTCCATTTGTTAAGAAAAAAATTGTCGCAAGTAGCAGGATACCTTAATTGTGTTAAAAGTTCTTTTTTATTTTCAGATTTTATCTGAATGATTTAATATTTGAAAAAAGAATCTGGCAACATTTGGACACTTTGGAAGTAATTTAACTATCAGGGGAAAAATTAATATCACCTTTTTTCACTCTACCAATATAGTTTTATTAACTTAAAGACACTAAAAAATGATTTTATTTTCGCATATTCAGTCATATTTGTAATATTTGATTAGATTTTACAAATTTTGACCTTTCTTCATTGTATTTGTTCATTCATTTGGTTTAATTTCCTTCTGTATAATTTCCATTCCTTGTTCATTTCTCTAAAGCACCTTATTCTTAGGTTAAGAATTTAAGTCAATTAAAACTTCGAATTTTATGCATATTATATTTCTTCTGAAAAATGATCAAAAGGAAAGTAGAGAATGTAAGAGATAATAGGAACAAATTAAATCTGTTCAGTCAGCTGTAGTGATATTACTTTTATTCATATTCTATCTGATGCACATTCAAATTGAGAAGCGATAAGTCAGAGAATTTGGATTATGTCATTACCATTCTGATCTTTTTTTAGTTACAATTTCGTTTATTTCATTATCTTCTCTGTTCTGTTAACTATATATTTGATTTCCAAGAAAAAACTTTTTTTTTCTCAGTTTCTCAAGTTGAGTCTCTCTGATAGCGAAAATGTATAATTTACTATTTAGCTCTTTACTTCTATTTTAATATTTTAGAGTAGAGAAATTTAAAAAAAACAACACGGATTATATATTATTTCAATAGATAGCAGCTCTGAAATTAAAGTATCCGACTACGTTCGGAACCACGATTTTAAAAAAGTGCATAAATGGACAATTTTCATGATATTTTGTGTCACTTAGGTTAGAACACATGTATAAAATGGTTTTAAGGACATTATGACAAAAAAATTATTTAAATGCAATTTTTTGGCAAAGAATTAATTTAAAATAACCTTTTTTAAAACGTTCTCCTTTTATATAAAATGCATCTATAATAATATTGTGTGTGTGTGTGTTTAGATAAAGTAAAGACTTCTCCGGAGAGTCTCAACTAGGATTTTTGAAAAATTCACATTATTTTCAGAGTTATCACCAATTGTCAAAAAATATCGGCGATTTTTTCTTAAAATTTCTCCACTCTGTTGTAATATAATATGGATAAATTCACCTCTAACTTATATGTTTCAATAATTCTAGTTGAGCCACTGTACAGAGGTCTGAGGTATATACAGGCAAAATATTATTATAATAGAAGCATTTTTCACAAAAGCAGAATATTTTGAAAATGGGTCATTCTATGTTCACTTTTTGTCAAAATATTGTACTGAAATAATTTTTTATTGTAATACTATTCTTAAAACTTTATATACGTTTTTTAATCTAAGTGACACTAAATATCATAAATATTACCCATTTATGCGCTTTTGCAAAATCACGGTTCCGAACGCAGTCGGATACCTTAATATGAATTTTTCAAAATTCTTCGTTTAGACTCTAAAGAGAAGTCTTAGCTATAACGAAGATAAGCATAGAACTTTTTCCATAATATGAGAATGCTTTGAATATATGTCATTTTTTGGTGAAAATTACATTGAAATAATTTTTTATTGTAAAAATAATCTTAAGGCAAATTTATTTATATATCCTTATTTAAGGTACTCTAAATATGCAAAAACTTATTGATTTATACGCTTTTGCTAAATTGCGGATTAAGACATAGTTAGATACCTTAAAACTGTGATTCTCAAACTTTCAATGTTTGCGACCCAGTTTTCAATCATAATTTTCATGGTGACTTCCTCCGTACAATAATAACTTATTGAATTCAATAACAATGTACTTTGACGCAAAAGCTACAATACGCCTTCAATTATAAACTTTACAAATTACCATTAAATTTTGCATACATATTTTGTACATGACAAGCCTATGGGGGCGTTAGTAGTTATTGTACATTGTGACGGGGCTTTATTAATACTTCTTCTAATATTCCTCTTGGGATATCCTTGGGGCCAAAATGACAATTCTTTCTAACCAACCCAAGAAGAGAGCGTGGTTATGCAGATTAGGTATTATATATATTGGAACGTTAGTATTCGCGATGAACGCTAAGTAAAGCTAAGTGAAGTGAGGTAAAGTTCTAGGAGAAGAGTCTTAAGCCGCATTCACACCAAGACAGTCAGCGTTGAGCGTCTAGCGAATCAGAGACTTCATCTCGGGTGAGATGAAGTTTCTGATTGGCTAGATGCTCAACGCTCGACGCAGACTGCCTTGGTGTGAATGCAACTTCAGTGTATTCTCTGAGTTCTATGAGTCTGTTTAATAGTGCCAGCTGATTAATAAGATGTTCCGCGATCAGAAGAGTTTCCCCTTAGCTGGAACAAACTGGATTGAAGAATAAATTGATAACATAAGGACCGTAGCTGTTCGCCGAGAAAATAGAGGTAAGACAGATCGATTAATCTTTAAGACTAGAGCGGATTCTAATTAGTTAGGAAATCAGGTATAAATATAGATACAGTGGCTTATTGTGCTATTTATTATAATTACAGCTTACGTCGCATCACTCCTAATCATAAGCCTCCTAGTCTTATGTTGTTTTATTGAATATATATTAAGATCATAATAAACTAATTTTATTATGGCAGAGTTTAGTGGTCAATCCTTCATTCCCTCAAACATAGGTCGCGTGGATGGTAACGAGCGCGCGGGGTATCACAATATTAACTTAGTATTGAGGAATTAATGAACAAGTACATTGTGTAGTACTGATACATTTAAAAATATATTACATTATTGTAAATGTGTATTTTTTTATTATCTTGGAATGTACTTGTTTTGATTTTGTTCAGTAAATTAATAATTTTTTGAAATATTTTTTTTTTACTTTACGATATGCTAGTGCCTTCCAGGTAGGATTATCACGCCCTCCCCCCCCCCGCCCCTTCAGCAGTGCAGACTCAAGCAGTCATGGGTGAAAAATTCTGTCTGGTCTTGTTCTACCAGACTTTTGAATTCAGTACACCATTGCTTTCAAACTTTCAATGCTTACGACCCAATTTTCAATCATAATTTCATCACGGCGGGGCCGCTCCCTTTCCATGCAATAAAAATATATAGAATGTAACAATAATGTACAACAATATTATGGATGTAACAATATATAGAATGTAACAATAATCTGCAACAATATTATGAACGTTACAATAATATACAACAATATTATGTACGTAACAATATATATATATATATTGTACAACAATATCACATGTATGTAATAATAATTCCCAACAATATTATGTATGTAACAATATATAGAATGTAATAATAATGTGCTATAGAATGTAACACAATAATGTATAACAATATTATGCATGTAAAAACAAATATAATGTAATAATAATATATTATAGAATGTGACAATAATGTACAACAATGTTATGAATGTAGCAATATATAGAATGTAATACTAATGTACTATAGAATGTAACAATAACGTAGAATAATATTATGCATGTAACAATACATAGAATGTAATTATAATGTACTATAGAATGTAACAATAGTGAACAATAATGTACTATGTTTAACAATGCTACAATACTACCCTAATTATAAACCGCACAAATTAAGAAGATAGTATTAAATTTTGTGTATATGACAAACCCATGGAAGTCACTAGTAAGTTTTAAACCGGTTCTTAACTTAGTATTCATAAATTAGTTATCAAATACGTTTTGCAGTACTGATACATTTATGAGTATATTATATCAATATAAATCTGTCAGAATGTATATTTTGTTTTGCTACTTTTTGGTAAATTGACGATTTTTTTAAATAATCTTCTATTTCTGACTTTTCGAAATGCTCGCACCGCTCCCCCCTCCCATGTAGTATTGTTTCGGCCCTTTAGGGGAGCGCGCCTCACAGTTTGAGAAACGCTGCAGCAGACCAAATATATTTCATGTATCAGGGAAAAATATTGCCGTATATTTAGTGGCTCAATGTCATCACGATGACGTGGTGTGGTATAGTGTAGAGTGCTAACTAAGTGCCGTAATTGTCACTTGAACGTGATAGAAAATTACGATAGTTACTTTCAAGTATCACATTAAAAACAATCAAAGTAATTAACAACTAATCTTAGGTGTAATGCGAGATGTGTGCGGAAACAAAGTACCGTTTTGGAACCTAATTACTCAATACCCTCTTTAAAAAAAAAAGATGAACTATTTTTGAAATCTGTCGCATTTCATTGCAAAGCAGTATCATACTGTGAAATGTATGTTTTCACGAATTTTCTCATTCCCCTTTTACAGCCAGACTTTCATTGGCAACAAACGACCGACAATGCTCATTATTGCATTGATGAACAAATTTTTCACACTTTCATCACGCATTATACATTTTTACCATAAACCAGCGTTTCTCAAATTGTGGGGCGCGCCCCCCTTGGGGGCGTAATAACTGTACGAGGAGGGCGCGAGCCTATTGAAAAGTCAAAAACAAAAGATCATTAAAAAAATTAATAATTTACTGAAAGTAAACAAAAAAAATGCTTTCTGATATAATAAAATATAAAATACACATTTACACGAATAAAATACACTTATAAATGTAACGCTACTGTACAACGTATTTTTTATTAATTTAAGGTATTCGATTACGTTCGGAACCGTGAATTTCAAAAAACGCATGAAGGTATAATTTTCATGATATTGTGTGTCACTTAGATTAGAATACATGTATAAAATTGTTTTAAGGACATTTTGACAAAAAAAAATATTTAAATACAATATTTCGGCTAAAAATAAACTTAGAATAACCTTTATTCAAAATGTTCTCCTTTTTGTGAAAAATGCTTCTTTTATAATAATATTTGGCCTGTATATAGCTCAGTCCACTGTACAGAGGCTCAACTATGAATTTTGAAAAATTCACATTATTTTCAGAGTTATAACCCATTGAAATAATTATCGGCGTTTTTTGCTTAAAATTTCTCCCTTCTGTTGTCGTAAAATATGGATAAACCCAGTTCTAAGTTATATATTTCAAAAATTCTAGTTGAGCCTCTGTACAGAGGTCTGAGCTATATACAAGAAAAATATTATTATAATAGAAGTATTTTTCACAAAAAGTGATTATTCTGAAAATGGGTGATTCTATGTTCATTTTTTTCAAAATATTGTACTTAAATAATTTTTCATTGTGATACTATTTTTAAAACAATTTTATATACATTTTCTAATCTAAGTGACACTGAATATCATAAATAGTATCCATTTATACGCTTTTGCAAAATCATGGTTCTGAACGTAGTCGGATACCTTAACAATAGTAAGTTAAGAACAAGTGTTTATAATTACAAGTGTGTGACCCCATTGGCTTGTATTAACACTTATCTTGATAATTTGTACGGTTTATAATTAATTCCTTAACTGCCGATTAAAAGTTACGCGATTCGCTCCCCAATACCGCCGTTTACCACGTAGACGCGCGTAATTTTATGTTTGTTTGGGGGAAAGGGGAGGAGAAAAGAAGAAGAAATAAGCAATTCTTCTGAAATCAGTAAATCCTTCTTTAACACTATCAAGGTTCTTTTATTTCATTCCAAAGACTTCGGAATAATTGTACGGATAGCAGTGCACATAAAAGATCGTACTTCGGAAGGACGTATATATACGTCTAGAAAATTAACGCTTTGGCTGAGCGAGACGTTTATATTCGTCGGTGGCACATAAGAGATTAAATTCGTATTGTATCTTTAGTGTCAAAGTATACTATTATTGAATTAAATACATTGCTATTGTATGGAAGGGGGGGGGGTGATGAAAATGATGATTGAATATTTCGTCGCAAATATTGAAATTTTGAGAAGTACTTCCATAAACCTCTAAACGACCTCTAAATGACGATGAGTTTCAAATTTCTTAAGGGGACACACAGTACGATTCAATTGACCCAAATCGGTCAAAAAATGAAATTTAATTTTTTTAGCCTAAATTTTTCTTTATATACTTTTCTATAACCTCACAAAATTTGAAAGCTCTAAACTTAAAAAACACAGAATTATGACAGCTTTTGCGTTCGTTTTTATTCACATACCTATGGCAAATCAAAACTTTAAACTGACGTATCTCAGAAAGATAAAATAACTAGTTTGTCTTCATTTAAAATGCTAAGGCCTTTTTTCTATTGCACCTAATGCTTTGAATTTTTTTTTACCTATTGCCAATAGTACATGTAACAAGAGTTGATATGCATTTTTGAATCAAAGCAATATTTATTTTTTTAAAAATAATTGAACTCAGAATTTATACATTTTTTAAGGAATTTTCAATAAACATTCATAAAAAGAAGTATTGTAAGAATACCAATCACGTTAATGCAAAACCCATACCAACTTTTATTATACACAGTTTGAAGTACTTGTAAATCAAATTTCATGCATGCACGTCAATTTTTGTAGGAGGAGTAGCATTTTAAAATCACTTAAAAAATTTTAAGTTTTTTTCCTTAAAAAATTACATGACTAGCATTTTATGAAATTTTGAGCACAAAATCTGTTTAACATAGTACACATACATAGGAGGCAACCAAAAAATTTTTAAAAATCCTTAAATTAAAAATTTTTGCGTAAATCGTACCATGTCCCCTTAATATTCCTTGCGTTCAGAAAACGGATTACAGGACGCACTTCACAGTCAGCGGGATCGGCAATTGTCTTAAATATTTTGAACGCTCACTAAAAAGCGTGGAAATGACACAATATGGCTTTAATGGAATCACTGGACTTTCAATTAACTAGAGACACGAGTGCGCAAGGGTTGAACTCCGATACAGCCACTGCAGTTGTAGTAGAACGAAACGGCACTTAGTTTCCAGACAGACTTTGTGTAAAATACTCAAAAGATTAGGGGTCTAAGGGGGTGTTAATTTTGTTTCGAGGGCTGAAAATATAAACAATTTTCTATAAGATATAATGCTTTGAGCTTAAAATTCGATAATTTGAATCTCTTGCAAATATTTATAAGGGACTGAAGTTTGAAAAACGTACAAAATGTTTTTAAAAAATTATAAGCATATGGAAATAAGAAACATTTCTGCAATAAGTATTAAGTAATTTTTACGTTGCGCACGCGGTTTTCTAATATAATCGTATTTGATGTATAAAACTGAATAGAATAATAAAACATATCAAACTCTTTAAACCAGTGTTTCTCAAACTGTGGGGCGCGCCCCTCTAGGGGGCGTGAGAACCGTACAAGGAGGGTGCGAGCATATCGAAAAGTCGAAACCAAAAGAATTATTTAAGAAAATTATTAATTTGCTGAAAGGAAGTAAAACAAAATACATTATGATATAATGAAAAATAAAATGCACATTTATATTGATACAGTATACTTATAAATGTATCAGTCTGCACAATGTGTTTCAAAATTAATTTAACAGTACGAAGTTAAGAACAAATTTAATAATTACTAGTAACCTATGGGCATGTCACAAAATTAAATACAAAGATTAATACTTATTTTGATAATTTGTACGGTTTATAATTAATGTCGTATTGTATACGATGTCAAAGTATATTATTATTGAATTCAATACATTTTTATTGCATGGAAAGCAAGAAATTATGATTGAAAATTAGGTCGCAAGTATAGAAAGTTTGAGAAGCACTGCTTTAAACACTTCCTAACTTCAGTATTATATATATCTTGTATTACCAATTACTTAAATATATATATATATATATATATATAATGCAATTTTTTATTTTTTAAAAAGTATATTTTATTATTCTATTTTTATAAAAATAAATCTTCAGTGTAATAAGGATACATTTAACTTTATAAATTGCTGTATTACTAGTACTTAGAGCTACTATTTTAGAAAATATCATCTGTAACGTAAAACTTAATTAATATTTCCTTCATAAATGTTTATAATTTTTAAAATTATGATTATATAAATTTTAAAAGTTTTGCACTTTTTGAAGCCCTATTTCTTTATAAATAATGTGTAAAAGATAGAAATTAATGAATTTTAACTTCAAAAAATTATATCTATTTTAATTTTTTTTTTTTAATTTTCAGCCCTCGAGATGAAGTTAACACCCCTGCGACCAATGATTGAATTCCGAATTACTCTTAAATAGTATTTGAAAAATCAGATATGCTAAATTATTTATTTTATAAAATTATATAAAACATTTTCGTTGACTATGCCAGTACATTAATAATAATTTAAACGCTTTATGTGTCTTTTTAATGTGTAATTACGTCATCAACTAGAATTTACTTCTAAACACACAAAATGGTTTTAAATCTGCATAAGACAGTGTTTCTCAAACTGTGAGGTACGCCCCACTAGGGGGTCGTGTTAGCTCTAAGAGGGGGGAGCGAGCATATTAAAAAGTTGAAAAGAAAAGATTATTTTAAAAAACTTATTAATTTACTAAAAGTAAACAAACAAAATACATTCTGACATAATACACTTCTAAATGTATTAGTACTGAACAATGTATTTTACAATAAATTTAACTATACTAAGATAAGAACAACATTAATAATTATCGATGACTCCATGGGATTGTCATTTATAAAATTATATACAAAAATAAAAACTTACCTTGATAATTTATACGGTTTATAATTAATCATTTAACTGCCGATTAAAAGTTACGCGATTCGCTCCCCAATATCACCGTTTTCCACATAAGCGAGCGTATTGCGGAGAAGGGGGTGTTTTTATTGCATTCTAAAACCTTCGGAACAATTTTATTGATAGCAGTAAACAGGAAAGATCATACTTTGGAAAGACGTATATATACGTCCGGGGCAATTAACATTTTGGCTGAGCAAGACGTTTATATACGCCCTTGGCAAGAGGTTAAATTCATATTATAGCTTTAGCGTCAAAATATAGTTTTTTTTTTTATTTAAATAAATTATTATAGCATGGTGGGGCGATGAAAATTATGATTGAATATTGGGTCGCAAATACTGAAACTTTGAGAAGCACTGGCATATGAACCTGAAAAAAATTAAAAATACTTATTTATGGTATTCACTAGTCTAACTATTAACAGAGAAACGCGATGAGGGAATAAAGAACCTAACTCCACTGATCTAAACAAATCGTGAAAGTAACTCTTAAAACACGTTAAAATAAATTTTTCAGCTTTTCAACTAAAACCGACTACCGAAACAAATAAGCAATGAGACTTGTCTGTTAGGTGTCTCACTTCGTTAAGAGGATTCCAGTTTTAAAGTAACACATCCTGCACTTAAACAGCAATTTTTATCCTTATTTGCCAACAGAATCACCTAATCACGAGAACTTAATATTAATTTGTCTAATTACTTCTGTAAAAGATTAGAAGTCGCACACAACTTATTCAAATTAAGTTACATTAGGGTAGTTCCCGAGTAAAATTATTTAATCTCTGCTATACTTTTCACAGTTAAATGTGACATGTTTCGCGATAACCCGAGACATTCTTAACTGGTGGTGATACATTCAAGTGTAAGTGGCTCAGCAATTTCAAGGTAAATGTGTTTTAATTACATTTTTAAACGTCTCTGACTCTCCGTTTCGAAAATAGAGTTGCAGTGTCAGAGAAGGGGCTTAAAAATACTGAAGGGAGAGATAGTATACGATAGTGAAGAGTTTTAAGTATTTTTAAATCTTCTAATATTATATATATCTATACATATACACACACATACACATCATTTATACATTTGAATATGTACACACACACGCACATATATATATATAGTGTTACGAATTTTGTGTAAATTGTGTAAATAATTTGTATTTTAGTGTTTAATGCATTTATATTACTCTATGTTATGTTTATTTCATGTTAAAATTGTACCATTCACAAGCAATGCCGCCCCTTACGTTATACTGGCGATTTAATGAGAACTTGGTGAAATCTTGGCGGTAGAGTCAAGTTGTCATCATTTTTGGTGACCAAGTTAGTGGCCAATTTGGCGACCATTTTGGCGTCATTGGCGACCATGCTGGCGAGTTCGGAACCCTCGGGAATCTTCTAGAAAATAGTAGATCTCTCCACTAGTGTCACGTTCAATGACACGAGCTGTTATATTTCTAGAAGTTCTGTCGCGCCTGTAAAAAGATGCTCGCTAGTACGACGAGGAATCTGGATTAAACCATCGAGTAGTGAGGATTGTTTTGACTAGCGATTAGCTCGGCTGTGCTTGTGAATAATCTTTACTTCCGTGTATTTTAAACGCTGATTATTGTGTTTGATTGCTGTTGAAGGTGTGAAGACCTTCGGTTACTTACGCTGTGAATATTGCTGCTGAATCCTGTATTTAAAGGATTGGATTTTTGATAATAAATTCGCATCGCTCCAAAAGAACTGTTTATTTTCTTTGTGACTGTTTTGCATAAAATCCTCGAACCCTCGGATCTACGTAACAATATATATACTGGTTTCATTATGCTGTATAAATATATACTGTTTATATATATATATATATATAAATTATTAATATTATATACATAAATTAAGAATTCGATTATATTGAAACATATACTTATACCTGTAATTCTCTCCTCTTGATATAAAAAGTACAGAACTTCTAATTAATAATTTCTAATAATCTCTAAAATTGAAGCAGAGTGAAGTTTTATGCTCTCGTAACCCAATAAACAAGTATATTTCAGCAAAATCAATTTTCAGTGGATCTCTACTCCTTAAAATAAACATGCGTGCAAAATTTCAAGTCGGAATCTAATACAGGGAAAATGGAATTTATATTATCGATACACTCCGCAACCCCGTTGAGACTCGATTTCCAAAAGAACCATACTTTGCGGATTTCAATTCAACAAAAGAAACATGTAAACCAAATTCCATTATTATAGTCCTAGTAGCTCGAAAACAGGACTCAGTCAACAGGTCAATATGACCCAGTAACCCCCCTCCGCTTCCCCCATGAGTCAATTTTCATGAAATCCATTCTTAGTGGATCTCTATTCAACAAAAAAAACATGATTATAACAAATTTCGAAGTACGTAGGCCTAACAATTCAAAAACAGGAATTTTTTTTCTTGACCCTTCACACTATTTTCGAAACAATTCTTTGTTAGAGGAACTCTGTTTCAGGATAGGAACATGCCTTCCAATTTTGAAGCAGGGATGTCTAATAGTTTAAAAACGGAAATAATTATCTATAATGCCCATTAATCCTCCGCAACGCCACTTGGTGTATATTATTGTAAAAGCCATTTTGTATTGCATCTCTGTATCAAGAAAGGAATCTGCTTACCAAATTCCAAGACTACCCGGATAATAGTTTAAAACTGGAAATAAATAAATATAGTGCACCTTAAGCTCTTGCAACGCAACTTGAGGGTCAATTTTCGAAAAAATGATTTTGTAGTCTCTCTCCACTAAAAGAAAGGAATATGCTTACAAAATTTCAAGACTGTGCGTCTAATAGTTTAAAAATGGAAATAATTATGTGTAACACCCCTTTGGGGGTCAATTTTCACAAAATCCGTTCTTAGCGGATCTCTACTCCATGAAAAGAACCTGCCTGCTAAATTTCAATTCTGTAAGTTTAATAGTTCCGTAGATATCGCGATGAGTGAGTGAGTGAATCGCTTTTCCCATTTATATATATATATATATATATATATATATATGACATAATAATCATCCACTCAATAATACCATAACCGGCTGGGTATTTCATGAGGTTGTGTGAATATATACTGCTTATATATACATAATTTATTCCTATCATTAAGAATCTGATTATATTAAAAACATTCTTTTAACTCTAGCCTCATGAATTAAAAAGGACAGAGCTTCTAAGTACTAATTTCTAAAATTGATGTAGAATTATCTTTTACACTCTCGTAACCTCCCTCCGCATGTGGATTCCCGCAAAACCCTTATTGTAGTGGATCTCTACTCAACAAAATAAACATGATTGCCAAATTTAAAGTCTAAACCTAATAGTTCGAAAACAGAAATTATTATTATCAACCGCTTTGAGAGTCGATTTACGAAAGACCCGTTCCGTGCGATTTTAAATTCAACAAAAAAGCTTGAATATATCAATTTTCGTTACGGTAGAATTAGTAGCTCGAAAACGGGAATTTTTTTATCGATATATCCCCATAACCCCTTGCTTTTCCCGTCATAGGGGAGTCAATTTCTGTAAAATCTATATTCAACAAATCTCAAATTTGTATATCTAACAGTTCAAGAACAGGATTTTTTTTTCTATAACACCTCTTAACCTCTCACAACCATCCCTGTGGGTCTATTTTCGCAAAATCTGTTTTTAGACTAACTCTACTCCATAAATAAAAACGGACTTACCAAATTTCAAATCTGTAGGTATAATAGTTTTTAAAAACGAGAGTATTTATCTAAAACGACCCCCTAATGCCCTCGTAATGCCCTTTGGGGTTGAATACTCACAAATCTGTTTTTAGCTGATGTATTTTTCATGACAGGAACATGCGAACTAAATTTCAATTATGTAGGTCTAATTGTTTTGTTCTGGGGATATAGGGATGCGCGCGCGCGCGCGTAAGTGAGGAGGGAGTGAGTAGTTCTTCTCCTTTATATATATATATATATATATATATGGCCACTGTGTTAGCTGATAGGTCATGGTTTCAAACTCTTAACCGGTTTATTCATGCCCTGTTACACTGAAAAAGAGAGTCTCCAAATAAAAGCTGATGAAAGGTTTAATTTTTTAATGGACCAAACACTCACAATGGATTTTGTGGAGGCTTGAAGAGTGGGGCTCCAACTTAGGTGTCAACCTTGTCGATTGATAATATTTCAAAATTATGAGATTCGGTTTCAGTAGCTTTGTGGTGGTCAAAATTGCGGGCTCGTAGCTGGCATGTCATGAACTCGAGTCCAGTACCACTGAAGTCCCACTATGTAGAGGAGTTCAATTTACGGTAAATTTGTGCAGGCTCAATGTCCTCCCGTTAGTGTGGTGGGGAAGTTAGGATACGGTTGTGCAAACTCAGGTGTTGTCCTAGTCACTTAACCGTGGTTGAAAATTAAAGAGGTCCGTCACCAACAGCCCCCATGCAGCTTTATAGTGCAATGTAGTCACCTCTGGTAAGGTCTTCTGCAATTGGTCAGAATACGCGGATGATGCAAGTTTGCATCCTTCTCTTTTTTTAAAAAATGCTGACATATCAATTTTTTACAAGATAAACTTCTTATTTCCTGTTAGGTGGGGAAAAACTAAAAGTTATTTATCACGTGCGATGTGTCTTGGATTATTGAAGACCCTTTTATGAAATAAATTCAATCAAGAGAAAATATAAGTGAAGTATTATATACACATTGCTACAATGTGTGTATAAAGTAGAACAAAAAACTCCTAGTACCAATTATTTTATTTGAAGGAGACAGATAATAAAGAGATAATATTTATTATTTTTTCTTGTTTTGCATCATGTTTTAAAAATATTTAATGACAGCATCATCATTTTAAGAGGACTCGATACACTGAACACCTTTTTTTTTATTTATATAATTATATAAGGATGTTTACATGTATCCTATTTGATCTAACATGAACTATACATTTAGGAAGAAACAACACCGTTTTTAAACAAACAATTATTTAAAACATTTTAAAAATATTTCAATATTTTAAAATTCCTATTACTTTAACAAATTTTAACATTTTTTTATCCCTTTTTCGTTTTTAATATTCTTCGAAGTGTTCATCACAATTCTGGAAATATAGTGTTGGTCTTACTATTAATACCTTTTTTTTTTTCGTTGCGTTGCATTGATGCTAAAACGGTGAAAAAAATTGCAACATTTAAGTTTGTTGATTTTTTTTAAGAAATAACTATTCACATTTGTTTTTATTTTATTTAACAAATATTTCATCTTTTCCGCTCGTTTGAATCTGAATATTATCAATTTGAAATTAACTAAACAATTTGCTATTTCAAATCACACAGTGTAAGATTAAATTCGAAGTTCTCATTATGGACAATGAAGTAGGCGTAATCTTCTGAAAAGGATCAAGTACCTGTGTTTACATAGAA
Source organism: Trichonephila inaurata madagascariensis (assembly GCA_019973955.1). NCBI lineage: Eukaryota > Metazoa > Arthropoda > Arachnida > Araneae > Nephilidae > Trichonephila > Trichonephila inaurata. The sequence continues at coordinate 464,626 of BMAV01007646.1, forward strand.
GATTAAATAACTTATATTACAGTGTTTCACACACACATATTATCATTACACATATTATATTCGCGTTATTCTAGACCTCCCAATGGGTCCTAATCCTCAGTCAGTAGAGTGTTAAGTGACGAGAACGGCAGTGGATCTGGAAATGCCTCGTCACATAAGGAATCCGAGCCACTCAAACTAAATTTAGAATACTATGAATTGAATAAATCCACGTTATATATTAGTCTCAAACTAAGTCTGTTCCAAAATTAAGCCCCGAATCTAACAATTGAATATCAGACTTTTTGGCTATACTATATAGGAACTTTTGTCTCGTACCAAAATAACACCTCTATGCTCCGGGATGTGAATGGTAATTATGAAATTCGATGCCTTATCTTGTGAAATGAAATATTTTCGACGGCTTTCATTACCTTTGCAATGTTTACAGTATTTTACGCTTGAATGTATTCTGAACTATAGGAACTGAAATATAGTCCTTAATTATTTATACTGTCCTTTAATATTTCAGATACTTTAAACTATAGATGCGTTTTCAGAATGTCTTACACCCACGAACGTGTGACGAAATTAATCGTGGACATCATGCGAACTGAAATTCTATTGTCACGAACTCGTGGTGGACGTTGTTTCTCATGGATTCCAGTGGTTATTCAAATACTTCTTAAAAAGAAATATACAGTGCTAAAGGATTTTATATTTCTTAACTTTAATTTTTCAGTTTGGATAAATTTATTAAAATTTTAAACTCAAATTAAGGTTATTAAGTATTTTAAATTTTTTACAGGTGTGAATCCTACAATTACCATTGTATGGTGCAACTGGAGATTGTAGCCCATCAAAATATATCCACATGTCTAACATGTCAGGTAAACTCTCTTCAACGATAAATTTATAATTAAGATAATTTCCTAATTTTGCATTTTTTGGTGTACATCATGTGTAATTATTATCATATAAGTATTAATTATTATATTCCGTTTACCTCATGCAAGAATAATTTTATATGCTTCTAAAGCTATATTTATTGCATATTATAAGATACTTATTTAATTAGTCCTTTTTAAAAATACAAAAATAAATTAGTAGATGAAAAGTGATTTTTTGATAAAATATTCTTATAGAAATTTCTAAAAATAATGAAAAAAGTTGAAACACATTCTAACTTAGGTTTTGAAATTACAAATCTTGATACAGAGGGTAAAATTTTGAAGCTATAAGGATAACGCAGCATTACAGATGACTTAATGCGTTATGCTAAAATCAATCACACATTAGGTTAAGAAGTGAATTACGTAATCCTATTGCTCTAAGAATGCTTATTTCAGTTCCTGGAGGGTTCTGAGATAGGAAAAATGAGGTGTACAACTGACTTTTCCAGAAAGTTCAAACCATTTTCGGTAGCGTTAACATTTGGAGATATGGTTATTCAGTTCTATCTGGTGAATATCCTCCCCTTTAGAAATCCATTTACCAGATGAGTTCCATGTAGGTAAATGTTATCACACCTTTTGAACTGAAAACAGGTCAAATTATACACTCCAAAAATACAAGCATGAGACTACGTTTCTATTGTTTCGGTTCTATGTTTCACAATAGTGATACAGCCTCTGTCAAAGTCACCGAGATATTGCGTTAATCGAACGTGATGCCTGCTCATCCATCAAATGTTTGCAGCCATAAATACTTTTTTCTCTAATCCAGGTTCTGCTACATGTGAATGTAGCAGTCCCTGGTTTCCCTATAACAGGAATGGTGAATCAGTGGCACCCGTGTCATCAATGGCACAAGACACTGTTTTGGGCACGCGAATGATCAAAATGGTTTGCATTTTATTTCAAAACAATGAAATTCATTCTGAAGTATTACGAACATACGCGAGTATTTCGTCTCCGGTTATTGTCTAGCATTAATTACGTCGTGTATTACAGTTGCTTACGATGCAAAATTTGTCTACGCTTAGCATAGTCAATTCAACCGACACAACTGTATTTTAAAGTTTATTTGTGTTATATTTACGATTTTTAACAAAAATCGGTTCAGAAAAATGAGTTCAGAATAAAAAGTGCAAAATATTAAGTGTAACAGAGAATTTTAAACTTCGGGTGTCTAGAAATATGGCATTAATAGTAAAGGCGACAAAGCGGTGCGTGTTTTATGTTCTGGAACAATGGTATGCAGAACATCGTCTGTAAAACGGCATTTTGAATCAAATAACAAATCGTCTTGTCAAAATAATGAGCCACAGCAAAAATAATTAATACAGGGCAAAAGGTATTTTTCCGTAGTAAATAAAGAGTTTTAGGTTCGTATTTAGTTTTATTATTTAACCAATATCACAATTCAAAATTATTTGACGGCACGTCTGTAACTCATTTAACACTTCTCTAGGAAAAATGGCACGTTGATCCATGTAGGTTCGCCACCTGTGCCCTATAAGAAAATGTGCATATAATAAGTTGTTGTTATCGTGTCGTTCCCGAAGGGACGGAATGAAAGTTGCTAGAGCCTGAGACAGGTTGTACTTCTACACGATAGATGATGACAGCGCCTATCTCCACCTCCACAATTTAGGCATGGAACTGGAGGGGAGGAAAATATTCTCCAGTACCCAGCACCCGTGGTTTCTGCTGCCACCACGCACAAGACTTTCGTACACACTGATTTAACGATAACGTACTCAGGTGTACTCGGAGGGTATTTGGTAACATCAGGCATCAAACACATGACCTCCGGTCTGCAGTGCGATGCTCTAACTACTAAGCTACCCACGGTCTTTCTATGATAAGTAATCAGGCTAAATATGAACTCATTCATGGATAGAACTGTCTCCCACTAATCCGTATTCCATTATCGATGTCCTCTACATCGGCGAACTCTTAGCACCTAAGCGAACCTAAGCGAACTCTTTTGTACACAAAAGTTTCCACCCGCAAACAGTTGGTCTTGCAACTTGACCTTTCTGGAAGTAGAAATTCTGAAATTTATTACGGTTGCATGAATTCAAAAAATACTCTGAGAAAGGATTTTGCACTCCTGTTACAACTTTAATCAAAGGGCCAGCGTTAAACTACATTGGCCATCATGGCTTTAGACAACATTTCTCAAGGCATTTTTTTCACTTATACCTCCAGTTTTTTGTTTAATATTCCTGAGTTGCAATAGAAACACCATGAAAATTTTCAAAATTCCAAAGAACAACCATTTCGGTCTTGGTGAGGTACTAACAAAACACTTTCCCCTGAATGCGCAAGCCTCGAGCAAAAATACGCCTCCTTCATCATCACTAAAATTTGTATTTACACTTCATTTTTTTTTAATTTAATTGTACTTTCGTTCATTAATTTTATTTTTTTGTTCAGTGTTTTTTGAAATTCGACTTAAGATTCAAATTAACTTTGTAAGGATCTCGTATCCACGCCTAGAGATGTGGGAGAAAGGGAAGGAAGATTAGCCATGTTCAAAATCAGTTAATTTATTTGTAACACAAACAACAACACAAGTTCAATCAATCAAAACTAAGAGATGCACTCAATTAAAGCTATATGCTTACGGGCTCACGCATTTTTTCATTAACAAATCCTTTGGGTTCTTTGGGGCCAGAATAAATGGCAGTTCTTTTCCAACCAACCCGAGAAGTAAAACGTGACCGAAAGATGCAAATTAGGAAGTTTTTAAATAACAGAAATTTAGAGTAAGCGGGGTGGCTTTTGGGAAGTGTTATGATAGTCCGTGTTACAGGTGTGAAGAGTATTTTGAGAAGTTATTTGACACTCAAGAGAGATTATCCGTGACAAAAGTGCCTTTAGTCAAGGCGGATACACAATTCCACGCCAGTAAACCACAACTTCAGCTGGAATCAAATAGATTGCTACTTCGTTGGATATTAAGGTAGAAGTTACCATTTAAATATTTGAATCCGTGTTTATATAGCATTTGAGCATAGGCGAGTTAGTTATTGATAGCGGTCTAGGTTACGTTATTTAGGTATTATATATTGTGTGTCTCGTCACAGTAGATTTTCTCACATATCATATTATTATCTAATCTGTTATTGGGGTTTAAGTTAAGATCTTAATAAAGTAATATTGGGATTATGGCAAAGTTGGGTTCTTCCTTTAATCCCACAAATCTAGCTCACTCGAATAATGGAGAGGCTGGGCCAACCCCAACCAATACATTACATATGGAGTCAATTAACAAGGTACCCAAAGCATGAAAAGACTTTAAATACCAGTACACTTATTTCAGGTTCGAATACACTATCTACTTAGCTATCCAATTTCTATTCAATCTAAAGTGATAAATCGTCTCCTTATTTATTACAATTATCAAATAGCAAGTATCTATAAACGTACTATAAATTTACACTGCACACTAAAAATTTGATTAATCACTGTTCCGCTAGCAAACTATCATATCTATTTCTCTCTTCCTCTAACTTGAAAGCTTAGACTATATATAGTAGACCTAATTTACATAATCACGTTCTCTTCTTCAGAGGGTTATTTGCAAATAATATAGACCAAAAGTTTCCCAAGAGGATTTGTTAATCAGAAGGACGTGGATAGAGCCGTCACAACTTTTTGAACATCACAGCATATGTTACACTTTATTTAGAATTTTTTTTAAAAAAAAATTGGCATACGCGTATGAAAAACAGCATTTTAATGCGTACTATAGTCTAGTTCATAAATACGGGACATAAACAACATATATTCCGTAAGAACTTTTAATATATTTCATTATATTTTGAGTTTCTTGGCGGATATTAGTCTTGGGATAAAGACTGTATTCATCGTTAATTGGTTCAAACAATAAAATCTAGGGTAAGAACGCACTGAGGTAAAAAGGAAACAAAACCACACCGACATTAAAATTTATTTCACCACTATAATTTAATCTTGTTATTTTAATTCATAGTTTTTCTAACTGCGGTTACTGATTAAATTTCATTGGTCGAAGTAGACCCCGTGATCTCTATGAATTTGCTGACCTATTGAACGCTGCGCAGGCTCTATTTCTACAAATCTGTCGTTTCTTTGTAATTTCCTTTATCGTTTGGATTTCGATGTTTCTATATAATCCAACTGACTATTCGATTAGATTTTCTTAATTTTATCCATCGCTAGATCTTAATTATAAAAAAGTTTGTAAACACTTGTGAAAAATCGTTCGCTGTGTAAGCTCGGCTAGAACTCAGCCAACTATGAGATTGGTCAAAATTCCCTAATCTTAACAGGTGTTACGTAACGATTCAGGGGTTTTTTTTTTTTTTTTTTGAAATTATTTTAACGGCGAAAACCCGGTTTTCTTCCTTTGACTTCTGGTCCAGTTAATAATAATTAATTTTCTAGAGGTATTGGTAAAGACATCGAGGTGAAAAGAATCAGTTTTCTAAGTTGTCCGAACACATTAACATAATAGCATATTTAAACATTATAAATGCTTTTTTAGGACTCAATACCAATAAATACTATTGTTTAACTAACAATATTTAAAATAAATTACTTAAATTTTAGAAAAATCAAAGTTATAACTGAAATTTTACCAATATTTTTGAAAAACTTCAAAGCAGTTAGAGAAAAAAGTAATAAACTTAGTGTATTAGTAAGAGTATTACTAAAACAAATATTAGATGCATTTATCTAGGAAATGTACTAAAATTTTAATGTTTTATTAAAATTTGAAAATTTTAGTGCTGATTGAGTAAACATAATAAAAAATGCGGCATTATTTATGAGACCATTATTTAAGGTATCCGACTACGTTCGGAACCGTGATTTTGCAAAAGCGTGTAAATGGATAATATTTATGATATTTAGTGTCACTTAGATTAGAATACATGTATAAAATTGTTTTAAGGACATTATGACGAAAAAAAAATTATTTAAATATAAAATTTTGGCAAAAAATTAACTTAGAATAACCGTTTTACCAATGTTCTCCTTTTGTAAAAAATGCTTCTATTGTATTAATATTTTACCTGTATTCAGCTCAGACCTCTGTACAGAGGCTCAACTAGAATTTGTGAAGTGCATAACTTGGAAGTCGGTTTATCCATGATTTACGGAAACAGAAAGGGGAAATTTTAAGAAAATACGACGATAATTATTTCAAATGATTGTAACTCTGAAAATAATTTGAATTTTTCAAAAACTATAGTTGAACCTCTGTACAGAGGTCTGAGCTATAGACAGGCAAAATATAAGTACAATAGATGCATTTTTTACAAAGGACATTTAGAAAAAAGGTTATTCTAAGTTAATTGTTTGCCAAAATATTGTATTTAAATAATTTTTTTTTTGTCATAATGTCCTTAAAACAATTTTATACATGTATTTTAATCTAAGTGACACTAAATATCATGAATATTATTCATTTATGCGCTTTTTTAAAATCATGGTCCCGAACGTAGTCGGATAACTTAAATAACAATCTATACCTGAAAAAGTATTCATACAATAAAAAATATTTTAGCACATTGTCTAGAAAATAACATAAATATCAGGTTCAAAAAATGTTATAGAAATACATTCGTAACATTTTGAGTTATCAGACTCACCATGATAGATTTTAAGCAATTTAAATGCCTACTTCTGGTAGATGAAAGACCCATTTTTCCGGTTTTTTTAACTTTATAATATTGATTGCAACTTGGCCTCTAGGTAGTGTGGAAACAAAACAAAGTATGTTTTGCTAAAGACAAAAGATAACTCTATTTAATAAAATAAAAAACAAAAATATTTATCTTTACCGAATTTGGTCATTTTAAAAGAGTTCGGATACAGGCGTAGGTACTCTGTGTAAAAAAAAGAGTTTTTTTTTGCATACTTATATATATATTAATACTTTTGGATATTAAAATTTTCCATTATTAAAATCCCCCATTTTAGATTATAGATTCCAACAACAAACAAAGAGAAATCTTCACAAATGTTTAAATTTTAAATAATAAAGTGACTTTTGTTCTACCCAGTGATTGAAAAATTGGAGTTATAAACCTGGATTATATTTAAGTTAAGTAAAAAAGTGCGTATTTAAATAATGTCTCCTTGAAAATGTCACATTTTTAAGGTAAGTCTTAAGATTGTGGCGATATTCTCTAATATTTAATGATCACAATATTATAAATCATACAAATTTAGTTTTTACTTACAAGTTTGCTTAAACTCTCACCTTAGGGGGAAATTAATATTGGCATTTCTCTAGGGATAACTGAACACGAAAGGGTTAAAAGGCTTAAATATCTTTTTTTTCCCCAACAAATTGCTACGATACTCTACCTGAGAATTAAATTACGCAACTGATTCTCAACCCCTGTTTCCGCCTGCCCCCTCTTTGTAAAAGCTCAGTGTTTTCACTAACGTTCTATGCAAATATTTGAGAGAGACTCCTTTTGTATCCAAAAGAGATGAAAGAGCGATTATTATTTTTCAGCCCCGGGCTCACACCATCCTCCCCTTCGACCACCCTGCATTCAAATCTGTAATTAGCTGCGGTGTTGGAGGAGGACTGAGTGGGGGAAAAAAAGTGAAAAATACCTTTCTTTGTAAGAGAGCATTTCACTCGACGTCGAAAGTGTTAATGCAACAGAGTGCTGCCTTTCATTTTTCTTTTCTATTCCCGTGAATTTCTTAACCGCTGAGTAAATGAGGACTTTTTCTTTATCTAGTCTTCTTTCCCTCCCCCCTCCCCTTCTTTTCTTTCCGCATAAAACGTGACGGTGTCTCCAACGATGCGAAACGTATTGCATTCGGTCTTTTGTGTGGGCTAGTGTTTTTAGAGGATATGTATACTGCGCTTTCTTTTAATGATAATTTTTTTTTAAACAAAAAAGGTAAAAAAAGAAAAGAAAAGAAGACTTTGATGTATAAAGGTGCGTTATAAATATATTAACTTCGAATCAAATGCTTCTTCGTCAATTACATAGAATAAATAGTTGTTATATGTCAATAAATTAAAAAGTGTAGAGGAAATGTGTAATTAAACAACAAAGCCATAATACTAGCTATTTTTCCTAAAAGAACGCCAGTCCAAATTTATTTATTTATTATTAATAAACAGAATGCAGAATAATTTTCTCTTTACATAAATAATGATTATAAAAAAGGGTTTCTTTGAGGCAGGTAAATGACTTTTTTATAAAACTCTTAAACTATCCATCTATGTGTAATTAGAATTATGAAATGCCTACAACAGGGATGAATAATTTTTCTGATATAAAGGCGACGTCGTGGAAGCGCAGGATTTCGGAGAACCACATTCTTTCAAAATATTTGCGTTCATTAGTTAACTTTGCATCACAAAAAAAAAGCATAAATTGTCCTGTTAAAATCGATAAATGTAAGTTGAAAACAATTGTGGCATTTTTTTTTACTTTATTCATTGGGCTAGTTTCATATAATCTATAGCTGGACGCACATTTAATTTTAGAATCTGTGTTTGTTTCACCCATGTGACGGTCGGTTTTTTAAGCATTCTTATGCAGGTAATTTTTTTTTACGACCAGTAAAAAGATAGAACTTTAAGTTAGAACGTGAGTTATAGCGCACTGAACACACCCGACTCGAAAAAAATTGGAAGTTCACTTTTTCCACAATTCCGGCTGATAGGCTTATCTAAGGTAAAAAAAATAAAAAAAAAAAACGGCGTCTTAATCCATAAGCCTAAATGCCCCAAATTACTACACTCAATTGGAAATATGAAAAATTGGAATTTTGGTAGACTTCTGAAGAAAAGGTTTCGAATTTCATGGGTTTTTTTGTTATCTTTTTATTATAAATAATAGAAATATTTTGAACTTTCAAATAATCGTAGTTCATTTGGGGCGTATACATGTGCGGAATCTACCCTATAAAATTGAAGTCATTCAGTCAAACCGTTCTTGAGATATGATGGAGGAAAGTTTGAAAAACACAGTTTTGAGAAAACCGCGTTTAAAGTTTCAAGTCTGATTAAAACAATGAAAATCTTAACTTAGCGCTACGAACACAACTCTTCTAACACCTGCTTCTTTACAACGTCTCCGAATTTTAAAAAATCACTTTACCATCGTGTTCTAGACATGTTATGAAAGCAATTTATGAAAAATAATTTTTTGATTTTTTTGAAACCATCAATTGGGTGAACCCTCTTAATTACTGATGTTAATAAAACGCAATTTTTTTCTAAAATATATTGAGATGGTTATTTAAACCAAAGTATTTACTTATATGAACGAATAAAAAATACAATAGGTTTGTACTTTTATTTCTACAAACGAAAATTGTATTAGAACGTTTGTCACACACACACACATCATTAAAATAATTAAAAAAGAAAAAATATATTTTTAAATTAATGAATCAAGATGAACGCTTGTCTTGATTTTTAATAACTAATTTTTTAATGTTTAAATTATTTTGCATTTTATTTTTGCACATTCTCGGTATAGTTAATGCATATTAATAAGCGAGTTTCTCGAATGTCCAAAATAGAACTTTCCTATTGTTTGTATAGATATTCACAAAATGAGAATTCTTTTTTCAAGTAATTAAAACAATCAATCGTGTACATTTTAAGCTTTCAATTGAAAATTGAATTTCACTTATTTAAATTTTGACTTATTTATTTCTGATACCTTATGTATGATTTTATAATTTGTGTTGGATATTTCGAAACACTATATGAAAAATAATGGTATTTATGGAAGTATTTCAATAGCAAAACGAATTAGTTACATTTTAAAGAGTACATCTAACACGATTAACGGATGTTTCTTAAATACTCTTATATTTTTAAAATTAAATATGGAATAATTAAGGAAATATATTTGAGCAAATTCTTAGAATTATATGATTTTCTTTCGAAAACCTTATAATTGATTACTAATTTTCTCTAAGATATTAGATCCTAAATAAATTTTAAAAAACCCTGTTATGTATAATAACAATTTACAAATTAATAACACAATGCTGAAAATAAATTTAGAAATGATATAATAATCAATGCATAGTTATTACACTTAAGGCCCAGTGGTCGAGTGGCAGCGTATCGCGCTTCCACACCACAGGTTCGGGTTCTATTCTCGGGCTGGTCAAGGTCAACTTAAACTTTCATCCCTACTGCGTGGGGACTTTAACACTGGAGATCTCGATTCAGATTGACCACTTGATCGGAACATCTGCTCATGCACCTCAGCGCCCAATGGCCAAGTATACTGGGATGGGCACAGAAGGCCCTGGCTCTCATTGGCTGTTGTGCAACTGAGTTTGAGTTTATATTACCTCTATTTCATGAAAGGCATAAGTCCTTGGATTTTCGATTCTTCTTTAGTCTTATTGATACTTTTTTTCAAATAAGTAATGATCTCACATTTTTTTTTAAAAAGTCTATAATTAATTATTTGTAATTCGAAACACATTCAGAATTGACATACAAAAATCAAATTTAAAATTTGCACTGAATGGAATTGAAACAGTCGGTCAGAAAGATAAGCCTGTCTAATCGCGAATTAAGTCATGCACAGGAGCAAAACAATGGCTATTGGTTTTCTCCCTCAAAACTGAGGTGAAATCGAGCTAAATCGTTCTGTCACCTGTACGGTGCTCAAAAATATGACTAACGACTGGCGTCATTTAGCCCTTGCCATGATGAATTTCGTTAGCCTTGATCTGGTATTTGCCGATCAGGTGGCATTAGTAATAACAACAACAACATTGTAGTTCAAAGAATATTCAGTAAAAAAATTGGAGATTTTTATTCAATGGAATGTATATAAATGTTCCTTAAAAATACCTATTTTTAACGTTACTAAGATGCATAACATATGTTTCATGAATCTATCCCATAAAAAGTTTTCATTTAAATTATCTGTTAATTTTGTGCCTACGGCAGCCGAGTGGAGTTGATCACCGAATCATTACCGATGTTATTGTGCCATTGTTTCCAATCCGTATCCTAGTGCCATTGAAAATACACCATGTATAGTGGATAGCTCATTAAATCTATCGAAAATCACTTTGGTATGGCATAAAAACTTGGAGAGTAAGGTGTCAGCCCACAGTGTCGTGTTCATGACTTGACCTAATATCAAAATTACGAGTTATTTGCTTTTTATTTCCTGTTGCCATTAAAACTGAAATTTTAAGTAGTTTAAGTCAATAATCATGGGAAACACTTTATTGCACAGTTATCTTCCAAAAAATATTTTAAAATCATTGATCAAGGACAAAAACCGCGAAAGTAAATAAAACATTTTTCAAAACTCACATACACTTGTGACGGGCTCACGCGTCTTTTCTGTAACATAACCTATGGGTTCTTTGACGGCCAAGATTAATGGCAAATATTTTCCAACCCAAATCCAAGAAGTGAAATGCAAATAAGATAGCTTTTAAAAGAACAGAAGTTTCAGTAAGCAGAATGGCAATTTAGGGAAAGTGATGATTAGATGAGATAGAGAAGTGTGAATTGACGGCCTATCAAAAGGTTCCCAAAATTTCTAGCCATTACTACAAGGTGCATACTATTGCAAGAGCGCCTAAAAGTCTCTAAACAGTGATTGAATCTTATCTTGAATCAAGGTAGGACTGATTATTTGATATTAGGACTTGTAATATTATCAGAATTGAAAGTAGGCGGATAATATAATTATTTAGATAAGTGATCAAAGTTACGCGATCAGGTTTATTCTCACTTAATATAAGTTTATCTAAGTTATTAGAAATTTAAGTTATATTCTTAATAAAGTCATATTAAGAATTTTAAAATGTCGATTCATTTCGAGAATCCCACACCTCTAATTCACGCTGACAATCAAAGATATGGTCGCCATAGAACGACCATATCACACACTCAAAAAAGTATACAAAAACATTGTTGTACTTTGTGCATTGAAAGTCATATATTTTTTACCATATAAAAATTTGAATTAATTATGTTAAAACACTCAGAAACTTTGAGTATTGGAAAATCTTGCTATATATATATATAAATTTAAGTTTGAAAAAAAAAACCTCTCTTATGTGGAAATCCACCAGTGAGTATGGTGCGAAAGTGTACAGACACTCAAAATGAAAAATGGATAAAAAAAACTGGTTCTGTGCATGCAACACTGTCACAAAATGCTTTATGAGAGTAAATCTTGCAATAAATGTTCAAAGAAACACCCACCAGATGAAAACTTGCTTGTAAGTGTTAATAGAGGGATTGGTGAGCCAATTGAATATATGCAAGATATTTCTCACACGTGTAGCCCCAATGGATGGATGAAAGATGAGTTTCTAGGTAGAGTCAGTTAGATATCATTAATAAGAGCTTTCAGATCCCTCAAGGGATGTAATCGAGGTTTGATAAATTTGTGATTGGAGTTGCCATTGAAATGGATCATCCCACTTATTCATTGTACCCTAAAAATGGCATCTAAATATCGTCCATAGAGGATATCTACTTTACCGTTATTAACAAAATTTGTGACATCGACCAGCCCAAGAAATAATACCACATCTGCAACCAACATCTTCTGAAATTTATCGCTAACGATGCTCGTCGAAAACGTGACTGTAGCTGTCAAAAAAACAATTATATTTTGTGGTTTTGTTCAGCAGTTATTATAAAAAATAGAGTAAAGAAGTATTTCCAGGTGTTGCTATAAGTAAAAAAATGCATTATCCATCTCCATGATTCATTTTTTTATGGTAAGTCTGTGTATTTATGCTCCATTTCCGCATATACATTTCCATTGTTATGTGGTTGTGATCATTCTTCAAATATAAGAAAGTGCCGTGCTATTAACGGGCATGTTTCTTATGAGAAATCGTTATTTAATCTGGTTTAATATTATAGTATAAATTTTTAACATGAAATATTTAATACATTTGAATAAATCTATAAAAGCCCAGGTTTAAAAAAATCACCCATATAATATGCACAGTAATCACAATTTCACATGAAGCAAATGAAATGTACAATCACTGTCAAATGTTTGACTCCAGTATTACTTCCCTGCATATTGCCCTTATACAGACTTAGAAGAACCTTACTAAAAGCTCCTAAAGCAGGGGTCGACAACCTTTCAGCAGTGGCGTGCCAAATCAATCTACCAATATGATTCAGCGTGCCACTCAGTGGGACCATTTTGAAACAATTCGATTCCAGCGGTAATCTATACGGAGTTAGATAATAGAGGCCAATAATATAGATTTGCAGTTTTATTCCATGTTAATTTTGCATCATTTAAAGATATATTTCTTGACATAAAAATAAGTAGCATAAGATAAAACTATTTGTTCAACAAAAATTTTAAAAATTAAAACTGTACAAATGCATTTTTAAAAATATTTATTATAAAATAACATATATGCAACATAATATATAAATAATTCCCTTCATTATAGTTAGATAAAATTTTTAATTCGAACCACACCTAGAGATTGCACCGCTCTACTTTCACATCGCAAAATCAGGGATATGAGCAGTGATTCAATTTGACATGACTTTGAGTATTCAAAATCATGTAAATTGAACCACAATTTTATTGCGGAATCGAAATATTTTTCACATGAGGGAAGATTTTTTATTTAGATATGTAGAACCACACACACAAAAGCAAAAAGTAGAGAACATCTAATTTTTCCCTCTTCAAACCATTCAATCTCTCCAGCAATGATATTCAGTAATTTACAAAATAACTGTAAACTTATCTTCAGAGTTAGTTAAGTTTCAATTTTTTCTTATAATTTTGTATATGTCCATAATTCTGAAGATGTTTGACAGATAAGAGGTCTATTACAAATTTATCAACTTCCAATCACTCAAAAATTGACAAATTTTGTAGAGTAATGCAGAGTGCCACTGAAAATCGTACCGAGTGTCATAGGTTGCCAACTCCTGTTCTAAAGGTTTTTCAAGTGAAATAACCATCCTAGACCTCATTTCTTTAGAATGTATTAATTTTTGTCGCCAGAATTTGTGAGGAAGATAATTGGCGGTCAAAATTATCTCCCACTCTTAATCTTTTGAATATGTAGTGTAAATTATGGCCGTAAGATCACTACCGGTGATGTTCTAATGAAGACTTGTGTACAAATCCGGATTGCACTAAGAATCATCATGGTAGAGGGACCATCTACCAAGCTCATAAAGGACAAAGGAAAAGTCAGAAAGTTTTTGATTTATATATATATAAATGAATGTTTGTGTATATGAAATCGCATCACTCCAACACCGTTCAACTAATCACTATGAAAATTGGCATGTATATGTTTTTTTGTGTGTAGAAGGGTTTTGTGCTATCCTCTTTGTTGCAGCTATCCTCCAGGTGGCGCTACAGCATATCAACTTCTGCACTGTTCAATCAATCACCCAGTGGCCAACATGGTCGTCAAAAATGATGCCAACTTGGCTCTATCACCAGCATTTCGCTATGTTTCTATTGAATCGTCATTATACTAAAAGCAACGACGTTGCTTGCGAATATTGCAATTTTAACATAAAATAAATCCAACAGAAAGTAATATTACCGTATTACATATCCAGATATAAATTAATTATACTATTGTAAGCGTTCATGACTCAAAATGTGTAACAATGTGTCACTTTTGCTGAGCAGAGATCACTTTAAGAAGGCGTTTGGAAAAATCGACCCACAAGAGATTTACGGAGAGTTATAAATAAAAAAAAAAAACTTTTTATCAGCTATTAGATCTGTGATATCTCCCGACCCGGGGGTACCATCTCTTCATCTACGCGACCTAGATTTGTAGGAGGAAATGATTGATCACTCAAGTTAGCCATAATCAAATTAATTTATTATTATTCCAATATATTGATCCAAACAACACAAGTCTTACTATAGGGATGCAATCAGGATTGATATAATGTATTTCTAAATTCTAAGTAAATAGCACCTGGAATCCTAACCACTTATCTTTATGAGAGGTTATCCTAAGGAATTTTATCTGCCTCAAATTCCTTAACACGCTAAAGTTCGTTCTATAATGACGCTTCTATGTTTAATATCTTACCAACAGCTCATGACATTCAGCATCTCCGCTTCCTTTCTCCTTCTTCTATTCTACCACGCGAGTACTAAAGCTCCATTATATATCTAGTAACTAATCTGAATATTGCGGTTTCTTCTTGAGAGGATTGGATAAGAAATAACTCAATTTTGGCCCCAAAGATTCCCTAAGAGGATTAACAGGAAAAACGCGATAAAGCCCTGCCACAGATCTACAGACTTAAAATTTTACAAGTATGTTTTTTTTTTTTTTGTATTCAGCTGAGATATACAAAAACAATTTTTTTAACTTGCAATTCACGTAAAACTAACTCATTAAAAACTTCTTTACCTTCAATCTGTATTGCTTAGATTTTCAATTCGCCCGTGCGAAGAACGTGTATACCAGCTAGTATATCATAAATCTGGATAACTAACTGTAAGTCAATTCAAGTTTTGTCCCAGTTTTTTGACAGCGGTGAAAATTATGAAATCATTCTTCAATAATCTTTGTGCGTCTTCCAAGATGAAAATAAATAAGTAACTAAATAATCAATACTTTTGGTTACGAAATGAAAATAATGTTTAGACATTATGGTTTTTTATGGTTATATATATATATATATATATATATATATATATATATATATATATAACTCATAACTATAAATAAATTAATTATTTTAAATGTGCAGTGGGTTTCAAAGAGTTATTGTGACAAAGCGAATTTTCAAACATTCAGAAAATAGAAAAATGAATGGTTTAACACAATGCTTTCCTGTTACGTGACATATATAAAGGCTTAATTAAACTAAAAATCTCAAATTGAAATTAAAACAATGCCAAAATAATAGTATTGGGACATTAAGGAACACACAATCACAAAAAGTATATATAGATAGTTCTGGTAGATTAACTGAATAAAAACATTTCTAGTTACATTTGTTTGATATAAAGCTCAATTTTTGTTGTTTTATAATTACATTGCCAATACAGATGTAAAAAAAAAATTCTTTAATTTCTATTAATATTTTCAAAATTAATAATTAATGAAATGATGTAAAGGCCGGGAAGAAAATAAATGAAATATTAAATATAAGCAAATATACAGTTTTTAATATAATTTGAAATAAAAGACAAATTTGGTGTAAAACAAGCCATGTGCTGAAATCTTAAGCGATTTAACTGAATGTAAGGAATGGTAAATTGTGAGAAATGCTTCTTGCAATTCTAAATTTATTGCAGAAATATTAACATGGTACAAGATTTTGAAAGTCTACTATTGCAGAAACTATCACAAACATTTTTAAAAAGAAAAATTTTCAAGGATGATTCATTGGGGAAAAAAACATTTATTAGCAAAGCCAGGTGAAAGGGTCAACTACAGTTCGATGAAATATCTTGATTATTGGAAATTGGTTAGATTTGAAGATGAGTGCATGATACACCATATTTGTAATACAGATACAACATTTTTGAAAGATACGGAAAGAAAGAGTAGTATGGCGAAAGACCTAAAAAATTAACTTCAATAAAAAATATTTTGCTTTTTGTGAAGCATATTGAATGTAGCTTGTTGTTCTGGAACTAAATAAATACTATCAGCTTCAAAATCTTTATTTAATTGGTAGAAACATGGACACACAGATTTGCTTATTTAAATATTCGAATATATAAAATTTACATAAAGTGCTAAACATGAACACGTCATTAAATTATGAGTTTAATTAGAATAATGGTCTACAAATTCATGCTCGTATTTGCAAATATTGAATATGTTTCCATGTAAGCAGAATATCTTCAGAGTTCATATCTAAAACCTAATGAGCACATTTCAGATCATTTGAAAAACAGAATCCGTGAATTTAAATTTATGATGTTTAGGTATGTTTAGCGAAAAACTCATCAGGATGGGAAAAACTGAAAAATATTCTGTGAAAATCTGGTGAAATCTATGCCTAAAAACATGAAAAAAAGTTATAAACGATAAAGGAGGCCCAACACACATTTTAAAGAAATATTATCAGTTTTAACTGTCAGCTGCTCCGATACATTTTTAAGATATGTTTTCCAGTTAGTGCAGACGAAATGCATAAGTTTAAAATTATTTTACAAAGTTGTATATTAATTTTGAGGTTCTTAAAATTATCTTTAGTCATCAGATATGGCATGTAAAAAGAGAACATTTTGTTAAAATTAAACAGTTGATTTTTCTTTCGATAAATATTTGAAAATTCGTTTATTCTCAATATTTTTTTCAGCCACTATAATTACACTAGTCTTCTGTTATACA
>BMAV01007647.1:0-45804 GCA_019973955.1 Trichonephila inaurata madagascariensis
TATTGTTTCGTTTTGTTCGTGCACCATCGCTTTTGAATACTTAATTTACTTGATTGGTTTTTCTCTTGTACAGGCATGTTTAACTATTAAAATGCTGGATGAGAATACGTTTATATATATAAAAAAACTCTTAAACTGATAACGATAAAATAATTAGTCTTGAAAAGGACTTTTTTTGGTAAACCGAAACTAAATATTTCAAAAATATGAAATAAAAATTAGCAGAATAAAGAACGCAGTATAGCTCAGCAAATGTAAACAAACATTAAGAATGGATTACAATCTCTTCACTTTATTTCAAAACTGCTTAACTGTGTTAGAAATAATTAAGTTGGCTAGAAAATGAAAAGTGCGTCTGCTAGAAAGAGAATGATGTCAGAATGTGAATTCTGACGAGCATATTAGTTATCATAACTTTGGATTTTTTTAATTTAGAGCTCTGAAATTTTGTGAGGTAATAGAGAAATGTATAAGGAATAATTTAGGCAAAAAAATTTTTTTTTTGATATTTTGACCGATTTTCGTCAATTGAATCGTAGCGTGTCCCATTAAGGTTCAATCTTTTAAAGATATGTTAATGTACAAAAGATGAATTTAATTTCTTAGAAAAATATAATATTGATAACGTATCCAAGAAGAGCATATTTTGTTTGATTTTTTTATTTAAACTAAATGAATTATCCGAAGTCTGAACGTCCTTAAAATATATAATTGTATTGCACGTGCCAAGAAATGTCAAAAGTATATCTAAATTATTTGTTTTCTTAACTGAAAATTCCCCACAATAAAAAACTTATTTTTTTCCATTCCTCTGTCAGAATTATGCATAAATTAAATAATCTTAGTTAAACTGAACATTTTTAAAGTTATTTTTATGGTATAAATATTTTTTAAAACACTTTTTCAATTTGAATGAAAATACAAAATATTTAAGTTCTTAGCACCTATTCTTCAGAATTAGTTTAATTTTCTATCGTAAAATGTATTACATACATATAAATAACTTTCAATTAATTATTTTTTCAATTCCTGCTTTTAATTTACACTCTTCCTTAAAGGTTACCCTACGACAGATAAAATGAAATGTTCTTAACTTATAAACTCTTCAATTGTTTTGGGGCTAAGAATAATCGGGAAAGGATTTTCAGCTGGCAAAAAGTTATGTGCTTTCCTCGTTTTACCTTTCCTGTCAAAACTTGTTTTCCGCAATCAAGAAAGGAAACTGTTGAAAGCAACTGAACGTGTTGCTCAAGAAAACATCAACGCTGCATTCAGTGAAATAAAAGGCTCAAATAGTTTCACTAAATGTGGAATATCTATTGATGGTACTTCGCATCGCAGAGGCTACTCATCTTTGAATGGATGTGTAAGTGCCATATCAGTTGACACCGGAAAAATTTTAGACATTGAAGTTATGACGCAATATTGCCACATATGCGCGAAAGGCAATAGCCAATCATTGAAACATGTATGTTCGAAATATAAAGATTCCGCGGGGAACATGGAGGTTATTGGAGCCTAACGTATATATGAGAGATCAAATGTAAGGGATGTGAAGTACAATGAATACTACGGAGATGGGGACTCGAAAGGATATGAATCTGTTAAAAACTGTTATGGAAATAATACAATAACCCGAGTGTACAGAAACGTGTAGGGGGGCAGTTGCGTCATTTAAAAAAACGATGAAAGGTTTGGGAGGGAAAAATAAATTAACTGATAAAAATTAATTGAGAGAATCCAGAACTATTATGGAATAGCTATTCGAAGCAATGTAGATAATCTACAAAAGATGATGAGTAGTGCAATAGCTGCATTTTCCTACTGTGTATCTGGAAAAAACAATTCATTGCATGGACAGGGTCCTGAAGAATCTGAGAGTTGGTTTCGTTATCAAAGGGCAAAAGCAGCTGGGAGTCCCCTCAAAGAAACTGAGCTAGGACTTCCTAATAAAATTATAAACCAAATAAAGTCTACATATCTAAAACTGTGTAATGAAACTCGTTGAAAAAATGTGTTCATAGTAAGACACAAAATTGTAATGAATGTTATAACAACATTTTGTGGAATATTATTCAAAAAATTAAATTTATTGGACTGGAAACAATTCTTTTGGGTGCATTATTGGCTCTAATACTATTAATTTGGTTATGCTGGTATATTATCAGTAATTCCAAATGAAATGGTTCCCTTGCTGAAAGTGTTGCTCAAGAGTTACTTAAATTTGATAAACAACGGATTTAAACATCTTGAAGACACTCTTTACCGACTTGCAAAATTGTCTCGAAAAAAAAGGAAAGCAGCAACGAAAACAAAAAGTACTAAGGATGAAAAAACAGAAGTCTTAGTATATTCATATGGAGGGTTTTAAAGTACTTCTTTCATGATATATTTATTCTAATTTATGATAAACCTTGTGATAAACAATATTCTTTAAGTGCTTTTCGTGAATGTTTACTGGTAAAACAACACAAATATATTTTGAATTAAATATTTCTTAACTTCTAAAAAGAATATGGAAGAATATATATTTGCTTTTCTATGTAAAATGTTTTATTTTTTAATGCAATAAGGTTTTTTAAAGTGATTTTTATATGTTTAATCTGTATTTCGTAAACTATGTACTTAGGACTTAAGAAAAATCTTTTGACACTATAAAATTGTTAAAATATTAAAAGATTAAAGTTTGAAGAAAGTATATAATATTCATAATTGCTTTAAAAAAGGTTTGTTCTTTTGATATATAAGTTTTGGGTTTTTTTGATTAATTTTAAATTTTGGATTTTAAATCTTTCAATGCATTTTTCTCTGAAACAGATTTTTTGATGAAGTTATATATTGGACCAATGAAGAACATTATTTAACTTTAATTATTGCGCTCTCGTTCTCGAAAGAAATATATAGTGTATAAAAGAAAGCTTAAACATTCCGTATTAATATGTCATTTAAAGTTAAATGTAGGAGGAAATGCTTTATTTGCATCTAAAGTTTTATTTATTTGTAGTGAATACCAATGAAATTTCAAAGAATGATCTAGAGCTGCCATCTCTTTGAAATGTAATAAATTAAAAGTTTAAACTGAAAAGCACAGTAGAACAGTGCTGTCATCTACATCTTGTACATTTATTTAAAAGAACTCTAATATTAGCTTCGAAAATAGTGCTGCCCTCTTCGTGGAAAGTCTATAAGAAAAGGTTTTTCAAATGTTCTTTTATATTTTAAATGAAGTTTTCATTAACTGCAATTGCATTGGCAAATCAATGCCTTCTGTGCTTACATTACCAAGAAAATACTTTATTCATCCTTCCTAATATTTAAAATTAATGAGAATTGATTGTATCCTTAATATATTTAAGCTCTTTGAATGTTTTTACCTTAAATGTGTGATTAATTTGAGATATTGTTCGTAATAATATAACCCTGAAAGTACTTTTTCAGTTTCACTGTCGTTTACACTGAAGGAAAGAAAACCAGTTCGACCCAAAAGGAAACAAATATTTTTCTATAAAGTAACCATTGTTTATTATTCAAATCGATTATTATTTATATTTCATTTGAAGAAACAAATTTAGTGAAGAATTCGAGTAAATAACCTTGATACCTGCATCTCAACGTAAAAAATAAATTGTTAGTTCTATTCTATTTATGCAATACTAATTATTAATGAACATTGTATTCTTAAGGACCTTTTCAATACCAGTGGTTAGAAATATCTCAAAGTACCTTCAAGAGCCGCAACCATAAGCACAATGGTACATAAAATAAAATAATTTGCCTGTAACTTTTGAAAATAATTTTTTTCAGACCAGAGATTTGACACAGATGCTCTTCTTCCACAGTATTACGAAATACTAAAATATCAAACAAATATAAAAATGTTGATTTTTTAGTGCATTAAAACCATAAACTTTTTTGATGACGAAAAATCAACTTTTTTATTCTGTGATAATCCAATACCATTTGTCAGTACATTAAAAAGGATGATCTATGTCTAAAAAATTTAACTGATTAAAATTTTTTTAACCAGTTAAAAAGCCAATTAATTGTTTTCATTGGGCATAGGCTAGAACATTGAAAATTTCGAAATAAAAACACGAAAAAAATTAATTTTTAAAAATTACTACTGAGAGCAGATGAGCAACTATAATTATAATTAAAATTCCTCTCATCTATAGATAGTAAGGCACGTGCAAAGTATATGTGCTGAGCATACGACTATACAAATAACAGATATACTTCTTAAAAATTCTTCATTGCCAACATTCCGAATAACATTTAAGATTTATTGAACCTCATTTAGAAAAAAAAAACGTTACATTTCGCTTTATGAAAAGGTTTTTTTTTAAAATGTGTCACAAGCCTTATAATAAGTTTTAAAATATTATTGTTTTTAAAAACATACGGTATGTATTAATTACCTTTCAAATCTTTCAGATATTTAGAGGATTAAGTTTGGTGTTTTAAATAATAATAATCACAGTTATATTTAGAGAAAAAAGAATTCAATGAAGTTTGATATTGGACCAATGAAGAAGATTTAACGGTAACATATAAATATTTATATTAATTATAATTATTTAATAAAAAGTAACTAAAACAAATTTTTTCGTTATGGACCCAATTAGGAGTTGACTTAATTTTTTTTCTTTTTATTTTAATTGTTTAAATTATAAATCATAGGTTGCCAAATAGAGCGAAACTCATACTTAATCATAATGATATTAAGAATTAATGAGGATGTGTAGTTATGGTTTAGATGTGTTCAGGAACGGCTATAACTTTTCAAAAAAAGTAGTTTATACTGCTTATTTGATGTATGAAATATCAAAAGTAGCTTTTTCGAGAAATGAATACTAATATTCTGAATAATTTATTTCTATAGCATTTCTTGAAAAACAAATTAGTAGTGTAAAAATTAATAAACACTAACTTCGAATAATGGTATTGTATTGTAAAACCATCTGATGGACAATTTAAGCTTATCCTTAAAAAGAAAAGTGGTGCACGTTAATGAATCTATTAAAAATCAGATTAGGGTACAATAGAAAATAAAAGTATTTTTGAAAATCAAAACAAATTTAAAAAATAAGACATATAGTAAATTTAAATCCATAATTCCTTAGAAAAATATTAAAGTCTAAAAAACTTATTTCACATGAATTGTACGAAATACAACTTCTCCTAATTCTAAAAACTTTCTGTTTTCAATGAAAGATTTAATCTAAAAAGAGAGGATAAAACGTAATTTTTTTTTTTAATATTTTCGAACATACCACCGAACCTTTTAAAAGTAAAATATGAGCAGAGATATGTATGTTATTATTCATAAAACTAGTATGTGTACTCAAATGTGGTCAGAGAGCTGATAGTGTTATCATTATTTAGAAATATAATCAAATTTTGTCTGAGGCAACTTTTAATAATTATACGTCTGTGATATTTGACTTCAATACTCAACAATGAAATCCTTCTTTATATTTTATAATCGTATCCTTATTTAACTGATTATATATAACAAATAATATAAAATTATTTTAACGTCAATTCCTACTTTGTGACAAAAACTTACTGGCTCCATCTGTTTCAGAAATTCATCAGAAATAACGCAGAATAAATTTAAAATTGAAACATGAAATTTAATTAATGAATTAATATTTTAAAAAAACTGTATTAAAATCAAGTGTCATCCACTGCAAGTTTTAAAAAATTTATTTGAACTTGCATGAACGAATAGAAAGTATTTTATTAACGATTTAAAATTTGTATATATATATATATATATATAAGGAAAGAGTGAACTAATAGTAGAAATTGAAAAAGTAGAAAAACTTGATATTTGTATAAATTTTTAATAGAATTTTCTTCCTTGGAATAAAAAAATTTCTTGCACTACAAGCTCAAAGAGTTAATTGTCAATGCATAAGAATTTGTTTAAATATAATTTGTTCCTTTCACTTATATGAAAGTAATACATGGATTATTTTGTTTACTTATAATTATTACAGAAAGGCAAATGTTTCTAAGCGTACTTAGATACATTCCTAAGAAAAAAAAAGAAGAATTAAATTCTTTTCTTTTTTTATGTATTGTTTCATGTATATTTATTTCACTTTTCTTTCCGATTTATTCATATACTCTCCTTAAGTCACTCACATAACTCTTTAGCACACATTTCAATAGGATAAATATTTTATTATGTTAAAAGCTTATCTTAGTGTGTATGTGACGTTCATAAATAAATAACAAAATATCTTGATGCAAACAAACGTGAAATTGTCTTCAAAGTACTAAAGAAACTAAATGCACAACAATATTTTTATGAAATATATTTATGAGTAAAACAATTACACTTTGTTGTGCTAAGCCATAAATTTAATAAAAAATATTTTTTTAGTGGAACTTTAAGCAGGGAAAGAAATGTTTCGATAAGCTTTAACATTTTTTGCCTCTCACTGATTTTTTTAACATCTTTTATCGATTTTCAAATGTACAATTCTGTTTGTAGAATGCAAATAAAAAAGGGGGGAAAAAACCAGCCTTTTAAGTTTTATTATCATTTTCAATTTTTTCATTGAAATTAAATACATCTGTCGAACTAAATTTCATCCAAATTTGATTAAATTTTAAAATACTTTGATTTAAAAAATATGACCAATTTTTTTTAACTGATAACAATTTATATATAAACCAGACTTTCTAAGCGATTCTATATTGCTTTATTTCTGCTGACTTGTTTATAAAGGTCAGCATTTTTTTTTTGTTTTAATACAGTTTCACTATTGTTTATAACAATTCATTTAAAAATATTTTCTTGTGAACTTAATTTTGCTTCATTTCATTCATCCAAATGAGGCAAAAAGAAGAAAGAAAAAATTGTAGAATTGAAATTTGGAAAATTTAAAAATAGAAATTTTCTCCATAATTGCTACCCTTTTTGAACTTAATTTGCTTATTTACAAACTGGAATATGGATTGCTAAAAATAAACACATAATTAATTGAAATTAAAAAATATCTTTGGACAAGTTTAATTTTTGATAATATTGATAGCAATCATTTATTCAATCTAATGAAAAAGTTCATTCGTTAAATGTAAGAATTAAAATTTTCCGGATCGTAAAATTTATGGAATTTTGATTTCATGATAAATAAAAAATATTGTAATTAAGATTTATTGACTCCATTTAACAAAGAATTGCGAGTAATTGGGCAGTAGAATCAAGTTAAATAAACGAAAAAAATAGAATTTAAACCATTGACATAATTAATGGCAAAAAATAACTTTTTAACCTTGAATCCAAATAATAAAAATAAAGGTTTTCAGTGTTATAAAATTATATAATATATATAAAAAACAGTATATATTATATTTTAAGTTTTTTTGTTTGTTTTCTTTTATGGAAAAACACGTATATTCAAACTCTGTGGGTCATATTTCTGCTGACTGTGATAAAACTTAAAAAATACCTGTAACTGAAATTTAATACATGAAATATATTATTTTTAAAGTACTTACTTGAACTTCAAACGAAATTTTGATTTAGACAGCTTTTTTAAAATGTAACAATGTATAAAATTTGGATTCCTATTTTAAATTAAATAAAAATTGAACAGAAAATTCATAAGTTCTAATAAACTTCAATTTTTCACTCAAAATATAGTGAGTTATTTACAAAAACGATACATTTTGATTGATTACTTATAAGGTTCTGATATGAAGGTAAATAAGGGGTGTTGGCAACAGATCTCGTAATTTCAAACCATGGTCAAGAATTAAGGCGACACCTCAGCTGGCACAACTCTCCAAATTTTGTCATAACACCAACAGGAGGACTTAGAGCCTCAACATATTTAACTTACCTCTGTCCTCTAGGCGACGGAATCTTTTTTGCACCAGTGCTCAAACTCGGGACCCAACAGAAACAAACCAGTTACGAATTCGCAGCTATGCCTGCTGGACAAACTTAGAAAAATAAAAGGTTTGGGAAAAAATCCTGAAGTTAATAGTTTTGCTTTTATGTCTTTTTTAAAATTTCTGCAATAATATATAACATTACTTAAATAATAATCAAGATGATCGGATATATTAGAAATAGCAGATTATATTCATTTTGCAACTAAGATTTATTTAATTGATATTTTATAGTACAAAACACGGAGATGTTTTATAATTCACTTTTCTTACTGCAGAATTAATAATATAAAAATTTTTTTGATTATTTAGTATTAATTTTGTTAAAATTAAATAAATGAATTGATTAATATTTTCTATTTCTTTAGAGGCCAAACCATGTTGTGCATTTTTGTTTTCCTGGCAGCGTTTGGTATGTTACCAATTCAAGTTTAGATGTATATGGCATAGATTTTAATATATTTTTGCTAAATATTAAAACTAAATATGGATCCTTTTAAAAATGTAATACCTTATATGAGTTTACTTTTATGTTTCAAAATTTCAGTCATGGAAAATCATGAAATGAAAAAGTGGTGTGTGTGTGTTGTGTGTGTGTGTGGTGTGTGTTGTGTGTGTGTGTGGTGAGTGTGTGTGTGTGTGTGTGTGTTTTCTTAGTTATATTTTTAAAATTCTCTTAAAACTTAAATGTAGTTATCGTTTTCCGGAAAATATTATAGTTCAATAAAATAACTTGTTAAATGTAAAATAATGACTTAATAAAAACAATTTAAAATTTGAAGCATTGCAACATTTCTTTTTCATAATAAAAAGATAATAAAAAGCAACACATTACAAGATATACTGATTATTTCTAAATAAATAATGCGTTAATCATTTGTTAAAGAAATTGGACTTTAAGTACAATGTGAGGAAAAATAAGGTAAAAGAAAAAGTATTACAGATAATATAATATGCAATAGTTTTTTCTACCATGCATGGTTTCTACTTTCAACAGTTTTTAACTAAAAAAGAAAATGTTTAAAACTTGTAATGAACAAAATCAATAGGAAGAATCTGCGCTACTGATATTTATAATTTTTAAATAATTTTTAAATAAGTAAGCTTGGGAATAATCTTTTCTTTCATTAAATAAATTGAAGTAAATTCAAAAATGATGCGTTTATTTTACAATCAACATAATATTAGCTTTGAGTTCGAAAAACTTCAAAAGAGATTGAAAATATTCTAAGCATTTTACATCACATTATTTTTTTATTAATATGAGTCAAATATTGCGTGACCGTCGAAAACAGTGACTCTGTCATTTTTCAAGAGTGAAATAAGAAAAAATTGAAATTACTCAGAAACAGACAAAGGTTGAACTCAAATGTTCCATCGAATTTTACTTATTAATTTAATGAAAACATAATTTTTATTTAGAATATTTTTAGATATATTCTGCAAACTTCTTATTCTCATTGATGCTAACAAAACGCAATTAATAAAAATCAATTTGAATAAAAAAAGGAAAGTCCTGAAAGCAAGTACACAAGTATTCAGCTAATTGAATTAGCATTTATTTTTAGCATTTGTGACACCACACAGAGGAGACACAAACCATGTGAACGAATATGTAGATGAAGTTCTAGCTGAAAACTCTTCCCAGAATTGTCGAAAAAGCAAGATTAGACACAAACGAAATGATGGATTTTTACTTCAATGTACGAGACACTTTAAGAGAAGATGAAGAATTTGAGGGAACTATTTTATTCCATTCAGGAAACTTGACAGGTTTAAAGTACTGTAAACAGAAAATTTTGCTGTTATTCATCAGGATCATCAGAGAACAACAGAATAGTTTGTAATATCATTTTACCTAGATTAGGTGTTAGATACATAGGAAGATACGAAGCGTCTACTGGATTAACAACTTCCTACAGATTAAGGGTGCAACAGTAAGATTTCTACAATGAAATTATATTCTGAGATGTCGAAGCCCAAATTGAATTAACAAAATTGGAATGTGATAGTGAACAACCTTCAATCACTAATCTTCTATTTCTTAGGGAAAGAGAAGTTACGAAACTATTTCAGTATAATGATGTAATCAAAAATCATGTTTTTAATCGATTTTATGTACCGTTTCATGAGATAAGCGGACATTTTTACCAGAAGTGTGCTCATCTGTTTCAGCAAATTTTCTGCGGTTCTTACGAGAAGTGTTAGAAAAAGAATTTTCTACTGCAGAATACCCAGAATATTATTAAAATTTTATTACACGAGTGTGTGGATGGTCTAATTTTCATTAACTTACTTTTAAATTAAAAATTCTGAGTCACGCCTGAAAGAAAGTTAAAATGACCAAAACTTAAATAAATGAAATTAAATGATAATTATTCGAATTTTTATGGTCTTGTAATAAATATTGTTTTATTACGTCTTTAATCGTGTAAGAGAAATTATTTTCTCTAAGTGTATTTGTTATGTATTTCAAAATCTGGAGTAATAAAATATTTTATTAATAGAATGTGTGCTTATTTAATATTTTACCTATTAAAAGTTTTGCATGCATATTGTAATGTATTTTTTCATTTTATAATTCATTAGATTTGAAGCATTTTCTTTTATTCGAGGTGGTGATAAAATATGTGTGGTTTATATTTTATTGATTAAATGTATCTTTTTGTGATGGCAATAGTATAATATTATTCTGCTTTGAAGAAAATAGTTAGGCCGAAGTTTCCTTTTGTTGGCTTAAAATTCCCATACGCATACGCACGTTAAGAACATTCACATACGCACATGAAAACACACTTACAGATATATCTATATACGCATGCATATCAAAAATATTCTATATTTTTCACAATGTTTTAAGTTAGATACCAAATACCTGCACATTTTCTATTAGATACTGATCATTATACTAAGTTAATCAGCATTTTAAAAAACACCTTTGACTTGTAGGGAATGTTCTATTTTTGTGAAAAAGAATTTCAAAAATTGCACTGAAATCTCATTTCGTCTCTATTTTATAGAATATTACCAAGCTAATTATGTAAAAAGAGAAAAAAGTCATACACACAATTATATATTTACTAATTCTTTTAATACAATAATTAATTTAGTGATGAATTTTCGCACCTCGTGTTTAATTGTAAGAAGACCTTCTAAGTTTCTCTTTTTAATAATGAATTTTTTGAATTAATCAAATTTTGTTTTTTATTTAAAAAGGCTCCTTTGGGTTTGTGAAATCTTTTTCATCATACTACTCAAAGAACAAAAAATCAAAATTTTTTAAACATTCTCAACAAAAAAATACTCTAAAATCAAACATTTGTTGAAGTGGGAAATTTCTTCCTTTTTTTTATTATAAAAAATTCCCCTGTGACAGTTTTTCCCAGTCCCCATTGTTTCCTTCAAGGGGGCCTTTCCCCTTTTCTATGCTTTTTTCTATGTAGTAAACTGGAATTGAAAATAATTAAATTTTTGATTTTTTTTCCCTTTTTCCCGTGAAGGGGAAAAAAATGACGTACAATTAAATCCGGTTTTTAAAATTAAACCCAAAAAACCTTTTGTACAGTTGCTGAAGATGGTTGAGAATGCGAGTCTAGATTTAGATGGGGGGATAATGGGAAAAGTTTTTAAAGTAAAAAGGTAAAATTTTTTCATTTTTTTCTTTTCCCTAATAAATTAACGGGAAAAATTTTAAAATTTTTTAACTTTAAATATTTTTTAAAAAAATTTTTAATGTATAAATTTATTAAAATTCCTTTGGGGTTTTTTGTTTTATTTCATTTTAATTTTTTAAAATTTTTTTAAAAAAATGAGCTGACTGGTTTAAAATTTTGGGGAAAAGTGGAATTGAAAAGACGGTAAAAATTTCAGTTAATGGGTTGTATTTAACGTAAACAAAGACATAAAAATTCCAAGTATGAACTGAAGTTTATTACACATCTATCCATAAGATGCACATACATCTTTCTGAGAAATGTCACTTCTTTTAAATTAACTTTTATTTCTTCGTTTATATGAAGAAGTCAATTTTTTAATGCTCATTTATATTATATATATTTTAATGCTGTTTTCTTTATGCATGGCTATAAAAGGATACGAAAATTTTTAAATGATGCGTGTGAAAAGTGCGCGTTATAGGGATTTTACAGGTATTATGAGTATAAATTAACAAGGGGGTGAATTTAAAATTTTTATTATTAAATATGGCTTTTATGTTTCAATGTAACAAATTTATTATATGTTACTGGGATTAGATAATAAATATTTCATTTGATGTGAAGAAATGATTATTATATAATTTTTAAGAATTTAAATATGTGTTTGATGATTCAAATAAATCTCAAAATTTAATTTCAGTGAGTGAATATTGACGTCACACTGCTCAGCTACATGAGGGCTTTTGGCAACGGACCTCGTAATTCGAATCATGGTCAAGTGAAATGGACAACACCTGAACTGGCACCCTTTCTCACAACTACCATACAACACCAACGGAAGGACGCGTTTGAGCTCTCGACAGATTTAACGTGCAGGACTCCCCTGCACGATGGGTCTTTGTGGTACTGGGCTCGAATTCGTTACAACACCCAAGATCCGATACCTGGACCACTAGGCTACCGCGGCCACAAAGTTAATTTTAAAAAAAAAAAACAAATGTTCAACCAGCATATTCATTTTTTTTTTTTAAATCAAAATTTTTGGAAGGTATTTAAAAAATACTCATATACGGAACAAATAAATTATGAAAAACATCTTCTTTAACTTTAATAAATTTTATATATAAGTTATCTTGTGAAATTGTTTTCTATCCCCGAGATCAGCAAAGCTAGATCAGGTCCATGAGTCCATTCACCCTTAAGAAGTCCAAAAGCAATGAGGTATATTGAGCCAAGTCTGCCTGGTGCCCTAAACAAGATAAAATGTGGCCAGGGGAGGCCTGAGCAGAAGAACACTTAGTGCAAATTTCGAATTGTTTAATGCCATCGACAAGTCAATGACATCAGATGACCACTAATTGATTGATTGAATATTTACGTCGCATTCTTCAACTGCACGAGGGCTTTTGGCGACGGACCACGTAATTTTGAACCATGTTCAAGTGACGCGGACGACACCTGAGCTGCACCCACCTTTCCTAACTACCACACAACACCAACGGGTGGACGTTTCCCCTCGACAGATTTAACGTGCATCGCTGCCCTACACGGCGGGTCTTTAGTGGTAGAGGTTTTGACCTCGTGACAAGGCAAGCACGATCCGATACCTACACCACTCGGCTACCGCGGCAACTAGATGACCACTAAGGAAACGAGTAAGCGCAGTTTGATCTCGTTTACTGCTGCTCTGAACCAAGCAGCCGACAAGGCGTTTGCTCTTATACCATGGGTGCACCGATCGGATCATCCAAATTATCAAATTTTGTGCTTTATGCTTTGAAAATAGCTCCAAATAAGAAAGAGAAGTGGCAGGCGTTGTATTTTTACCATCACCAGCCGTATCTAAGCTGTCCGCAATTTCGTTCCCAGCAATGTTGACATGAATCGGGATCCACTGGAAGTGGATCTGATGAGAAAAAGAAAGTCGTTTTAGTATCTTGAGGATGTCTGTACCTGGCGATCCCTCACTTTATGCCAAGGGCTGGATGGAACTTCTACTATCCGATAAAATCCAGATATCGTATAGTTGTGGAAGTGACTCAGTGAAGTCATATAAGACATGGTTCAAGATGGTTCTGATGATACATTTTTGTCAATTTATTATTATTTAATTAAAATTAAAAAATTGAAAATTAATTTAATTTTGAATTCAATGCGATATTTATATACTTGTATAAGATATTTATATTTAAGTTGTTAATGTTTGTATAAAATAATTATAAGTTCAAAATGATTCTTATTTTACGTAAGTTTTAAAAAAATATAAGTAGTTCTTGGAAAAATTTAAAGTGAAGTGAATCAACATTGAAAGGGTATGGCTTTCAAAGATATTATTCTATTTTGGAACTACGTACAATTTATACCAGTCAATAAAATCATAAAAATGTCAATTTTGGAAAGAAATTCTCATTTTTTGTGTTAAGCAAAATATATGTTTTGCCATCAAATGAGCAACTTCAAGCTGCATATGGTAGAGAAAAAATAATTCCTCTAAAACCTATCCTTGTAAATAATTATCATTAAAAGAACCAGAGATATAATCTGTTAGATTTTAAGACAAAATTTTAATGAATCTTTTGTTAATCCTAGTATTTAAATTTCATAGAAATGTTTTAATCAAGATTTTAGAATAAGAAAATGAGAGAATTTCAATAACTTCGATATCTTCTTTGAGTGTCTCTGTGGTTTAGGTGGTTAATAGAAAGGGTTTTGTAGAAATATGCTTCAATTTTATACTTTAGAACGTAGAAAAATTAATGAAATTATTTTTTACATTAGTAGATATTAATTTTTCCTTTTTTTCAAAATTGTGTTGACCCACAGATCTTTACACGTTTCAATTAGCAATGATTGAAAATTTATTTGTTTTGACTGAAGGTACATTTTTCCCCTTTTAGGTAAATAAATAGTAAGATGATTTCGAAATACTTTCGGGCCAAAGTAAGCTGGTTGTTAAATTAACCGAGTAATTTGGATTTTGCTTTGATGTGCACAAAAATCAATTAGAAAATTATACAACTTTAGAAAAAATATATATCGTATATTATTAAAATAATTCATGTTGACAAGTTTTTTTTAAATCAGTGAAGTAGCGGCAATCTATATGTGTCTCTGGCTTTGGTGGTTGTTAGAAAGAGGTTTTGTTGAAAATATATATGTTTCAATTTTATACTTTTAGAACGTTTGCAATTTAAAGGACATAAAAACAAAAGGGTGCCGGGACCAGGATTCGAGTGAGTGAGTCAGTGAGTTTGGTGTTTTATAGCGCAAGAGCCAGTTTGGCTATACTGCGCCAAACATTCATAGGTCTGTGGTCTGGACGGAAAAAGAAGAAAAGGAGAAATTGGATGACAAGATGGAGGGTCGAAAATAGAGAATGATCACTACGGTACTCCGGGGTTGTGACACCAGTGTTTACCAAAGATAGTAAACTCCTTGGAAAAAGGAAAAGATCACTAGGGTACCTCGGGATTGTGACACCCGTACCCACCTAAAGAAGGTGAGCCCCCTGAGGGTGACCAGGATTCGAACCTGGATAATTGCGGCCACAACGCAACGTACTAACCACTTTACGATCATGGCGACAATCAAAGATACTCGTCTAAGATCATGAAGTTATCACTATTGAAGCAAATAATCGGTATTAGAGTAAAACATTCTCTATATACAGATGGCATCAAAATAGATTGATTGATTGAATATTAACGGAGCACTGTTCAGCTATATGAGGGCTTTTGGCAACGGACCACGTAATTTTGAACCATGGTCAAGTGACGTGGATGACACCTCAGCTGTCACCCCCTCTCCTAACTACCACACCACACCAACAGGAGGACCTTTCAGCTCTCGACAGATTTAACGTGCATCGCTGCCCTACAACGCCGATCTTTAGCGGTACTGGGCTCGAACTTGTGACACAGCAAGCCACGATCCGATATCTATACCACTTGGCTACTTCGGCCACGCATCAAAATAGAACATTTACTTGGAAGAAATCTCTATCGGAGATCAATAGTATAATCTCAATATTATTTCCGCGAAAAGACAAGAAAAGGAAATGATTCAGTATAGTCTATAAACTCTATCACGTGAAAAATTTTTACTGAAAAAAATAGTAATTTTTAAATGTTTAATTTGTAAATTGTTCGTACGAGAAAGTTATTTTATTTTTTGAAATTGAATTCTTCAGTTTTCTCCTTGTTAAATATTAAGTAATGAAAAATTTTCTTCAAAAGAAAATAAATAAATAAAAGAAAGCAATAAATATCTGTATTCATTACTTTTCTGCCACCTCGAATAATAAAATTTTTTTTTCTAATTTTATGAACTAAAGAATTCTTTTAAATGAGGTTTCAGGATAATGAAACATTTCATGGATATAATTTATTGGCTATGTGAATAATTTATCTGAATAGTTTAAATTATAACTAAACAAGAAATAAACATTTTAAGCAAAGTTACATTTCCAAGTATTGTATTCCTTTAAAACATTGAATTTAAAATAAAAAATTTATATTAATTTCCATAAATTTAAATTTTAATTTCAATTCACAAGAATAATTTTAATAGCTTACTTAAATAGTATTTTGCCTTTTTGATAATTTTTTTTCTATTTTTCGACGTTTTGTACTTAGTTTCAATAAAATTAAATTTCAGAAAACAGACATTTTACCGAAAAATGCACTTTTTTATACATGTATAAGATATTGCTTTATTCGCATTTTTACATCATAATAACGTGTGGACTTAAGGTTCAAAAGAAATCAATCCCGCAATAAATTATGTTGATAAAAAAGAGTTTTAGAAAACTCAGTCGAAAAATGAATAACAATATTAAACGGTGCTCTTTTAAAGCCAATTATAACTTTTCTTTTTTTATTAATGGATAATAATGATGAAAGTTTCCTAATAAATTTTTTAATCTAGTTTTTGAAATAATTACAACATTTAAGAAGTAATTCAGTAAGTTTACGTTATAAATTAAACTGCGCTTAAAAGTAAACCATTATTAATTTAATAAACTTCAATTTTAGTAAAATTTATTTTACTTATAGTGGGTGTGTGTCAAGAATTTAAACACAACAGCAATTTTCAAACTTACAAAATGAATTCATTGAATCTTCATATTCAAATTACTTTTTCCTTTTCATTCAAAATTAGTTCATATACGAGTGTATCCGTACACAAATGGATTACGATCCCAATCAATTTTTTTTAAATCCATCTATATCGACGAAAGGATTAGTAAAATATACCTCGGTTACCCTTAGTTTATTTCTGTAAAATGACCTAATGATTCCGTTCCAGATTTTATTTTTCAGAGCATAAATCATAATTAAAAAGAAAATTGGTGGCACACCAAACTACCACAGCAGAGTATTTGAGAATCACTGCTCTAGAGCCAATAACATTTTTTATAAAAAGATACTCACACAATCAGCCTCTGGGAAGAATAAAACTGATAAAAGATTGTTGAAGTTGAGATAATCTTAAGCGCCCAAACATGAACAATGATAAATCCTATTTATACATAATTCATTAGAATCACATTTATTGTTCAACACAACGCATTTAACGATTAACGCAAAATCAATTTAAAATTTACGTGATCAAAAATATTTAATGAAATTATTTTTTACATTAGTAGGTATTAATTTTTTTTCTTTCAGAATTTTGGTGACCCACAGATCTTTTACACGTTTCAATTAGCAATGATTTAAAATTTAATTTTTGAATTATTAAACACATTTTCCCTTTTAGGAAATTAATTTTAAAATGATTTCGGAATATTTTCGGGCAAGGTAAGCTGATTGTTAAATTAACCGAGTATTTTGCATTTTGCTTTGTTGTGCACATGGAATTAGTTAGAAAATTATACAACTTTGGAAAAAAATAAATATATCGTATATCATTTAATTAAATAATTTATGTTGACAGGATATATTTAAATCAGTGAAGTAGCTGCAATCTAGATATGTGTCTCTGACTTAGGTGGTTGTTAGAAAGAGGTTTTGTTGAAATATAATTCAATTTTATACTTTTAGAACGTTTACATTTTAAATGAAATAAAAACAAAAAATATGCCGTGACCAGGAATCGAACCTGGGTTATTGCGGCCACAACGCAATGTACTAACCACTATACTATCACGGCCACAACAAATCTACTCAGATAAAGATCACTATTTTCATTATTGACGCAAATAATCGATAATTAGTAAAACATTCGCTCGACAGATGGCATCACAATGGAACATTTACTTAGAAGTAATCTTTCTCAGAGATCAATAGTATAAAAAATCTCTCTTAATAATATTTCCTCGAAAAAACAGCAAAGTAAATTATTCAGTACAGTCTAAACTCTGTCACATAAATAATTTTGTATTGGTAAAAAAAAAATTGTAATTTTTTTTAAATGTTTAATTTGTAAATTGTTCCTACGAGAAAGTTATTTCCGTTTTTGAAATTGAATTCTTCAATTTTCTCCTTGTTAAATATTAAGTGAAGAAAAAAATTTCTTCAAAAATAAATAAATAAAACAACGCAATAAACATCTTTATTCATTAATTTTCTGACACATCGAATAATAATTTTTTTAAATAATAATTGAGGATAATGAAACATTTCATGGATATAATTTATTGGCTATGAATAATTTATCTGAATAGTTTAAATTATAACTAAAAAAAGAAATAATTATTTTAAGCAAAGTCACATTTCCAGGCATTGTATTCCTTTAAAACATAGAATTCGGAATAAAAATTTTACATTAATTAGTTTCTATAAATAAGTGTTTTAATTTAAACTCACAAAAAATATTTTAAACCCTTACTTAAGTAGTATTTTGCGTTTTTGATATAAAATTTTTCTATTTTTCGACGTTTTGTACTGAGTTTAAATGAAATTAAATTTCAGAAAACAGAAATTTTATCGAAAAATGCTTTTTTTTCTGCATGTATAAGATATTGCTTCATTCTCGTTTTTAAAGAATAATAACGTGTAGACTAAAGATTCAAAAGAAATCGATCACACAATAAATTATTTTGATTAAAAAAAGAGTTTGAGGAAATTCGGACGAAAAATGAATAACAATATTAAACGGTGCTCTCTTAAAGCCAATTATAACTTTTTTTGTACTAATTGATAATATTGATTAAGATTTCTTGATAAATTTTTTAATCTAGTTTTTGAAATAATTACAACATTCAATATGTAATTCGGTAAGGTATCGTTATATGTAAATCATTATTAATTTAATGTACTTCAATTTTTTAGTAAAATTTAACACAATTATAGTGGGTGTGAGTCAAGATTTAAACGCAACAGCAATTTTCAAACTAATAGAAAATGAATTAATTGAATCTTCAGATTGATATTAAGTTTTTCCTATTCATTCAAAGTTAATTCATATACGAGTGTATCCTTAAACAAATGGATTACGATCCCAATCAATTTTTTTTTAAATCCATCTAGCGAAGAAAAGTATTAGTTAAATATACCTCGGTTACCCTTAGTTTATTCCTGTAAAATGACCTAATGATTCCGTTCCAGATTTTATTTTTCAGAGCTAAGGGGTCTCAGGTTAGAAATTTCTAGAGGTCTACAAAATAGTAAGCAATTTTCAGAACAGGTATAATCTGTTAACATAAATTTAATTATTCGAATCTTTTGACATTATTTATCAAAAATTGGGGCTTCTAGGAAAGTAATAAAATGTTTAAAAATAATCTAATTTTAAAATCATAAGTAATGAAAATTATATGATAAATATTAAGTATTTTTGTGTTGCGCACGCTATTTTTAATTATAAAAAATTCTTTCTAATGTAATATATTCTTTCTGATGTATAAAAGTTATAGAATTATAAAATGCATCATACTCTTTAAGCCGTCCTAATTTTAATATTATATGTCATTTTGTATTTCAAAATATTTGTAAACATTGCAATTTTTAAATATTTTTAAAAATGTATATTTTTATTTATTAAAATATGTAAGTTGTTATTCTATTTATATAAAATTAGCTACAGTGTAATGAGAATACATTTAACTTCATTATTCAATTTATAGCTAGTATAATTAAAGCTACTATTTTAGAAAATAGCGTGCTCAACGCAAAAAATACTTCATATTTATCATAGAATTTTCATATGCTTATGACTTTTAAAATTATGATTATATTTTAAACATTTTATACTTTTCTGAAGCCCCATTCTTTTATAAATAATGTGTAAAAGATTCGAACCATTTAATTTAAATTTAAAAGAATTATACCTGTTTGAAAATTGTTTATATTTTCAGACCTCCAGAAAAATTTAACACCCCTGAGACCTCATAAGTCATAATTAAAAAGAAAATTGGTGGCACACCAAAGTAACACAGCACAGTGGTTGAGAATCACTGCTCTAGAGCCGATAACATTTTTTATAAGAAGATACTCACACAATTAGCCTCTAGGAAGAATAAAACTGATAAAAGATTGTTGAAGTTGAGATAATCTTAAGCGTCCAAACAAGAACAATGAAAAATTCTATCTATACATACTTCATTAGCAGATATTTATTATTCAACACAATCTGATGTAATTATCTTTTCTTGTAAAATTAAATCATAAAAAAAGACGTTGTCGTTGGTCATCTACATTTACATGTATAATAATTGTGATACTTGCATAGCTTACTTAACTTCTCAATTTTTCTTTTTTTAGGTTTCAAATATTTTATCGCTGTCCATTTTTATATTACCATTCATTTTAGGAAAATTAGCTTAAACTTTGTTCAGCAAGTCAACTTCTTTTTCCAATAAGTCAACTAATTTCGAACTACAGAATTTTTTATTAATGAATAAAAATAAAAAAAATTTTAAATTAAAATCCATGTAAAATTCCACTTCATATGGAGTGAAATAATAATAAAATACTAACGAAATACTGAAACGTATTTGTAACTGGAGATAAAATGAATATTAACTTTAAAAGTCAATGCGAAGGAAATATAAAATTCTGGTGATGCATTTAAAACTTATAAATCTTGTAAAATGGTACTTTTAAAGAAAGAAACAAATATCGTTTTCTGTTCTTTAGTTTCACAGCTTTGGTTAGATCAGAAATTAAATATTTAGCTTTTTGAAGATATATTTCTTTAACTTTAAAGAATGTAACTAAAAATTAACGTTCAATTAAACCCCTATGAAAAGTTTGTTTTCCAAATTTTTTATTCAAGTAAATCTTGATTTAATCTCAATGATATCTTTTATTTTAAAGTCTATGCTCATACACAAACTTTAAATATAGTTAAAAGTACAGAGACATATAAACAAATAAAGTGTGAAAACCATTTTTTCTTTTAATACAATTTATATATAATACCCCTCATGGTTTATTTCAAAGTAATATTCCTCATTTCTTAATTTTATTATCCTTAAATTTAAACTAAGAAATAATATCTTGTTTCAGTTAGAATATATAAGAAATACACATCTTTAAAATTTCTATTAGAAATATTTATTAAAAAAGCTTATTTTTTATAGCATTTCTTTTAAATTATAGAGTTTACTGAAAAAATTACAATAATGTTAAGTGATTAAAACATAAAAGACGGAGAATTTTAGTCTTTCAAATTGTTAAATATTGTGTTGTTTGATATGTGTATTTGATTTGTGTGAATTTCAACAGATGGCGCTGTGAAAATTACTAAACTGTTTTATGCAATGCTCTTCTTTAATAATTCTCGTTTTGTTCCTCGCGATTAAATTTTGTGTTTCAAAACGTTCATTGAATGAAGTCTCTATTCACACTAAGTTAATATTTTTTTCTAATGAAGCGTTGGATTTTTAATTACCACAACAAACCTTATACTTTATCCGTTAGCTGTTATCACTTTTTAATGTGGCACCATGTAGGTGAATATCAATTGCCACTATGTATTTTGACACCCAGTTTCCTCATCAGAGGAAGGCACAAGAGCTCTGATGATGCGAAACAGTACTATGAATTGAATTTTGGCTAGAGCGTTCAAGCAAAATAGGACCTCTAGTGATCTTTTGCATTCCGAATAATCATAAATTAACTGAGAAAAAATCTTTTTTGAAAGAAAATTGTCATTTTTGTGAGTTAAATAATAATCAAAGCAATGATAAAAATTTTAAAATATACAAGAGGAATTTAGAATATTATTTTAAAATCAATAATAAATAACAATTAAAAATTAAAAAACATCAACAAAAACTTTTCTTATGAGTTTATTTTTAAAAGCTTAAAATCAAGATTAAGTATAAAATAGTAGATTGAAGATCACTCTCATATAATCCAGGAAACATTACATTCAAATTATCATGAGTTCAATCAACAAATATAATTTTGCAAGCATCCTTATTTCCCATTCATTACAATAGTTTACTATGTTAATTAATTTTCAAAGAGAGATCCGAATACTTATTTAAAATTTATGCATGACAATGGGATTGTCCTTGAACTTTCTTAGTAAAATCTTAATAATGTTCACGTCGATAGGAAACGCTAGCAACTGCTCTTTCTAAAGCACTTCTGAAACACCCATAGAAAACCTGTTGAAATACATAGAAGCTTCTCTTGTAAAATGGCCCACTTATTTCTTCAAATGGAAGGTAAGGGTTATTATAATCACGATTTTCTCGCACATCATTGTACTGAAATCCTTTTCTAAATTCTCCTTTGCTTAGCAATAAAAGGTTAGTAACTGAATATTGATCAACATCCGCAGAAGTCTTCACTTCAAACTGAGCTTCTACATTTCTGACTGAAATGTCTCCAAAGAAATCTCGTTGTCGTACTTGATCCCTGTAGGAAGAGGAAAATGTTGTAGACACTTCATTTCGTCCTCTGTATCGAACATATACTCTGGGTAAAACGATATTACAAATTATACTGACACTGTCTGTCGTTCTTAAAGATTGTTGACATAATCTACTTTGCACGGTACTTAAACCTGTTAAATTTCCTCTATAAAATGTAACAGTACCGTCATTTTCTTCATTGGCTGTGGAAAACTCTCATACATTAAAATAGAAATCAGGCATTTCGTAAATATCCAAATCAGCATTTTTCACATGTTTGGGGAGATGAACAGAAAGTACTTCATCTATATATTTATTAACGTCGTTTTGTGTTTCTTTGTATGGTGACGCAAGAGCTGAAAACGAAATATATAAAATATGAAAAAAAAAAAACTTTTAACATTGTTTTCAAAATATGAAAACTTACATTTGTATTTTTGAAACTAATTATTTGTTTTACTAAAGTTGATACCATCGTTAAATGAATAAATAAATGTTTAATGAACACATTAATATATATTTATGATATTATTGTGAAATTATAAAATTATTCTAATTAATTAGATACGTGTCTGAGAAATACAATGGATTTGAAACCAATATTTTAATTTAAATTTTTGGCTGTAGCTTTTGAATAAGCTATTTTAAGTATTTACTTTTTAAAATTTTTATTCAAGATAAATCCATTATAATTTTTTGCTTACTGATACAAATTTCCGTTCATTTTAATTTTCAGAAACAGGATTACCATACTCTACAAATTTTACTTCTGTATGTAGAAAAACCCGACTTATTTTACATTTGTTAAATTATTTGTATATCACAAATAGTCGCCTTCTTTTTAGAGAACACATTCTATGTAGAATAATGTATCGTTAGTTAACATTTTCCTTTATTCATTTGCAAAATAATTGCTTTATTGTACGGTAGAATAAAAGGAATTATTTGAACGAAATTTAATAAAAGATCGCTTAAGTTGAAATGAAGAGTTATTCTTGATATGGTTTTAATTTTCTTTGAAAAAGATATTATACATTTATAGCACTTTTAACAGATTGATTAGATAACTAGAATGAATCTATGATGGATTTTTTTAATTTATAAAATGCCTAAAAAAAGTTATACATTTAAAAAAACTTATACTGTCTCATTTTTAACTAAAAAACATTTGTTTCCTTTTATCTTC
Source organism: Trichonephila inaurata madagascariensis (assembly GCA_019973955.1). Classification (NCBI taxonomy): domain Eukaryota; kingdom Metazoa; phylum Arthropoda; class Arachnida; order Araneae; family Nephilidae; genus Trichonephila; species Trichonephila inaurata. Next base: position 23,564 of record BMAV01007647.1, read on the forward strand.
GTCAATTATAAAATTTGAGAAGCAAAAACATAAATATTTCAGATAATAAGGCACTTGAATGCACGACAATAAATGATATAATTTGGTAAAAATTATTATAAAAATGACTTAAATTAATATAATTCCCAAAATTTAAACCCCCCAAATGCTAAAAGGAAAGTAGAAATGAAAAGCAGTTGTTTCGAAATAAAATTATGTAAATAAATAACAGTATTCTTTAATTTAATTACGTTAAAATAAAAACTGAATATTATTTTAAAAATTTAGTTATAGATTTTTTTATGCAACACTTTTAAACCATCAGATATAATGTACAATCAAGTAATAAAAAAATTTTCCTTTTAAAGTGAATGTATTTCCTTTTTTTTTTAAATAGAATTTTTTTAGTCTTATAGAGCATTTATGACTATATTAAATTAATAAATATGTTTATTGACCAGAATGTTTTTTGGGGATTTAAAAAAAAAGTAAATTAAAAACCCTTTTTCTTTAAAAAATATATCCTTTTCAAAATGAAAAGGTTTTTTTATACATTCCCAAAGCTTTCAGAAAAATTTTCTGGGTAACATTTTATAGAAAAAAAACGTACTTCGGGCAGACGTATATATACGTTCCCGGGGGCTAACACACTGGCTTTTGTGAGACGTTTATAAGATGGTGGAATTAAAGAGGTTAAAGTCGTATTGTATGTTTAGGCAAGTATATTTAAAATTCCCAATTAAAAAAGGGATTGATTGAGGGGGGGGAAGAGATGTAAACTATAATTGAATATTGAATAAAATATTGAAAAATTTGAGGCATGATTTTACTCCAATTGAAAAGTGAGTGAATATTAACGTCACATCGTTCAGCAAGTAAAGGGCTTTTGGCGACGGATCTCGTAATTTTGATCTCTGGTTTAGTGACTAGGACGACACCTAAGCAGGCACCCTTCTCTCCTAAATTCCATTCCATCCCAATGGAAGAAATTTGACGCTCGACAGATTTAACATGCGAATTAATCAGGATAAATGCTTTGTTTAATATTTAAATGGATTTATTATACTTGAAAAAGCAAATATATAAAACTATATAAGTGTGAAGATTTTTCTTTAAAGAGTATACTGATTGATGAATGTTTAATTCGATCCCTGAAATTAAAATCGGTATATTAGGGCTACAATTCCATGTAATATTTTCAAACCCGGGATTTCGGGATAACATTATTCAAATCTCGGGATCCCGATAGAGGTCCCGGTATTAGGATTGGACTATTTATGAAAAATACTTGCACACTATAACATAGGTGAAATTATATAGTAAAACTGAAAAACATAATTAAAAAATTGTTTAATTTAATTCATTGAAACAAATTAAAACAAAATTTTCACAAAAATAAACAAATAGTACATAATGAAATTTTAAAAACATTTCTTCATTTCGTGTGTTTTTGTAAATAAACTTTTAAAAACTACAGGTTCTCCAGCGTTTCATCCTTCAAACAGCGTCTTATTTTTGTTAATAATTTTCTTGCGAAAAAAGTGTTCGCTCAGACTCTACACTAGTAGGGTTTATTGTCAGAAAATAGAAGTATGTTCCTTCCAGGTAGTCACCACGTCTCCCTCCATTTTCAGAAAGAGACATTTATTTTGAATTTTTGATGACAGTCTCTAATCTAAAAGGTTTTGCATTGGTGTATATATATCTCTTTGATAACTTTATCTAGTTCTTCTGCCACACTTAATGGTTTTTGAGTACAAATTGATTCAGTTTTTGACTCAGAATGGGTATATATTTCCTTATTTGAAATAACAGATTTCGCTGCACGAGCTGTTAGTAATGTGGTTGGATTTGAAGCGTCTTTTCTTTCAAGCAGGTCCACTATTAATATACGGCATTTAATTGAAGAAGGAACTATGACAAAGTTTATTCCTAAAACGTTGTTTATATCATTGGTAAGCATTGCAGAAACCACTTAGATCGTTGCGACGTTCTTTCATACGAGAAATGAGAGCTGCATATAATTTTTAATTTATAGTACTGTTTGCATTTTTAATTTCTTTAGCATAAAATTAGCTTAAGAATTTAAAACGCATTTAATTAACTAAAATTCTAACTATGCAAAATAATATTTTTTTTAAAAATATAATAATTTTCGTGTCCCTCTTTTTGTCACAAATTTAATAAAAAAAGTACCAGGAACTTTGACCAGAAAAAAACTGTTTCGATAATCTTTGACACTTTATGACTTATGTCTGATATTTTTAGCGTCTTTTATCACTTTCAAGGTTTAAAATGTTGTTTGTATAATTCAAATAAAAAAAAACTAGGAAGAGAAAAAAAAGGTCTTTTAAATATTTATTATCAATTTTACTTTTTTTCATTGAAATTAAATACATTTGTCCAGTTGCAGTTTATCTAAATATTTGATTAAATTTTTTTTAATACTTTACATTATAAAAAAGTGCCCAAATTTTATAACTCTGATAAAGATTCCTATATAAACTCCTCTTCTAAAAAGACCTTACATTGCTTTGTTTCATTGACTTGACTAATAAAAGTAAGCATCTGTTTTTTTGTTTTAAAATAGTTTAAATGTTTTCTTATAGCAAATCCATTTTTTAAAAAACTATTTTGCAAATTTTAGTTTGTTTCATTGTATTCATTACAACAAGACAAAAAATAAAAAAGCAAAATTCATTCTTGGGAAATTTTGAAATATAAATGTTTTACCTATAACTACTACTTACTTGAAATATTTCTGCTTTTTTTCCAAACTGGTGTCTGGATTACAAGGAATAAACACATAAAATATAAGAATTTTACATCAAGTTTCATGTAAGTATAGTTTCTAACAATATTCATAAGAAAAATGTATACAATATAAGTTAAAAATAAAGTTAATTATTTTAAAACTAAGGGGAGTAAGATTCTCCATTAAAATTATATGGTTTATGTAATTTGGATGTCATAATAATGAAAAAAAATATTGAGATATAAATTAAGTTTCTCTATTTGAAAATTTCTTGCAGTAAATTGGTTGGCAGAATCGAATCAAATGAGTCAAAAGAAAGATTTAAATCATTAATAAATTAATTCAAAAAAACATTATATTAAACTTAAAATATTGTTAAATCCAAAAACAAAAGTAAACTTTTACCATATTCAGTGACATAAATTTATATACTATATCGGAAAACCAATATATTTCAGATATTTTTGTTTCTTATTTCGCTCATGGAAAAAATGGCCTACATATAAGTACTTTGAATTTTGTTTCAAGCTTCTAATAAAACTTAACATTAATTTAAATTGAAGTCTGTTTATGTAAATTATAATTTCTAAAACATGAACTTGCTCCACAAATTAAATAATGATGTTTATAATGTTATCCAAACTTCATCCAAATCATAAAACTATATTTTTTTTTCACGAAAATTTATTAAGTTATACTTTTTCTAAATTCATTCAAAAGTAAGGGCATTAAAAGCAATGTTTTTTTTGTTTATTAATATCATACTACGAAAAAACAAGAGTTGTGTTTACAACTGACCTTTTAATTTTGAGACATGGTCAATTGATGAGGTCAACTCATCAGATGGCATTCCAGATGAATTCCATATTTCCACAAAAATTTCAATTCTCCAAATTTTCACACCTCGCGAAGCTCAGAATTTCACACTCCATTGATTTAACGACCTCAGCCTCTATAAACCATGGGCCTTTCATAGCTCCAGTGTTTGAATCAAGACTCAGGATATAAATTTTAGGCCTTGAAAGCATAGTTTTGAGCACTCGGATACCTTGGACTTGAAATCATTTTAAATAAAAATCCCTGAAGACATTAATTTTAATCTCATCTTTCCTTTAAATTTTTCTACAATAATTAATTTATCTATATATATAAAAGAGAAAGGGGACACATTCACACTCACACACTCATCACGATATCTCAAGAACTTTAGATTAACATACTTAAAATTTGGCAAACATGTTCCTTTCATTGAGTAGGGATTCACTAAGAAGAGACTTTGAGGAAATTGAATCTCAAGAAGGTTACGAGTGGTTGAGGGAAGTTATAGGTAAATATTCCCGTTTCTGGAATTTTTAACATATTTATATATATATATTTTTAAAAAACAAGATAAAAGATCTTGTCAAAAAATTTACACTGAATAAGGTCATGTTATTTCTAAAAAAAATTTAAAAAACTTTTTTAAAAATCGATATTGTAATAGAAAAAGCAAATAATTACTTTTGGAAATGATATTAATTTCTGAGGAAATAATAATGTGAATACACCGTTTTTGATTATTTTTTTTAAATTTGGGGGAAAAATTAATAATTAAATTGTTTAATTTCATTTCATTAACAAAAGCATGCTAGATTTTTTTTTCTGGCAGGTTTTTTTGGTAAGTTATCAAATCAAATTTTAATGCATAGGGGGATTATAGCATACTTTTGCTGAATTCAATAAATAAATCAGGATTTCTTTAGAATATAACATTTTAAATGAGCTGAATTAAAGGTATAAAAGTTCCATAAAAAGGTTTTTATGGAAAAAGGAGGTTTTTTCCTTATACATATTTTAAAATTTTTTTCAAGCTTAAATAATTTGTGACCTTAATAATTTTATATTTCAATGGGTTCATAAAAAAAATTGTTAGATGTAAAGTAATGGCAATATAAAGAACTTAAAATGTAATAAATGATAGAATTACTTTTTACCACAAAAAATGAACCGAAAGCATGCCATAACAAGGAAAGTTCTAAATGAACAAAAATATTAATCATTTGTACTTTGTTTTACGTATAATGTAACGAGAATGAGATAAAGAAAAATACAGATTACATTGCATTATATTCTAATGCATGGATTCAATTTAGAATTGTTTTTAACTAAGGAAGAAAATGTACAATGAGGGCAATGCACAAAACCAATAGAAAGAATCAATGCTATTTAAATTTTTGCACTTATAAAAATAATTCTCAACAAATATTTAAGCTTGAACATAAAGTTTACCCTTATTAAATGATTGAAGATGAACTTAATAAATAGCGCATGTATTTTACACTCATACTAATATTAATAGCTTCAAATAATAAATAGTTTAAAAATGACTTGAAATATATTAAGACTAGTTCCTTCCATTAGTTTTTTAATTAATATGAATCAAATTTTGAAAGAGCGAAGGAGTGTAATAAGAAACACTTAAAAACATAATGCTAAATTTAAATCCTTTGTCGAGTTTTAAAATTCAAGAAACAAAGGAATTAGTGTAATTATAATTGCTTTGAGATATATTTTTCAACATTTTTCTCATTCATATTAATCAAATGAAACAAATGTTTATCGAAAAACAATTAACTTGAAATAAACTTACAAAAACTGCCATTCTGAACGTAAGAAACTCAGTATTAAGCTAACTGAAAAATTTTAAAATATAAATTATAATTTAAATTTAATTTTATTAATAATTTTGTAACACCATATAAGAGATCAAGCGATGTTGACGAGTATTGTGAGAAGTCTTTTAAATCTCCTAGATGGTAAAAATGCAAATTTAGAATTATGAAGTACCGGATTTTACTTCCAATGTACAAGACAATTTAAACGAACCTGAAGAAATTTTTGGGAAATGTCAAATTCTTTCTGGAAACTTGACAGGTTTATGCTTGCACACAGAAGATCTTGCCGAAGTTATCAAGAACATCAAAAGACATCAAAATAGTTTGTAAGTCATTTTAATATAGTAAGTGTAAAATACAGAGGAAAATATGGGAAAAAACTGGGGATTAACCTCTTCCTACGGGTCAAGACAACAGCGAGATTTTTATGTGAAATTTTGTTCAGAGACACGAAGTCAGATGAATTAAAAAATTGAATGATGGTAAGAGCCTTCAACCAAACTTCTGTTACTGGGGAAGGAAGCTGTGAAAAGATTTTTATAATGATGGATAGAAATGGGTTTTTAATCAATTTTTTGTACCATTTCATGAGATAAGTCGACCTTTTTACCAGAAGTGTGTTCATATGTTTCAGCAAATTTTACGGTTCTTTAATAGAAGTCTTAGAAAAAGCATTTTCTACCGTAGAATATCCAAAACGTTATTGAGACTTTTTAGAGGATGGTCTAATTTTCCCAAAAAGATTTTGGTTAAATTTTGAATTACGGGAAACACAAAAACGGTGTATTCCCTTAGTAAATTTAATTAAATGGTAACTATTTAATTTTTTTTACTTATTGTTCTGGTAATGTAATCTGTATTATTTTGTTTTGTCTTTAAGCAAATAAGAGAAATTCTTTTTCTGTTTGTGCTTTACTATGTATTTGGAAATCCAAAGTAATAAAATACTTTGATTGCTAAATTTTTTAATTATTTAACATATAGCCTTTATTATAAAAATATTCATAGCATCTTTTCTGTATGAATTGTTTTCATTGAACAATTCTTTAGTGTTAAAGGTTTTAATGTAATTTGGAGTGGAAAAGAACGGCGTACATCTTATTGATTAAATATATCTATTGCAATGGCAATAGAATAATATTCTACCTTTAAAGAATCATTTGCACAAGTTTCTAGATTTCAGCTTATAACTCCCGTACATGCACATACACAAACATGTATTTATAGCAAACATCCAAATACTTTTTGAATTTTTCCCATCAGAAACCAAATAAATCACAATTTTCTTTGATTTTAATCGTTATATTAAGCTCTATCTGAAATCTTTAAAACATTTTTGACAGATATCTCTTCCCTGAACTGACATAGTTTGTGAACAAAGATAATCGAAAAATTCAAGAAATATTCATCCTACTCATACTTGGAAACATTATCACATTGCTTATGTAAAAAGAAAATGGAAGAGTCACACGCAATTCTACACTTACTTCTACGTAGAATGCAATAATTTCCTTAAGGATGAACTTTTTGGTGCCTCGTATATAATTGTATAACTAGAATAGTATAAGCAGTATTTCTCACAAAAACAAAGAATTACCCTAATATAGTAATAAACTTAGTTTACCTTAATAAAATAAACTTGAAACACAGTTTTTCTGTTTGATAGAAAACTCACTTAAGAAATGTTCTCAAAGAAGAAATGTGTCCTCATAAAATCCAAAAACTATTGAAGTTGTGAGGTTCCCTATTATTATTTTATCCCGTGTAATTCTGTGTAGCTGTATTATCTCTGTATAATCTAATTCTTTTATGGATTTCCTATTTTTTTTCATTTTGAGATGTTTAACCTAATGAACAGGAATTGAAAATTCATCGTAAGTTTCTTCACTAAATGAGGGAAGGAATCATCACTAATTATACAGTTGGAAGCAGAATATATTTAACTTAAGATAGGTGCAAGAGATATTCCAATTTTTTATATAATTTCTAAAATTGGTTCTGAATGTGAAATCGAGATTTAAAAGGAGATTTAGAAGTAGCTGAAATATTTGCATTTGTTACCTCAATCTCTCTTTATTATAGATAGTTATATTTCCTTCTATTTATGTAGGGACCTGATTTTGTTATTTTTATCTCAATCATAGCGTTATAAAGAAGTTTTTGATAAAATGAAACAATAACTAAACTCTTAATCTAATATCTCGTGTTTCCTTGCAAAGTAATATAATTTCGTGAGAAATCAAAAAATCAAAGGGATTCTGCAAAGTTATGAACAATAGCCTGACCAAAATTCCAAGCTACGTTATTAACAGTAGAATGTCTGGGATTTTGATTACCCTTGAAGTGTCGAGAAGCGACACCTCAAGATAAAATGCATAAAATAAGTAAAATAACTAAACAATTGCTGAACTACTGTTCAGTAGGGGTTCAGTTTTATTATTTTTTAATATAATTTCATCAATTTATCATATATTATGACCCTTTATATAAGATAAAAATTGTAACAAAACAAATTATTATAAAATTGAATAAAACAATAATATTCATAAATAGTAGTATAATAAATAAAATCTAATTTTTGTGAGAATGCCAGTTGTTTGTAATCATTTTTTATCGTTTTTGTGCATAATGTTTCGTACATACCTCATTTGCAATGAATACAGTGATATTCAATTTTTCCTTTACATTTTTCGCACACCATTTTCCTGCAATTAACACATATTTTTTAGATGTATTCAGTAACGCACAAAAAAGAATTTCAAAGAAGGGAAGGGGGTCCAGTGTCGAAAATTCACCATTTTGGTTTAATGCTCCAATACGCCGCCCAAACTATTCGTTTGATTTTGTCGATTTTCGGGAATAAAACAGTAAAAAATTATTTATTGAAAAATAATTAGCATTAATTGATAAAATTAATTATTAACAACAAATACATTATTAAATTTTATGTAACATATGCATAGGGTTATAACCAATCGAAAAAAATCAAGGGCTGTGGGAGGATGGGGATCCGGACCCAGGACACACCTTGTGTGCGCCACTGGTTGTATTCCCATTAAACTCCTTAATTTCACACTTTTGCGTTTTAGTGAATTTGTAATGTCATTAAATTCAGTATTTATCTGATTTTGTAAATGTCTTGCACTTACGTAATTTGAACGTAATAGCAGATTAAGTAAATGCTATGTAACAAAAGCACATAAACACAACGATTTTAATATAACTGACTCATTTGCTGTGAATCTAATAAAACTGCATTCATGGTAAAAAAAAATGTGCAATATTACTTTCGGTTTTTTTTTTAAATGCTATCTACTTAGTGAATTATCATTTGCTGAATGAAAGCTCGTTTTCATCATTAATTTCCTTGGTGTCGGACCAACAGACGCCACCAAGGTAGGTATACTTGGTTGGAACATCTTTCCTACTTAACCTAAGACCACAAAAATTTTTCTGTGTAATCACTATGGTAAATGATTAAAATTCACGAAAATTTTACAATTCCCTTCAAAAATGCTTAAAGGAGAACAAATTAAAGAGGCTCCGGTGTCCAATTGAAATCGACGAGCGCTCTAGTGTTACAAAATTAGATTGACACTCAAAATGTGTTCTCTCCGAACGGTCATTTTGTGGAAAGAAATTATGAAAAAATATTAAATAAATGTAAGAAAAATAATATTGATATGAAAGAAAAATTCTATCTTTAACATTTTATTGCATAACATCATTTTAAGTCCAAATTAATTCCTGTAAATTACAATAACTGACTTTTTAAAGGAATTATATTTAAATTAGAACGAATATGTCTTAAAAATTAAGTTAATCCCTTTCTTTTCGATATTTGAATTTATTTCTGTAGACGGTTTTTCATAGCTTCAATTGTTAGTTCTCACTTGCACAATATTATTATAGTAAGTAGAATAACTGGCATTGGCTTCTTATGTTTACTTTATTGTTAACTTTTTGTTGAGTATTTGATAAATTTTTGTACGAATCTAAATGAGCTACCTTGTTATAAAATTTGTTGAAAATAAAATTTAAAAAAAAAACGGTAAAAATGTATTACTGTATTGTTGATTAACATAATCTAAATTGGTGCCCTTAAGATTTGTTAATCTTTTAAAAAGGAACCTCAAAGAGATATTTCTTCGAATTGTTTCAGAATTTAAAAAAAAATTATTTCTTAGCAATTTTCTACATGGATCTGGAGATATGTAAAGCTGTGAAAGCTTATTCTTCTTGTATTTTTTTCGTAGATAGTTGTATATTTTTATTATATCTTTACGTATCGTTATATTTATTAATTGATTTATACTGTGTGACTGATTTAGAAATGTTGTGAAATAGTATTCTATCAATACTTGTATTTTAAATGTGTTAGCAGAAGGACTAAAGCCCATTTAACTTGCCGAAAATTAAATTCTTCGCATTGGCATGGTGTGGAAGTCTGCACAGCGCAGTGCTAACTTACGTGAAATCCTCTTCAGTTGACTACGGTTCAGAATAGTGAGGGTTGTCACCAATAGCAATCATGTAGGTCTACGTTAATTATAATCACAAAAATAGAAATCATTCAGAAAGAGTTTAAGTTTATATAATTCACACATACACTGCTAAATTGTATCTGAAGAATTTGTACAACCGTTTAAGAATAAAAACAAGTAATCAATTTGTTTATGAAAGATACGGAAAGAACACTATTTTTTTAATGAGGTAAGAATTAAAAAATATTATTATTTTAATATTAATAATGATAAATTAGGTATTTCAAAAATCTATGATTTCTCGCAAAATGATACGGATTTCATTAAAATACAATCACTATTATTATTGTCCTTATCAATGTAAAACAGTGTTTTCAAACTGTGGGGCGCTCCCATAGGGGGGCGAGAGCTTTTGAAAAGTCGAAAACAAAAGATTATTTTAAAATTTATTAATTTACTGAAAGTAACCAAGCAAAATACATTCTGACATAATAAATATAAAATATGCATTTGCACTGATGTAATACATTTATAAATGTATCAATACTTCCCAATGTATTTGATAATCAAATTAACAGTACTAAATTAAGTACAAGATTATAATTACCCTTTGTTTTATGGGCTTGTCATGTATAAAATTTTACAAAAACTGACCCTTATCTTGATAATTTTTGTACGGTTTATATTTAATCTTGTAACTGCTGATTAAAAGTTAGTGGAATCGCTCCCCAATGTCACCGTTTTCTACGTAGGCACGCGTATGTGATGTATTGGGGGATGAAAAGGCATAAATAATTAAGACCTTTTCTGATGTAAGTAAATCCTTTGCAAACACTGTCAAGGTCCTTTTATTGCATTCCAAAGCTTTCGGAATAATTTTTAAATAGCAGTGCACTGAAAAGCTCGTAATTCGCGGAATGACGTATATATACCTCCGGTACAATTAACCCTTTGGTTGGGTGAGACGTTTAAAAACGCCGGTGAAACTTAAGAGGCTAAAGCCGTACTGTAGCTTTATCGTCAAAGTATAGTATTATTGAATTCAATACAATATTATTGTAGGGAGAGGGGGCGAAACGAAAATTAAGATGAAAATTGGTTCGCAAATATGTCAAGTTGAGAAATACTGATGTAAAAAATCATATCGCAAGTAATAATTTAAAGTGAACTATAAATTGAGGTTTTATTTCCTTAAGAAATTATTATATAAGTTAATTGAAGCTAGATCTTAAATAATCTTAAACTGGTATGCATAACTTAGAACGAGAAAAATTTTTTTATGAACTGTTAAGTTGGACGTTTTGTAGACAGTGATTAAAGTTTGCTCTGAATTTGTTCATTTATTCCAAAACATAGTTAATAAATGTCTCTGAACCTTATTGAAGATTTACTCGTATTTTTTACAGACACAAGCCTTAATGTGCTAAGTTTCTATTCTTTGAAACTTTTTTTAAATGTTTTAAAATAATATCATTGCATCATTGCATTCTTTTTTTTAAGAAAAAATATTCTGAATGAAATTGAATTTTTGAAAGTAATCTATTGTTAAAAAATTTGGAACTGTTTTTTCAATTCATCAATGAAACTCTTGGAGCTTGCTCAGATATGAATTTTTGTTTCTTTGAAAAAACGTTTGAAGCGTTTTTGAAATGTAAAGGATTATTTTTTTCTTTCGGACCAATATTATTTTTCTCTAAAAAAAGTTACGCACATTTTGTTTCTGATAAAAAGAAAAAAAATTAAAGTTTCAAAAGGAGATACTCTTAAACTCCAAAAACTGAGCTATGAAATACATATTTCAATAGCATTAAATTTGTTTTATTACACAACGTGATTTACTTTTCGATTAATTTTTCTTGCAAAAAAAATCACTGAAGTAATATTTTGCTTTAAACTTCTGTAATTGTCTTTATAATGATTGTAGTATTGAGGTACTTTATGCTCTTCAAGTATTTACTAAGATTTGGCTAAATTGAGAAATTCTTTATCACGATTAGTACTTATATCGCGATTTAATTTTAGAGGAATTGTATTTAAAATTTATACTTCCCATAAGAGCAAACACTAGATTTGCTTTTTAGTTTTTCCTTATGTATTCTTAAGTTCACATCTATGTATTTCGATTAATGAAAATATGGTTTCCTTTTCTTTTCTTTTTTTTCCAAATTTTAAGAATTGAAATATAAGTTTGGAACATCAATTATCGAAATTTAATCTCACATTCATTTAAAAAATGAAGCATTTTGATTAAGTAAATCTTTTATTTAATTAATTATCTGTTTATAGCTTTAAGGTTCATTTGCAAATCTAATTTTGAAATGTAATTGAAAATACTCAAACATGGAAGCAAAGTGTAAAATAAGGTTTTAACTTTTAATTAACTTTTATAATTCCTTACAGTTTATTCCCAAACAATGCTGCATTTTGGCTAATTTATTATTCTTAAATTTAAATTAAGAAGTACAATTTTGCTTTGAATGCTAATAAGTACTTCTATATTAATATTTGCGTAATAAGTTCATATTCAAAAATATTTATTATTTCTCATATTTTCTTAAAAATTCTGAAGAGGATTTGGAAAAAATTATATTAAAGCGAAGTGAATTGAGCTCAAAAGGGAATATCTTAGGATGCTTTTCTACTTACGATCTCTGCGTAAATTTCAAGCCAATAAAATGATAAAAATTCCTTTTAATATGTAAATTACAATTGATTTTGATTATAAGCAATATAAATATGCCATTTTATTACATACCAGAAAATTCAAGTTCTGTATGGTATCGAAGTAAAAACTAATTATCTAAAACCCAGCCGATGCAAATGATAGTACAACAAAACAACAAGAAAAATACTCCTTTTGATAATCCTAACATCAACGATTTCGTAGAAAAGTTTGACTAAAGAAAGAAATTTGTGAGATTTTCCTATTTCCTGATATCTTCGAAAGAATAAAATTTCTGAACACTTAGAGAAAATTATTAATATTAATTCACTGTAAAATATTTTACTTGAAGAAATATCTTGGAAATATTATTTTATAAGTCTTATGTTTTATTTTCCACAAATGATTTAATGTTATTATTTATAATACTGCTTTTTAAAATGTAAAATAGAAATATGTTTTGAGTGTCAAAGATTCTGTGTTCTTCTATGTTACCTTCATTTTCAAGTTAATGAACAATATTTTTCGTGAAGATAATATAAATTACTGAATGTAAGCACACGGAAAAGTGTTTGTTATAAGCTTTACTAAACGATTAAAAGCAGTTACTAAGAAAGACAAGCTTACAAAAAATGCAGTGCCAATGCATGGATTTGCAAACTGTATATTAAAAGGTGTTAAGACGATTAAAAAATTAAAATTTGATGTAAGAAATTTTGATAGGAAAACACGAGGCATTTAGATGTATTTTAAAATGTGTAACAGTTACAAAATTGAAAGAAACACACAAAGTTTGGTTTTTATATCTTTATTCTTGAAAATTTAAAAACATTCGTAAGCATAACAAATAAAAGGATGTAGATTCTCCTGATGTAATTCAGGAAAATTACATTGAAAATATCAAATTAATCAATAAATATATTTCCCCACGACACTACTTGTTTCACATATGATTATATAATTATTTGAATTAAATTCATTTTAAAGCAAAATCCAAATGTTTTTTTGAAAAAAAAATATCAATGTAATTTGTGTGAATTTTCATAACATCTTACAAATGTTCACATTAATAGGAAACACTAGCAACTGCTCTTTCTAAAGTACTTCTGAGAGGTCCATAAAAAATCTGTTGTAACACGTAGGAGCTCTTCTTGTAAAATGGTTGACTTATTTCGTGAAAAGGAACAAACAATCGATTATAAAAACGGTTTTCATGCGCATTATTGTACTGAAATTCTTTTCTAAAATCTCCTTTGCCGAGCAATAGAAGGTTAGTGAGTGTAGGTTGATCACCATCAACAAAAATCTTCACTTCAATCTGAGCTTCTACATTTCTGACTGAAATGTCTCCAAAGAAATCTCGCTGACGCACTTGAACTTTGTAAGAAGTAGATGATCCTCTAGATACTTCATATCGACCTCTGTACACCACATCTACTGTGGGTAAAACGATATAACAAGTTATACTGACACTGTCTGTCGATCTTAATGAGTGATGGCAAAATCTTCTCTGCACAGTACTTAAACCTGTCAAATTTCCTCTGAAAAATGTAACAGTACCGATATTTACTTCCTTGGCTGCGGAAAACTCGGTACATTGAAGTAGAAATCGGACATTTGGTAAATGTCCAAATCTGCATTTTCGACATGTCTGGGAAGATGGATAAAAAGTACTTCATCTATATATTTATTAACATCGTTTTGGTCTTCTCTGTATGCTGAAGTAAAAACTAAAAATAAAACATATAAATTATAAAGAAAAATAAAATTTAACCTTTTTTATATATGAACATTAACATTTGTATTATTGAAATTAATTATTCATTTTACAAAATTTGTCCTTCACTTGAAATTAATGAATAAAAGTTTAGGCAACACACATATTCCAAAAGTTATTGCGAAATAATAAATGTTACGAATTTTGGACATCTGTTTTAGAAATAGTAATATTTGAATGTTGAGTTCTAACTTGATTTCTTTCTGTGGGCCTTGAATTAAGCTGTAACAGATAACTGCTGTTTTTAAGTTTTTATTCAAGTTAAGATAATTATTTTTTTTAACTTAATTAAAAAAATCTTTGTAAAAATTTTAAAAAAATACTCCAGAGTATTTTTTTTCATTTGAAACAAATTTTAATTTGCATGAAAATCTGAGTTTCAAATTTTTTTTTAATTTTAAGTCCGTATATAAAATTCCGGTTTACCTTTTAATTTGTTAAACAATTATCACAGATAAAAAACTTTATATTAAAAATAAGTCATCTTTTAATAGAACACAGAGTCTACATAGAAAAATATAACGTTAAGTAATAATAATTTTATTCTTATGGATTATATACAATTAGTTTACAATATAGCACCTATGTGTGTGTTACCTGTAATTTACAATAAATTACTCTTTCGAAAATTGCTTAAATATTGTTTAACAAAAATGAATATTTCCCCTTTTTGGATGTATTTTTAATTTTATTTGTAAAAACGAGGTATCATACGTTCTTGAATACGCTTATTATATTGGTAAACTGAATAGGATGGATTTATTTTGAATTACAAAATGTTTAAAGTTAAATAAGCGATACATTTAAAAACACATTTTTTTACTTTTATTTTCTCATATGTGGAATTATTACCTCAGTTTATCTTTGCAGCGATTTATAAATGCAAAACAAAAATTTAAAAATCGTTTAGTAAATAAGTAATTTGAATACATTCTAATGAAGTGATATAATTCAGTTTAAATCATAATGAATGTGTCTTATACAGTTAAAATTCAAGAAATGACCAACCAAATGCTAAAAGGAAAAAAGCAATGTGGAACATATTTTACTCTGAAATAGAAATACGCAATTAGTAAAAATATTGTTTAAATTTAGGTACATTAAGTAAAAATAATGAATTAAATATTTTAAATATAAATATATATTTGTATGTGATAATTTAAAGAAATTACTCATATTTAACAACTAACTCTTAAAATTATTTTCTTGATAGAAATGAAAGAACTTTATTATCTTTAAAACAGTTATTCAGTTTTATAAACAATTAGAGTTTAAAAACAAAAAGAAAAAAATATGTCAATGAATAATTTTTGAAACAATCTTATTTATGTGTATTAAAATTTACGTACTTTATTTATTTCGTAAGGAAATTATGTTTCACAAAGAAATACTTTTCAGAAATTAATTTTTCCAAATTATAGTTTATTTATGAAAATATTCTTAATTTTCACGTGTTTTAAATATCTTCAGTTACAGGATAACAAATAATGCGGTTTTGTTCACATAAAACAATCCTTTTTTTGCATTCAAACTTTTATTGTGAAAAAATTAATCAAATATTTTTACTTTGGACATTACGAGGATTAAATAATTATTCCAATTGGAAAATTAAGCATTCTTGATCCGTACAAATATTAACAAGACATGTTATAATTTATCCCCCTAAAATTGATAAGCCCCATTGAACTTTAAATTACCCTTTTACATATGTAAAACTGTAAAATAAAAAAAGATTTATTATATATATATTTTAATATTTGAATAAGACACACAAACCTTTTTACTCAAATCAAAATTATCATTAACCTTTCGTGAAATATTTTTTTAGCTTTTCACATTTTCAATATATTTTAAAAAAATCCATGAAAAAAAATTTCCCGCCAAAATTTTTTATAAAAATTCATCTTTTTTAATTCAAATTCAGTCGAAAAATTTCGAGTTTTAAAAAAAAAGTTAAAATTAAAAGTTTTAATTTTCTTATTTTTAAAGTTTGAAAATATTAGGAATTTGTCTAATTTGAACTTTCATCACCTTTCAGTAAAAAAACTTAGATATTTAACAGTTGTATTTTTACTAGAATGTATATCTTTTGTGTACATTATTTGTAAAGCAAGTTTACTTTTAGTGTTTTCCCCATACACAAATCAAATAGTTTAAAAGAAAATAAATTAATAAGATTAAATTTTCATAAGTATAGATTACACAGATTCGTCAAGATGTAATAAATTAGGAAAATAATACTAACCTTTCTGAGACAAATGAAAAAAATGAAATAACCCGTTTCGTAGCATTGGTTTAAAGGATAATTATCAATTAAAAAAAATTTAAAATAATTTTTCAAACCTTTTAAAGATATGTTAGTGTAAAAAGGAATTTAATTTTTTAAAAAAAAATAATATTGAAACTTTTCCAAAAGAGATATTTTGTTTGATTTTTTTATTTAAACTAAATAATTATCCGAAGTCTGAACGTCCTTAAAATTTTATAATTTTTTGCACGGCCCAAAAAATGTCAAAAATTTATCTAAATTATTTGTTTACTTAACTGAAAATTCCCCCCAATAAAAACTTATTTTTTTATTCCCGTCAGAATTTTGCATAAATTAAATAATCTTTTTTAAATGAACATTTTAATGTTATTTTTTTTGGTAAAATATTTTTTAAAACACTTTTTTATTTTGAATGAAAATACAAAAATATTTGGTTTTAGACCTATTCTTCAGAATTAGTTTAATTTCTATCGTAAAAAGTATTACTAATTAATTTTTTTCAATTTGTATTAATTTACACTTCCCCAAAAAAAAAATATATAAATTTTTATCTTGTTCAAGTTTTTGATCGTTAATAAAATACTTTTTATTCATCCACTCAAGTTCAAATACATTTTTTAAAATTGTAAAAGATCACACATTTGATGTTAATACAGTTTTTTTAAAATATTAATTCATTAATTAATAAATATATAGTAACAAACAAAAATAATAGTCCAAAACCATATATAGAAAGGAAAATCGCTCGTTGTGTCCTTAGCACTGGAAAAAATCTTTTGGGCTTTTAACCAAATGGTGGGGTTTTATTTTCCCTTTTTGGGATAGCCTAATTCCAGAGGATGTGGTTTATGAATGAATAAATAGTAACAAAAAAATATTAGTGCATGACCATATATAGAAATTAAAACCGCTTTCTATTTTGCCACTTTAATATTGTGATTCCGTCATATGTATATAGGTTACCGTTAAGGCGTGAAATCCATTTTTTCATAGAATAATTAGGTATTCCATGACATAACTATATCAGTCAGTTAAAGTATAAACAATTATTGAGTTCTACGATTTAACTAGGTATTCTATAGAATAACAATTACTTAATCGTTAAGTAAGAAGTACGGCAATCGCGAAAGTTCTTTGAACCGTTTTTAGCTACTTTAGGAAGATTTTTAACGATTAGGCAGGAAAAAAACATTTGACCTAGAAAAATTTTAGTATGTGTCAGCGAAAATTTCCCTTGAAGTTCCCAAAAATTTACAAACGCTTCGGTGTGTTGGCAGTTTAAAGTTGTGGTACTGGACAAGGCCTTAAAAGTGCTCGTAAAAAAATGTAATATGAACAGTGTGTTGTTTAAAAATAAAAAAACAATCCCAAATGTCATCACAAAAATCCCTCTTTAAAAGATGAAAAGTAAAATTAAGGGGATTCATTAAATTTTAATTTACCCCCTTACATTTTTTTTAAAAAGTTTACACAATGTTTTTATGAAACAACAATTTTCTTAAAAGCATGCATTTTTGTTGATAATATTTAGATATAATCTAGATCTATTTTTGCGACGTACTCTTTTTTTTTCCTTTTCTTTTTAACTAATAGCAATATGAGCAATATAATGAATTACATTATCTTTGCTTTCCCTTATTATTTATCAATTATTCATCCGCAAAAAGGGGTAAAATGTATTTTTCAAGAGGTTTTAGCTATTTATGATCAATTAATTTATAAAACCTCTTTAAAATTGTTTATTTTTCACTTTAACGGTCTATCCTTAGTTATTTCATGGAATACCTAGTTATTTCATAGAATAACTAGCTAAAGTAGGAAATCGATCATCTATTATATACTCTAACTGACTTGTCTAGTTATTATAAGAAATACATATATATTCTATAAAATAACTGAATTATACACTTTAAGGTGCCTGACTAGTGCAAAATCATCAATATTGATGAAAATGACAAAAACAATTTATTTCATATTTTTAATATTTGAATTTTTTTCTTTCTAAAAATATCTTACTTTTGTTTGTACTCCAATTATTTACAAAGTTATAGCAGTTTTTATGTCAAGTGAGAACATCAAAAACGAACCGGGAGTTAGAAATCGAAATCGAGAGTGCTTTGAATTTGAAAGATTTTTCTCATTTTTGGAGTTTTATTGAATTTATCAATAAATATTAATTTTGGTAATATTAAAACTGAATATGGTGATATAATTTTTAAAATTATTTAATAGTTTTTAGTAAAAATTTTTGCAGCGCTTTACATGTTTGTTGTGTTTTTTTCATTTCTAATATGCTTATGTTCTAGCTACTCGATTCTTAGCTCCTCATTTAACTTATTATTTTGATATATTTTATAAAAAAGACTGTCTTTTTAAACAAAATATTTATTAATTATGGCTAAATCAAGATCTGGGAGGTCTAAGAAGCGCCGATTTACTAGAAATCGTTATACCATTCGTGCTACTGATAATGAGAATGATGAAACATTTGAGCCCAATTCTACTGAATCCGCTAGTGCCAAAAAATTGGAATCACGCCATACAAGTTTGGAAATTTTCTCAGAAAGATTGTCAGAAACTTATGAAGACAGTAGAATTGTCAGCTTGACAACTTTGATTTCATTTTTTGCCATAGTTGGTTGCCCTGATTGTTATTCTCAGATCTTGGAACTTATAGAAGACTCTGTCAATGGATTATGTATATGAGCCTAAGGGTGCAAAACTGCTCCTTTTAAAAGGTTTCCACGACAGAAAACGAAAGGTTCTTGTCTTATAAACTCTTAAATTGTTTTGGGGCTAAGAATAATCGGGGAAGGATTTTCAGCTGGCAAAAAGTTATATTAACTCGGTTTAACTTTCCTGTCAAACTTTTCACCAATCAGAAGGAAACTGTTGAGAAAGCAACTGAACGTGTTGCTCAAGAAAACATCAACGCTGCATTGAGTGAAATCAAAAGGCTCAAGAGTTTCACTAAATGTGGAATATCTATTGATGGTACTTGGCAACGCAGGGCTACTCATCTTTGAATAGATTGTTAATAAGTGCCATATCAGTTGACACCGGTAGGTACGACATTGAAGTTATGACGCAATATTGCCACATATGCGCGAAAGGCAATAGCCAATCATCGAAACATGTATGTTCGAAATATAAGGATTTCACCGGGAACATGGTGGTTGTTGGAGCCTAACGTATATTTGAGAGATCAAATGTAAGGGATGTGCAGTACAATGAATACTACGGAGATGAGGACTCGAAAGGATATGAATCTGTTAAAAACTGTGTTATGGAAATAATACAGTAACCAAACACGAGTGTACAGAAATGTGTAGGGGCCGATTTGCGTCAATTAAAACTTGTTGATGAAGAAGAAAGGGTTTGGGAGGGAAAATAAATTACCTGATAAAATTAATTGACAGAATCCAAGAACTATTATTATGGAATAGCTATTCAAAGCAATGTAGATAATCTGCAAAAAGATGATGAATAGTGTAATAGCTGCATTTTCCCACTGTGTATCTAGAAAAAAGCAAATTCATTGCATGGAGAGAGTGTCCTGAAGGATCTGAGAGTTGTTTTCGTTACCAGGCAAAAGGCAGCTGGAGTCCCTCAAAGAAACTGAGCTAGGACTTCCTAATAAAATTATAAACCAAATAAAAGGATCACATATCTTAAGCTGTGTAAGAAACTCTGTTGAAAAATTGTTGTCTTCGTAATTGCAAGACACAAAATTGTAATGAAAGTTATAACAACACGTGAATATTTATTCCCAAAAATTACATTTATTGGACTGGAAACGGGTATTCGTTTTGGGTGCATTATTGGCTCTAATACTTTTTAATTCTGGTTATGCTGGTATATTATCAGTAATTCGAAGTAAATGGTTCCCTTCCTGAAAAGTGTTGCTCAGAGTTACCTAAATTTGATAAACAACAGTTTAAACATCTTTAAGACACTTTCTTTAAAGATTACAAAAATTATTGTCTCAAAAATGCTGCAAGAAAAACAAAAAGTACTGAGGATGATGAAAAACAAAAGGCTTTAATATATATTCATATGCAGGGTTTTAAAATACTTCTTTAGCCATGATTTTTATTCCTGAGTATGATAACACTTTGTGATAAACAATATTCTTTAAGAGCTTTTTCGTGAATGTTTACTGGTAAAACAACACAAATATATTTTGTATTAAATATTGCTTAACTTCTAAAATAATATGGAAGAATATATATTTGCTTTTCTATGTAAAAGGTTTTTATTTGTTAATGCAATAATGGTTTTTTAAAATGATTTTTATACGTTTAATCTGTATTTCGTAAACTATGTACTTAGACTTTGGAGGAAATGCTTTATTTACATCTAAATTTTTATTTATTTGTAGTGAATACCAATGAAATTTCAAAGAATGATTCTAGAGCTGCCATCTCTTTGAAATGTAATAAATTAAAAGTTTAAACTAAAAAGTAGTATAACAGTGCTGTCATCTATATCTTGTAAATTCATTTAAAACAACACTAATATTAAGCTTAGAAAATAGTGCTGCCATCTTCGGGGAAAGTCTATAAGAAAAGGTTTTTTAAATGTTCTTTTACATTTTAAATGAAGTTTTCATTAACTGCGATTGCATTTGCAAATCAATGCCTTCCGTGCTTACATTACCAAGAAAATGCTTTATTCATCCTTTCTAAATATTTAAAATTAATGAGACTTGATTGTATCCTTAATATATTTAAGCTCTTTGAATGTTTTTACCTTAAATGTGTGATTAATTTGAGATATTGTTCGTAATAATATAATACTGAAAGTACTTTTTCAGTTTCACTGTCGTTTACACTGAAGGAAAGAAAACCAGTTCGACCCAAAAGGAAACAAATATTTTTCTATAAAGTAACCATTGTTTATAATTCAAATCGATTATTGTTTATATTTTATTTGAAGAAACAAATTTAGTGTAGAATTCGAGTAAATAACCTTGATACCTGCATCTCAACGTAAAAATAAATTGTTAGTTCTATTCTATTTATGCAATACTAATTATTGATGAACATTGTATTCTTAAGGACCTTTTCAAGACCAGTGGTTAGAGATATCACAAAGTACCTTCAAGAGCCGCCTCCATAAGCACGATGGTACATAAAATAAAATAATTTGCCCGTAACTTTTGAAAATAATTTTTTTCAGACCAGAGATTTGGCACAGATACTCTTCTTCCACAGTATTACGAAATACTAAAAATATAAACAAAAATAAAAATGTTGATTTTTAGTGCATTAAAAACCCTAAGTTCCCCAACTTTTTTGATGACGAAAAATCAACTTTTTTTTTCTGTGATTAATCCAATACCATTTGTCAGTACATTAAAAAAGGATGATCTATGCCTAAAAAATTTAACTGATTAAAATTTTTTAACCACTTAAAAAGACAATTAATTGTTTTCATTAGGCATATTCTAGAACATTGAACATTTTGAAATAAAAACACGAAAAAAATTAATTTGTTAAAAAAATACTACTGAGAGCCGATGAGCAACCATAATTATAATTAAAATTCCTCTCATCTATAGATAGTAAGGCACGTGCAAAGTATATGTGCTGAGCATACGACTATACAAATAATAGATATAATTCTTAAAAATTCTTCATTGCCAACATTCCAATTTTA
>BMAV01007648.1:0-25867 GCA_019973955.1 Trichonephila inaurata madagascariensis
TTTTTAGAAATGTAAATATATACCCATAATCCCCGCTTCCCTTATAATTACAAAATGAAACTCGGAAGAATAACATGAAAATAAGTACTGAGTTGTATCCAAAAAATGTGTGATGATTTTTGGTAAAAAAACAAGTTTGAATATATCAAAATGAAAGAAAACAAATGATTAATGTTCATGTTCTGAAAGACAGACTTATTTGAAAGAAATATTTGGTTTTATACGTTTATTTTTGTCAGCTTTAAGCGCCTTGCATGCCGTAAAAAAACAATTGCAATTTAGGTACACAAACATGCTTTTGTTTTACTGCCAAACAGGCTGGCGACTGAGAGAATATGCACTGTTTCAGGAAGTTTTGCAGCTAAAATTTAGATTTAAACACTGATCGAGAATATTGTGACACATACCAAAATTGACCATTCACGAGCATTTTGTGAAGTTTGGTCCCAGATACAGTTTTAATGTATCGTTTGCGCACAATTTAACGAATAAAAATACGATGGATATCGCTTCCATTTGCCGCTCATTCAGTAAAAGAAACGAGGAAACATAATTTATGATGTAAGCAATAAGTACGGGAATGAGAACTGGTTTATTTATGATAGTTTTGAACTAAAAACGTCTTTTGTGTGTGTGTGTGTGTGTGGAAATCAGAAGAAACCAACTTTAACCACCCGTCAAATGCCGAAGAACGCGGTAGAGTTAGAATTGAATTTTGTATTAGAAGACTTAAGGAGGATCCCCTATGTAATGGATTCAAAAAAATCAAAAGGTTAGTTTTCATAAATTGCTTCCTTAACATGTCAAAAATGTGGTGGTGAAGAGATTTCTTAAAATTCGAAGTCGTTATAAAGAAGCAGGTGTTCGAAGAGCAGCTATTCCGAAACCTGAGTTGGCAATCGAAGGTTGTGTCTATTGTTTACAGTCGGCTTGATACCTGAGATACCTTTCTATACAAATATACGTTCATACAAGTATAGACAAATTTGTAGAGGTTTAAAAGGAAATATCTATAGTTATTTGTTTTAGTCTTGGTTTTTGCTACGAAACTTCGAATTGAGGATAAATTTGATTTTCATTTTTTAGACTTGAAACTTAAAAAGTGTTTTTTTTCTAAAACTGTGTTTTTTTAAACTTTTCCCTCATATTCTCAAGAACGGTTGGACCGAATAACTTCAAATTAATAGGGTAGACTCAGCACATATATACGCACCAAATGGACTATGAGTTTTTTAAAATTTGAAATATTTCTATTTTTCATAACAGAAAACCTCATGAAATTTGAAAGTTTTTCTTCAAAGGTTTACCGAAATTCCAATTTTTTATATTTTCAATTGAGTATAGTCTATTCAATACACACACACATTTAATCTTATAGAGTAAGACGTCGTTATTTTTTTCTATATCAGATAAGCCAATTAGCCAGAATCGTGGAGAAAGTGCTCGTCCAATTTTTCGAGGCGGGCGTGTTCACATCTCTATAACTCACGTTCTACTCAATATTTTTGGCTAAACATTTACATACATACTTTTAAAATAAATATAAATGAATGATAAAAAACTCAAGTAAATAATAAAAGGGAAATATATGAAAAAAAAGCAGTTTTAAATTGAATTTCAGTCATTTTTTTTTGTTTGTTGCAGAAGTGCAACATTGCGCAGTAGTGCTGTAAATTACAAAACTTTTTTTTAAATGAGGATTTTATTATTCATCATAAAATGTTTAAATTTCTTACCTGGTAATTTATTTCGTCATTAAACAAGAGGAAGCATAAAATATAGTGGATTCTTCTTATAGCCAAAACACAGTTCTTGAGGCATCAGAGATTTTCATAATTGTTGTGATTTCTGGAAAAAATGTACTTCCATCTAGTGACAAAATTAGCATGTATTCCGTTGCAGGAATCATTTTTTCTCAGATAAGAGATTTGTAGGTAATTAAAAAAAATATTGAGTCTGTTAAATTAAAATAAATCATATGTTGCAGAAATGCAACAGTGCTAAGTTAAGGGTTAAGTAGCATTTACATATGAGTGTAAAATTAAGCCATCCCTACGGCAAACGGTTTTTAAACTAAAATTACAGTTAAAGAATAGTTTCCCAAAAATATGAGTAGAAGTACCGCGAATAGAACTCGTAACACATTTATATCGATCAACTCTGTGATCGAGGTAAAAAATCACGTAGAAGAATTTCCCAATAAAAATCGTGACAGATTCTGGAACGAAATTTTCAAGTTGTTTGAAAGCTGAATGAGGTTTATGTATGGAGAAAATTTGTAGAACAGATGGAACCTATATAGTTTATGAAATGTGTCACGGTACCTCCTCCTAATGCTGGTTAAGGTGAAGATCACGATTCTCAGTTTGATTCCCCGGGGTTCTGATAGCAGCGTAAGTTGTAAGTCAAACAATTCAACTTGAATGATTGCTACAAGATTTGCAGTTAAATTCTTTTATTATGTTAAATGCTTGTAATGAGTATGCGATATGTGGTCAAGAGAAGCTAAAGGGTAAGAATCAATTAGCTATGTATCTGAAATGAAATGCAACATTCCAAATTTGACCAAATGAAACTTCAGCGTGATTCTTTTACACACAAGGGGCTACGCCAGAGTTTCTCTAACTGTGAGGTGCGCCCCCCTCGGGGGAAGCCCTATCATATCAAAAAGTCGAAAATAAAAGATTTAAAAAAATTGCAATTTTACTGAACTGAAGCAAAGCAAAATACATTCTGACATAATAAAACTAAAATACATTGATATAATATACTTATAAATGCATCTGTACTGCACAATGTATTTGATAATTAATTTATCAATACCAAGTGAAGAACAATATTAATAATTTTAGTGAATCCCACTGAGCCTGTCATATACAAAATTATACACAACATTTAATACCTAATCTTGATAACTTTTACAATTAAAATCATATTGTAGCTTTAGAATCAAAGTACGTTATTTTTTAAAGAAATTCATTATTATTCTATGGAGCGATGAAAATTTTGATTCAAATTCGGTCGCACGTATTGAAAGTTTGAGGAGCACTAATGTATCCCGTTATAAAATCACTTTTTTTTGAATAAAAAAAGAATGAGTAGCTAATGTGCATACTTTATTAATTTTCTTAGATATAGTAGTATAATTTCTGGAATAAGTAAATAGAAATGTCTTAAAAATTTATTTTAATATAATTTTTCCGAGGAATGAGTTCTAGTTCTTGCACCCTTTTTCTTTTTTAAAATTTTCGACTCTCTCAAGTAATCCTATATTTCTTTTTAACAAAATATATACAGTAGTTGAGCTAGCGATACGTATTACTTTTTTCCCCTCTCTTAACTAACAGATTGCTTCGAAGTCTTCTGTAAGTTGGCTTTTGACTTCCTGAAGCGTGATGTGTGGGAAAACCACTTTTTTCCTAAATAATCCGAAATGTAAAAAGTCAACTGAATTAAAGTTAACTTTCAAAAAAATGAAACGTCAAGCTGACACTAACACGGATGGGGGAGTTACCAGTAAAATAAATTATTCTTTTTCTGCCCTTATATCTGAAGTTAGTGACCGAAATTGCTAAGCCTTTTTAAGTGAAATATACTCTTACTACAACTTTCACTGATCATTGAAGTGAAAATGCAGCCTAATCTCTTTCTCCAGGTTTTTTTAAATTCTTAACCAGAATTTTGGAAAAAAGTTTTCGATTTGAAGATCTTTCTCATTAAAACGATGAAACGTTCTTGTAAACCGGAGGAAAATAATATGAATTTTTTCCCGTATTATCCTTGGGATGTATAGTATGTACAAATAGAGAGAAATATGAAAGAAATATGTACAAATATTTCCAATTAAGAATTGTTTTATGGCCCCATTTATTAGTATGAGAAATTATTATTATTTTTTTTATTTTAAGGTATCCGACTAACCTAAAGTCATGATTTTTTTAAAACATTCACAATTTTTCTTTAATTTTATTTTATAGGCTCTCTTATTAGCGTTATAAAAATACCAAGTTTTTTATTTTTCCATTCACTAGAACAAAAACTGCAAGTGTTTTAGTAAAAGCAGATGCCATACCTTTACAAAAGATGTCAAACTTTAAAATGCATTTTGATAGAAATACGTTTTTTCGAAAAGCTCAAACGGGGATAAGCGATTGCTCAAAAAGTTTTAAAAATAATTTGCTGAAATGTTTTGTGTATGTTCTGTATAAAAGTAGAAGCGTTTTAACCTTAAGATTTATCAATCACTGTTTTATTACAAAATTTACAGTTCTTTATGTGAATATAATCACTGTGTTTTAAGCAATTTCTTATAACAACTAAGATAAAGGGCTCTAGTTTTTGTAAAAATTAGAATATCTCTTATCCTGAAGGTCATATCAAAAAGGAATAACAAAGTAACACATAAAAATTGAAAAATTGAGAAATTGTTCTTTTACTATTTGTACAGAGCGTGCCCCATTTATGTTATTTTTCGTCTACTTTAACCCATTTTCCATTTTCCCATTTTTTCCCTTCCATTTTAGTAATAATAATTTATTTTTCTCTTCTTAATTTTACCTTTTTCTTTAAATGTACTAAATAAATTTAAAAACCACAAAAACAATCTCCATACCTTCATTTTTTAAAAAAAGGTTGTCGCAAGTAGTAGGATACCTTAAACTAAGAATATTTAATTTACATATTATAAGTGAAACTTTATCAAATATTCAAACATTCTTTAAAACAGTTAGAGAAAAAAGTAATTAATCCTTTTCAATAAAAGCGTTACTGAAAAAGCTACATGCATATCTTGGCAATGTGCCAAACTTTTAATGTTATATTTATAAATAAAAATGTTAAAGCTAATCCGATGAATATTATAAGAAAGACAAATTTATGAGGCTATTATTGAAATAATAAGGTATAAATCAAATAATATTTATTCAGTAATAATTATTTTACCATATTTACTAGAAAACATTTTAAATATCAGGTTTAAAAAACTTCACAGAAGTACATTTATAATAATTTGAGTTACCGGACTCGTCATGATAAGATTTTAAGAGGTATAAATACCCACTTGTGGTAGATTAAAGACCTCTTTCCGGTTTTTCTAGTTGTATGTAACTCATTCTGACTTGACCTCCATGTAACTAAGAAACAAAATAAAGTATGTTTCCTTAAGGCTAAAAATATCTCTATTTAATAAAATAAAATAAAAATAAACTCAAAAGGGGGGCTTTGATCGAAATTAGTTATTTTAGCGTGTGTTCAGATATTTTTAATTAGGTATTTAAAAAATATCATTTAGGTGAAAATTATAGGATGCAAAGAGATTTTCGCGATTATATACATTAACAAATGTAAATTCTAAGTTAGAACTTGTATAGACAGTTCCTAAATCCAGATTCCTCTAGAACTTTCTAATATTTTATTTTTAGCAATTAACTGTGAAAGGTACTTGCCTGAAATACTCATTGTTTCATGATGCTTGAGAATTCTGAGAAATCGCACAACTGTTAGTGACAGGTTCGAAGAAATCGATCTATGTTTTATTGGCCACATCTTTTTACGCCCAAAGGATTTCGATGACTCCTGACAGTCATCGATTACTACTCGAGCTGATTCAGCAGCTTTTTTTTCTTTCATACGGATACTCACGCCCAAACTGTTTCAAATAACTCACCTTTTCCTTGCCTAAAAAAACAAGCATAGAAAAATAATTTTCAAAGAACCACTAGTTCGTAACAAGAGATAAAAGGAATTTCAATAACGGTCGCGGTTTGGCGTATGCATTGGCTTTCTAAATTCCATTGGTAAGGAGTTCCTGTTTTATTAGAAAACTGTCAATGAGTATACCCAAAGAAAAACAAATACCCCCAAAATGAGCAGTTGTATAAAGTGATGAATACGAATCTTAGTTATTTTTCCTCAGTTTTCTTTTTTATTGATGCAGATATATTAGAATTATTCATCCTTAAAGCACAGGCTGTCTGTATTTCAATGAAAACATATAGTTTCGAAAAATATACACTCGGTTCAAATGCTTACCAAGAAGATCCTTACTGTCTTGTCTTTCTGGTACACCATTGCTTCTCAAACTGTGGGGCGCTCCCCAGCATATTGAAAAGTCGAAAACAAAAGATTATTTAAAAAGTTATTAAGTTACTGAAAGTAAACAAACATAATGCAGGATTTTTCCCAATAGCAAATAAATACACATTTACAATAATATAATACTCTTAATAAAAACACTGTGCTGTACTAACACATTTATAATTAGTTTAGCAATACTAAGCTAAGAAAATGTTTAATAATTACCAGTGACCTCATGTGCTATTCATGTATAAAATTAGATTCAAAAATTAACACGTTTTATAAATTACGTAATCCTCTCCCCAATGCCACCGTTCTCCAGGTAGGCTCGCGTATGTGATGTATTGGGGGTTGAGGAATAAATAACAGCAAATCCTCTGAAATAAGTAAATCCTTCGCAAATACGGTCAATGTACTTTTATTGCATTCCAAAGCGTTGGGTTTTTTTATGGATAGCAATACACAGAAAAGGTCGCACTTCAGAAAGACGTATGCATACGTCCGGGGAAATGAACATTTTGGCTGAGCGAGACGTTTATATACACCGACGTCATTTGAGAGGTTAAAGTCGTGCGTCAAAGTATAGTATTAATGAATTCAATACATTGCATTTGTATGGAGGGTGATGAAAAATATGATTGAATATTGGGTCGCTAGTATTGAAATTTTGAGAAGCCCTGTGGTCCGCCATGCTGTCTGTGAAAACTTACAACCGTCAATTTCCTGGCTAAACACACTTGTTTGGAGAGGAGGAGTGGGGAATGTAAATTTCGAATATATATGTATGTATTTTTTGTTTATTTTCACATCAGTTATTAATGTTATCAGACCACACGTAATGCAATGACTGACAAAAGGAGAAAGACGGAGTTATGAAATAAATTCTGTTCTTAAAAGAGGTTTCTTGTCATAATTAAAGTTTGCTTGAAGGGTAATAATTCTATTTATTTTTATAAAGTTATGAGATGTGTATAAATAAAATCTCGTGCAGATTACTTAAATGTGGCTTGTATTTCTTTTCATTAATCTTAACAATTTCCTATCTATAAAAATTATGTATGAAAATATGTGAGATCTTAATCATTGTGCCAAGTTCTTACGTATTTAAACTGATCTGCCCATGAAAGAAGAATTTCGGAAAGAAAATGGTATTAATGTTAAGTAAAATTTTGAACATTTTCTTTTCTTAATTCCAAGCACTTGACACATTTTTTGTGCTGAGAAATATATGTACTTCTTGCATTATTGTTAATATAAATTCCATAAAACTAAAGAGAAAGTTTAATGCTTAGGAAAAATTATTGGGAGTTGTGTGCAATAAGTGTAAGAAATGTTTTGCGACAGAAATGAAAGCAATGTTGTTATATTAATGGCGCAATATTCAATGCCGCTTAATAAATCCTTTGACTTTAACCACATCTAATCAGAAAGCTTTGAATTTTCAAAATAGAAAATTTCTTTCTCACCCATCTCGCATGGACTGCGATGGCTTAGAGGCTGTCATCGTGAACTCGATTTCTGCGTTATTTTTATCAAAAAAGTTCGAGTTCTCGTGCTTCAAAAAAAAAAAAAAACCTTTCTGATGCATGTCAAAATTCTAGAAAGACTAAAGCTTTAACCTTGACGTCGATTATGAGTGTCATTCTCTTCACTTAACCATGATTCAAAATGACAAGGCCAATAGCTCACGTATGTTTTGTTCACAGTGAACAATAAATCAGAAAAAGGAAAAGAAAAAAAGGAATTAATGATATGTTTAGTAGATTTTTTTAACAATTAACAAATGTTGGTGGAAAATTGAATGTGGTATGTATTCTAATTAATAATAGGGAAAAAACAATATATTCTAATGAGTAATAAAGTTAGCTCCAACTATTTGTAGTTCCTTAATGTCAATTACAAGATGTATCATTTAATTTAAAATTAAAAAAAATATATCTTAATGATTTGGAAGCAGCTGATTGATAAATGAATTGGGGGCTTAAAAACGACGTTCCTTAATTTGATCTACTATCACTTATTATAAAGCAAAAGTGGGTGTTTTTCAATTACGTCATCGAATAAACTGGAAGGTAAAAGCGTCGAATCAACATTTATAAAGTTGTTAATTTTTATATTAAGAGGGTTCACCCATGGTATTTTTTCATTGCTTCCTTAACATGACTAGAATACGGTAGTAAAATGATTTTTTAAAACTCAAAGTCGTTATACAGAAGCAGGAGTTAGAAGAGCAGCTGTTTGGAGCGCTGAGTTGGCAATCGAAGACTGAACCTATTGCGTGCAGTCGGCTTGATACCATTGAACCTTTTTTGCAAATATACGTTCATACAAGTATAGACAAATTTGTAGAGGTTTAAAAGGAAATATCTATAATTATTGAATATTTCGTCGAACTTGTTTTAGTCTTGGTTTAGCTTCGAGAAGCATCACCGATTGAGGGTAAGTTAAGATTTTCATTGTTTTAATCGGATTTGAAACTTTTTAAACGCGTTTTTCTCAAAACTGTATTTTTCAAACTTTATTCCATCATATCTCAAGAACGATTGGACCTAATGACTTCAAATTTATAGAGAAGGCTCATCACATAATATACACACCAAATGGGCTACGATCATTCTAAAATTCAAAATATTTCTATTTTTTATAACAAAAACATAACAAAAAAACCATGAAATTCGAAACTTTTTCTTCTGAGTTTCTACTAAAAATCCAATTTTTGATATTTTCGTTTGAGAATTTTCCAATATGTGCATTTAAACTTATAGAGTAAAACGGTGTTATTTTTTTAAAATTTCAGATAAGCCAACCAACCGGAATCGTGGAGGAACTGATTGAGTGTCCCTTTTTTCGAGGCGGGTCTGTTCAGAGCGCTGTAACTCACGTTCTATTGAATATTTTTGGCTAAACATTTATATACATATTCTTAAAATACATAAAAATAAATGATAAAAAACAGTTCTATCTTTTCCCTGGTTGGCACAAAAAATTTCTCAAAAACGCTTACAAAACAAGTCGTCACATGGGTGAACCCCCTTAAAAGTCTTACAAGGGATAGAAATTTTTCTTACTTTGGGATTCTGTGAAAAAATTCCTTAACGTCTTTCATATTGTATGGGGCATGACAGGGAAAACTTTTATTAAGTGCTACGTCTAATCTCATTTTTGAATACTTAAAGGATTACTTGCAGTTTTTTATCCGGGGGTTGTGGTTGCCTTGTGTAACGTTTAGGAACATCAATGATAGCATGGGAGTTGAGAAATTAAATAATTGATTTATTTACGTCACAGCTATTATTTACATTTTTACATTAAAAGAGAAGTTATGCGTACTGTTGATTATTTCATTAGTTCAGAAATGTTATTTTGAGGGGGGAGGCAACAAAACCCTACCCTTCTTTGTGATGTTTTCAATTTACTGTTCTTCCACTTTGTTGAGCGGAGGTAGTTTGTTTCTGAAACCTCGAATTACACTCGGGGTTCCGGCTCACTCATGTGGAATCCAGCCATTGGGTTTCTCAAGGCTTTTGGTTAACGGGCGATGCCAGAGGAAAAACCCCACAATATTTAGGGTTACAAGTGTGGATGGGAACTGTGTCATTCTATCTATATAAGAAAACCGATTTTTCAGCATGGTGCTCAAAGCTACGGTTAACGGCTGGCGTACAACTAGCTCCTTACCACGATGAATTTAGTGGTCTGCTGTTACTGTCGATCAGGTGGCATAAGTAACAACAACAATGTTTGAGTTTTAAATATAAGTATTCGTAGGTCAATAAAATTAAGATTCTTTTTGTTGGTGTAGGTGCAACACTTAAAGTTTGACAAATTCGTATGTTCCCACGAACATTTTATTTTAATTTAACGTTGAATGTAATTGGATAGAGATTTCTATATAATAGCCAAAAAGCATCTTAAGGGTATCCAGAAGGGAAAATAATTTAATATATAACAGGTTGTTATAAACTGAATAATATTATACAATGAATCACTGATATAACATTAGAACTGATTTATAGAATGATTCACTGTTATATCATATAAAATACTTATTTCACAACGCGTAGTTGCTTCACTAAACACTGAAATTCATAATTACACTTTTTAATTTTGTAACTTTTTCGCGACGACGTACTGATTAACGGAAAACATCGTAGAGACGTGTCATACGCAATCACCCTAAATGTCACCGGCATCTGGGTGATGCACCAGTGAAACGCGTTTACCGGATGGGTCGCACCCACAGAAAAATGCATTAAATGGCCTGCCGGCCTATAAGAGACTGGTGCCCATATGACACACCTGTCATAAAAGGATTCATTTTTAATTATTTGGGATCAGTTTATGACTTTTTTAATGAATTCTTACACATGCTATTTTGATGGACTGCATTCCAGCTTTAAAATACTTCATGAAAGTTCACATTCAAATAACTTAAATCGATGAAGAAATAAACAAATTTTTTTAGTTTGTTTCATCAAGTAGTATACACATGAAACAAGAAAAAACAATTGACTAAATCTGAAAAAAAAAAGGTTTAAAGAAATATTTATCCTTAAAATAAAAATCAGATTTACAGGTTGACGAATTATTTCTATTTTTGATATTTATTGCACGATAACAATATAACGTGATCAGGTAGAAAGAATTAACATCTGAATTAAAAATTTCGGAAAATTTTGGCTAGCGTTTCAACCTAAATGCGGAAAACAGAAGTTTTTTTAAAATCATTAGTATACATAAATTTAATTAGAAAATATAAATAAAAATTTATTTAAGCAATATAATAATCAGTAGAAATATTAAATATATGAGCACAAAAAATTAAATTTTATGTATTTCTAAGCCCTTCATATATAAAATCATAAGGTAGAAAATTTTTACGGATTAAAAAGTACAATGTAAAAGGAAAGAAAAGTAAGAAAACTTATTAACACAAATAAGATCATTTCTTTGTTCAAAAAAATAAAGTAAAATAATTAGATTTCGTTTAAATTGTGTATTCATACATTATATTGAATAATTCTTTTTGTCACTATCGGCCGAATACAAAAGATGATGTAAATTGAATTATTTGTAATTTATTTCATCAAATCATCAAAAGTTATTCTTTCATTATTCCAAGATTTTCACGTCAACTTTTCTTTCAGTTTTCGTAATTACAAGCGAAGATAGAACAACAAATATATGGAACAATACATGAAAGATATTTCTAGAATTTTTCATTTTTAAAAAGAATAGTTGGAATATAAATAAAAATTTAATAAAGAAAAATTAAAAAGTCTTAATGTCTTTTTTTTTCAAGCTTTTTAGAACAAACGAAGCGTAGAAACTTTTTTTTTTGAGAACTGAAGTTATCATTTGGTGAAAAACGTTAAGATAATAAATTCTTTTGTTTGATGTGCCTCTTCAGTTTATATCAAAATTTTCGGTCGTTTCTTTGTTTGGTTTTAAAAAACTTTCTTCATTAAAGGAAACATGGGACTCACACACACAAAGTGTTTGAAATGTAATAAGAAAAATGGTTGTTTGTTTACTTTCAAAAGTAATATCTCGCGTAAAACATGGTTTAATGGATTGCAAGTCTTAAATAGCTAAACTGTCACAGTCGAGATTTCAAACTCGAATGATGTACGTCAAATCTGTCTATGCTCCAAGTTTTCAATTTGGTGGGCCTGGAAATTAGGAGAGTGGGGCCAGCTCGTGTCGTTCTCGTCACTTGACCGTGGTTCAAAATTGCGATGTCCGTCCAAATAGTCATTGTTTTGCTTTAAAAACGAAACATGTATGTAGTTGCGTGCTTATGAAACGAATTTTCTTAAATCTAAATTTGTAATATATATTTTTCTTTTATTGCGTGACTTGTGACGCGGGTTCTATTCGCGGTACTTTAACTAATCCTCTGGAGGAAAATAATCTTTAACTGTAATTTTAGTTCAAACACCGCTTTCCGTAGAGATAATTTGATTTTCTGCAAATGTAAATGGTACTTAAGCCCTGACATTGGGGTGGGAGAGGTTAATCGTGAAATCTCAGAATAGTAAAATATGAATTACGACTATTAAGTTGCTCGAATTGAAACTAATATTTGTCTCAGAACTCTCCAGGAGTTGTGGAAGGAAATATTTACGGATTTGTACCCAGCTATCGTGGTACGAGAAGGACTTGCATAAGGATACGATCCCAAATAAGTCATTTTGAAGAATCTCATAAGTTAGATTAAGGATTTTTAAGACTATTTCCAAGCTTAAGCAATAAAGTTGTAAATTATTCATAAAGTGTTAGATCTAAAATAAAAGTATCTGTTCTGCTTCTTCTCCGAATCCTCTTACACCTGCGACCTCTGGAGCATGACAAACTTATTTTATATGTTTGTCCATTAAGCGTTAAATTTCTGTTCTGGGGAATCAAGCGTTAATTCCGCTTCCGGTGAAGACGCACAATAAATGGTTCATACATCATTCGTTGATGGAGGGGGGGGGGCCGGGTCAGGAAGTTGATTATGCTGCAATCCCGGTCACTGGACTGTGGTTTAAAACTAACAATTCATTTTCATCTTTTTGAATTAATTAACTGAGGATATTTGAAATTTACTGCCTTAGAAATCATTTGCTATATCTCCTTTACACACATTGACTTAAAGCTTGTTATTTATGTTCATCATAGTTTAAAAGCTGTTTACATAAAAGTGAATTTATTTCTTTGAAATCCACACAAAGGGCTTGGTAGTACCTTATTTTGACCTTATTACTGTGTTCATTTCCATTTCAATACCTAAATTCGACTCGATATTTTTCCCTTTTATACACAAAATCAGGTTATAGTTCACAATATTTCAAATTCATTAGTTGTATCTAAAATTATTGTCTTTTTGATAATGAGAAGTACAGGGTGAGTACCAATGATGGACCCGATTTAACGAAATCATATTTTTGAGAAACTACAGCATATATTACAATAAGTGATACATGAAAGTAAAGAAAATATCCTAAGCCCCCCACACACAATGATCAACTGCACATTCAAGATCACTGACAATGAAATCCAAACAGGGAAACAATGACACAGATTGTTTGCATATTAAAGTATACGCTGGTTTTTCAGTTATTTTTATGCATATAAAAATCTCTACGGAAAAGAAGCACCAACAAACAAGAGCCTTCTGCGATGGTAATATCAATTTAATAAAACAGTTTGCTTGTGTAAAAAGAAAAGCAGCAACTGGCCAAGTGTCTTAGAAGAAGCAGTGGAGAGGCTGAGGCAGAGTTTTGCTCGTAATCCATGGAAGTCTACGTGAGTTAGCGCCTGCAAACATGGAATGCCCCAGAAAGTGGTATGGAAAATTTTTTTCTAAAGAATTAAGTTTCAAGCCGTATTATTTGCAATTGCCACGACAAATAAGAAAGAGAGACAAGTAAGCATTTGTGCATCATTACGAACCATTGTGTGATTGAATGATGCTATAAAATATCCAACGAACTGGATTACAGATTGAATGTATGCCGTATAACAAGAGGGGCACACATCGAGCATTTGTAACGAAAGAAAAAACTGTATATTTCTCTTTACGTCCATGTATTGCTTATTGTAATATGTGCAGCTGTTTTGATAATATGATTTTTCAATTCCTACTATTAGCTCACACTCTCTATATATTTATTTATCTTGGTGAAATTTTCAATCATTCATAAAATATATTTTAAAGCGCTTCATTGAGCTGAAATTTTATATACATCATTATTTTGGATGACAATACAGTAATTTAGTTATAATTAATAAAAAGCAATGGATCAAAATTATCATTTAAAGAATTACAAATACAACCACGTTGGCATCATGTTTGGCGACTTAGCGACTCTTTTGGCGACTTGTGTCAAAAATTGAAAATATTTATTTTCTCGCGTTTTAAAGCATTCGGTTGAACTGAAATTTTATAGACACGCTTGTTTTGGATGACAATACGATACTTTAGTGATAATGAATAAAAATTAATGACCACTTAATGTTGTGATTCTGTCAAATATATACACATATTTATTTTAATTGTAATTATTTAATAAAAAGTAGCTAAAAAATAAAATTTTTCTTTGTTGATCTAAGTAGAAATTGACTTAAAAAAAAATTAAATTACTTGTTTAAAATCGGATTCATTATTTGTACTCACTCTGTATTCACGAAATATTTTTTGATATTGTAAAACATTTGATATTGTAATTGTGTTTAAAAATATTCATGTACTTAAGCCGCGCGACACGGCAAAAAGTAACGCATTTCGTAAATTTGATTTATGAACTGGTAAGACAATAAGTTTTTTTTAAAAAAATGTTTAAAAAAAAGCATACGAGCTCATTTTTTTCCAAAGTCTTGTTCATTACTGAAATTTTTATTTCCCCTTTACTTCACCTAGCATATTTTGCGAATCGTGGACAAAAGAAATGACAGAAGCATCCATTCAGTCTAGAATGTGTCAGATCTGTTAGCTTTCAGAGCTAGTAATCCGGAAACGCTTTTATGGGCTTGGCGATGAATAGCTCACAATCTCAAAGACAAATGCACTCTACTCGAACACAGCGGCAAGCTTTCGCATACTTCTTTTATCTTTTCGATTTATTATGTAGTGAGATATGATTTTTTCTTCCATCACATCGATTGGTAGAAAGTACTTCATTCCTTTTTTTCTATAGAAAAAATGGATATTCTTTTTTAAGGATACATAACAATATCAGTTTTGCATTTAACAAATTCATTCCTTAGTAAGAGTTTTCCTCTTCAACAAAAAATTGGAATGCTATTTTCGTTAAAAGAGACGCTACTGAACAGGTTTTTAGTGAAATATTTAGGATGTGATTGTGTTTGAGAAACTGAAGAAAAACAAGATTTTTCCAGAGCTCATTACATATTTGATGATGTTTTCGAGTTTCAGAGGCAATACATAATATTCTTTGAGATGTAACAATGTTCGAAATTTTCTGTTGTGTAATTCAATGTCCGAAGAAGATTTTACTGGAAAAGGGTACGAATTCAATTTTTGTACTTTTTTTGTTCATCTGTTCTTATCTAAAGGGAGTTTAGTGGTGTGAAAACATTTCTAATTGATACAAGAACTTTATATTTTTCAACTCCACAATAGTTTTTTCTCATTAATTAAAAGGGGACTAACTATTGCAGCTTATACCTCTTGTAGTAAGTTAAGATATCATTCCGATACAATGTATCTTTAAAAATGTACATTTCGTCGTGATATTTCATCAAAATCTCAGCACACATCATGTTTTTGCCTTCACTACCACGTGTGCTTTATTATCTATGAACCCTTATGTGATCCTATAATGCTGATCCTAGGGAGTCCTGGAGCATCCAAGATTGGTATGTTTTTCCAATTGTTGGACTACTTTCTTATACACGGAAATGTTAACCCTTTGGTGCTTTAGTGATCTATCTTCTTTTTCATTGGGTTGATTGTCTTTGGCTCCCGAAATACCAAAAAGACGTCTTTTCTGTTTTTGATATTTTCCTTATTCGTTATTACGTATTCTGTTCAATTTTAATCATATAAATACATTATTATTATTATGGATTTCAACCTGTGTGTGCAATAATTCCCTAATTTCATTTTAAATAACTTTTAATTTGTAATGATCCTGACCCTTCGGGACTCGCGCGCAATTAATTAACTGGCTGGCCCGCCTGACGTAACTGAGTCTCTTAGAAATTAGAATCTCCGTGAATTGAAAATAATCTTACACAAGCATCAACAGACGATATCCTTCCACCAATCACAAGCTCCGTCCACGGAAGTCATATGAGTTTGGAGCTTCCGGTTGACGCTTCACATAAAAACAGAGACTCTAGAAAATCCACCCCTGCTTACTTATTGTACTCTTTATGAAGTACACGAGTGTTTGTTGTTGTTGTTGTTGTTTTTTATTTGTGCTGGTGTTCTTTGTTGTGTCGTCCATTTTTGTTTGTGTCTAAATGTACAATAAACTGGATTATAATTACCATTCAACAAAATGATTCGTCATCCTTTCAATAGCTCAAAAGCATATCACCTTATCATGGAATAAATAAATAAAGCCTTACCACCACGCCATTTGTGACACACACACACACACACAGACATGCACACACACACACATATATATGTAATAATTCCAATAATAGTTCTTGAATTATTTAAGATTCAGTCTTTTAGGAAAACCATGTAATTATATTAATTAGCTACCCGCCTAACGGGAACTTTTGAAATTACATCCATCCATCTCCAAAATCATGTGATGTCCCGCTGTATATAAATAGCGAGACTCTAGAAAGCCCGCCCTCTGCTGCTCTTCTCTCTGTAATCATGTAGACAGCCGGATGCCACGCGTTGTGTGTTTGTGCTCTTTGTCTCTGTGTTCGTCATAGAAATGTATGCTTCTTGCGATGTTGGAAAGCAAATTGTTAATGTTCAATAAACCGGAGTTGTTTTTTCAAAGGACTGCCTCTCCAATGCCCTCATATAATAAACACCCACCATCTAAAATATGATAAACCTTACAGTAATAATATCCACTCGCGCGCCACGACATTATCGTTTTTTACCACTCTCCAGAAATATTACAGAAGTATTTCAGGAGTATTGCATATATATATATATATATATTCACCATTTTCTGTTCAGGGGCTGTTTAATTCATGATTGTCTTAAAGGCCTCCAAACAAAACATCGAGTAATAATTATTTAATTTGTTTAGTTTATTTACTGAAGTACAAATGTGATTCAGGAAAAAATGAGCGAAAACTATTGTCAGTGTGGAAGTTATTTACATAAATGCAAATTTAAACATAAAAATATAATGTGTTTTCAGAGAATACTCTTTTAAAGAAATAATACCACTTATAACCAAACAATATGGAACACTTTTTTTTTAAAGAAACAAACTTGTTTAGTTCCTTATTTGGATGATTTATTCAATATGTAGCTAGAGCTGAAAAAAGAATTTCACATGAATCCCCTATATGGAATGGAAAATTCCTTCTATAGTATTCTGATGAATGTTCGAAATATATATTATAAGGTTTACTCTTCGATCTAAAGTATGAAATCGGCAGTTCAAAAATTTTAAAGTGTTTTATTCTTTTGTGTAATATTTTTTGTCACTCGTATGTCTGATATGCGTCGGAATGTATCAAATGATTTTTCAAATGAATTTTTCGATGCCGCTAAATGATTGAATACATTTGACACACATCTTTTGAATTAATCTGACATGTTTTTTTAACTTCCAAAATCTTAAGTTTGATATGGAAGATGGGGCTTTATATGTAGATATAGTGCTTTGATTCGAATACATTAACCTCTTGCCTCAACCCCAGTGATCAAATGATGAATTTAATGTTTGTGAACCTAAAAGCAAAGCTTTAAAATCTGAAACAAAATATTGATATGTGATGCGTAAGAAAATATTTTGAATACTGATCTTAAATTATAAACCATTTTTATATCCAAGGAAACTAAAAACTTATATAACTGGTACATCTTAATATTTTACTTTTTTATCCTTATTTTTTCAAATGTTTATGTATATTTTTAAAGCACATATTCTTATTCATCAAAACATATTGTGAAAATAAATTATGTGCATCTTTGAAAGAATAAAAGCTTAGAATTGAACTTGAAATGCTCTTCTTACTTATAAACATATTCTTTATCAACTGCGAAATTGTATTTCCAAACACCTAAAAAATCATATTTCCAAAATTTTGGGAAAAATTAATTTCATTTTTCTTTATAATCAACATTTATCGTATATGCTTTCTTCGATTTTCTATCTGTCATGAAATTTATTATTTATTTCCGTATTATCGTTTTTAAAATAGAAATAGTTTATAATTGTTATGAATTCAAGAGAAAGTTCAACATAACTTGAAGTTAAAACTTTGTTAAAGAGGAATATGTGTTTTTTTTTTAAAATTTGCGACTCAAAAAAAAAAAAATGCTTCATCTATATATAGTACTAAATACATGATATGTCAAGGTAGTCTAGGGTTGTAAAAATATCTCCATTGTTCATTATCAAATAACACGATTCAACACTGTACATAATGCTATTTTCGAAGATTCATTTCATATGTTTGTCTTTCTTTGCTCAATCATAATATAAGGAATGATGACTTTTTCTAATGCAAATTTTTGCTATTAATCAACACCTTTAAGAGTTCAGCGTCTTGTATAATATTTGTTATCAGTGCTTCTAAATTTCGAATTAATTGGCATTTTTTTAAAATAATTCCACGTTCAGCTCTCCAGAAACTTTCCCCAAATCCTACCAAAATTTTGACTCTTGTTTAAACACCACACATAATAATGTATTCAGATTAATGTAGTTTTTTAATCAACATGGATTTTGAAAGGGATTTTTATTCATTTTATTCAACTTTAATCTTTTTTATAAAAGAAAAATATTATTTAGCAGAAGTACAGTTTAAATCGGGATGTAAACATGTTTTTAAAGGCAACCTTTAAAGGTGTTTTCAAACCTGAAAATTGACTATAGCAACTTAAAGTCTCATTTAACTTGCACTTATCATTTCATTGACAAGAAATCCCAAGCAAAACAATATATACGGAGAAATGTTTTAAAAGTCACTAGAAGCTGAAAAAAATTATAAATTAATGGCCTCATTCTTTAAAAAATATTAAAAAGGTGCTTCTTCTTTATAACCATAACGAGCATTTTCTATGAAAAATGGAGAATTCAGGATTAAGTATTTCCGCGGAATGATGA
Organism: Trichonephila inaurata madagascariensis; assembly: GCA_019973955.1. Lineage (NCBI taxonomy): Eukaryota > Metazoa > Arthropoda > Arachnida > Araneae > Nephilidae > Trichonephila > Trichonephila inaurata. The sequence continues at coordinate 18,843 of BMAV01007648.1, forward strand.
AATAAAACAGTGTTCATTGAAACAACATGTAGATTTGCATGTAGGGATACTTATTAGGCCTAGAATTTTCAAAAGAAATGATACTCATTGATCATATCTTAAATGTCATTCGAAAATTTTAGTTAAAAGGATCAGCGCCAAGTTGGCGAGATTCCCACATGTGCGCCAATTTTCATGGTTTTCTGAAAAATATGCAAGTAACCAAATAAGTAATATATATTAAAGATTACACAACTTCGTTAACCGATTTTCGTATTTAGGGAAATTAAATATTCTTCTAAAGAGTTTGGTTTTCATTTATGTACACGAGAGGAAAATAAATTAACTTCAAAACATTTGACTGATTGTATGAAAACAACATCGGAAGTTTTTTCAAGTATTCTTTTTTAAACAGATAGCTTATATTTATCAGTATTTAACTTTTTCTCTTCAACCAAGTTTCTTAAAACGAATTTTAAAATAATTGTTTCTGAACCTTTAGATATTATTTTTAGAATTTATTTGCTATCTGTTTTAGGCACTAAATCACACCAAATAGGTCCTCTGGCAGCTAATTAGTTATTATTATTGTACTAATTAAGAAATTTAACTTATATGCCCCAACACGGCGGGATGCCAGTACTTACATATTATATCGTCGACCAATTTTGTCAAATCAAAATACGTCGCCAAATGTAGCCAATACAGAAAAAAAATTGTTCCTGTATATTTTTAAATGCAATTAAAAATAAAAAAATAGCAATATCAGCATTTGGCGATGTCTTTGGTTTGGAGAAATGGGTCGATGGTATTATATGTAAGTGCCTTATTATCGTATACTTATTGTTTTTGTATACATTTATCAAATGCTTGCGTTTTATTGTAACTAATTTACTACTTCATTATAATAAAAAGTTTGAATTAATATTTCACAGGTAGAGGATAAGAAGATAATCAGTTGTAAATATATTTATCGTGCTATATCATTAATGGCATTTTGACTTCATATCAAAAGATAGATCATTTTTTCAAATATTAAACTGACTGTTTTTTCACAAAAACCCTACTAAAATATTTTAGATAGACTAACAAAACTCTTCATACTTTTCCTTGAAAATCCACAGAATATTAAGCACTATTATTTGCAATAAAAATGTTTCAAATGGATAGTACTTGTCTTATTGTATGTCTAATTCAGTTCAGTTCTGGTTTTGTAGGATATGGAGCAACAAAGGCTATTATCCCTTAAAAAATATAAAAATATTTCATTTTATGGATAAAAAAATCTGAATGTTAATCTATTTGTGACATGGGTTTGTCCAATAGTTCTTTGAAAGTAATTTTATAATGTGGATCAATTTTGAGAAAATGCTTTAGTTGGTTTCGAAGAAGAATATAATTATTGCAGTTTAACAAGATGTGATCCAAATCGTTTAAGCGATTACAAATTCTTCAGATTGCATTGTCTGATAATTTAAATTTTCGTCCTGGTGATGATCAAATTAAAAGAGAAAGGAATGATACATCAAAACAATTTGATTTTAAATCGTCAGTAATAAATACACAAGCTTTCTTCTGTGATTTTTTGGAGAATCACTTGATACGGGTTCACTTCACAAAATCCTTTGGACATTTTGGAGAAAATGCTAAAAGACACCTGCTAAATATTTTCAACACCTCATGGCGCTCCGGCAAGTTTCCCAAGAACTCTGTCATTATTCCCATCCTCAAGCCAGGGAAAACTGCTACCAACTGCAAAAATTATCAACCCATTTCACTAACCTGTATCGCAACCTATTGGTGATATTCTATGAAACGAAGCACGTGATTGCCAATTCAGCGCATATGAGACATGCAAAATTGGATTTGCCAATTGGGCGAGTTATCTTGAACGTTGGCAATTGTTGCGATAATGCGTAAATGCCTATGTTTCTAATAAAGGAATTAATAATTAATACATGGCTTTTTAAAGGAGATAGTTTTCGATATTTCTATTTCGATGTATATTCGGGAACATACTTTCTCACATATCTCAGAAAAATACATTAATACTTTTTTCATATATAAGGAATTTAAATATATTTTGATATGCTTCAAAATTCACTCTTATTTTTGTGTTTATCTATACGCCAAAAAAAAATCAGACTTGGCCTGCATCACTTAGAAATTCAAAGTCATATTCAAATGAGTTAAGTCAGCAGCAATTTTCAGCATGTGCTACAAGTGTTCGCTTGAAGTAAGAAAAGAAAAGGCAACTTAAGAAAAAGGTATTGTGCCCAAACATGGAAGGAAAAAATTTATTAGCTGTTTATTAAGGCATTCTGCGACGATTTTTGATTCGGTGAAAATGGTCGACGATATAACACATAAGTACCGACGATTGCTTGTTAATTTGAGGAATATTTTTTCAAGTATCAGCATTATTTGGTATCACTTTTTATATTTCTCAATAAAATTTATGGTACTTACGTATTATCGCAATAATTGCCAACTCTATTAATAACTTGCCAAAATGGTAATCCCAATTTCCTACTTGTCGTACGTGCTGAATTGGCAACAAGGTGCTTCGTTTCATAAAGTGTCACCAATAAGTTGTGATAATACGTAAGTACCAAATTTACCAATGATATCTGGTGGTTGTGGTGGGACTAATCTCCATCTAGTCTAGTGAAACTAGACCAGATCCATGAGTCAACAAATCTGTACAAAGTCTAATAACAGCAGGGGGGATGCAACAGCCTCCTCACAGGAAAACCCCAGACTGCTGAGGAGAAAAGGGATTGATGTTACATTTGCGGCAAATAGGGAAGCTTCTTTTGCCACCCTCAAAATTCATGCACCTCAGGTGACCAGTCGAAAATCGTGAGAATGCCGTTTGATATGATCTAGAACCCTTAAATGATATGGCGGATCCAGGGTGTCTTTGAAAATACCATGGGTGTACAGGAGGGACTGCCCAGGTTCTACATATTAATTCTTTAGGCCTGGAGTAGATCTCAGTCGATGTAAGAATCATGTGGTCTTCCGGATCCACAGGATTGCTGGTAGCCGCCTTCGCAAGATCGTCGGCAACTTCGTTCCCAAGAAGGTCTACATGAGAAGGGACCCACTGTAGATGAATATGGTGCCGATCCGAAAGCTGTTGAAAAAGTTGAAGAATACTCCTGCTGGTGCTGTGACCGATAGATGCCCAATTCAATAAATGTTGGATGGATGATCGGCTGTCTGTCAGTATCCAAATTTCAGAAAAAGCTAGATCTCTTATGTTGTTAATAAATGAAAAACCACACATGATAGCTATTAGCTCCATTCTAAAGACAGAAGCATGGTCAGCATTTCTTCTCTGAAATTTGATGACGCGGCCAGGATGTTCAATTAAAACTCCACTGCCAGTAGTATTTGTCTCTCCCTTACTGCCATCAGTATAGATCTTGGCTGCATCCAGTGGAATTCCATCAATCACCTCCAGAGCCAATTGCTTAAGATGTTCGAGGTGGTCAGACATTTTATATTGACATTAAATTATCATAGAACGTTATCCCCTGGAGTCCAAGGACAGGGTTGATGAATGAAGTCAGGCAGTGGTGTTCCACATTAAAACTCAGGTTTTGTGCGAGTGCCTGGGAGAAGGGACTATTTCGTATCAACCTTTGATTATCTTTCCAACGCTTTAAATATTGAGAGGTTCGATGTTGATCCCCATAACTGAGCAGTTTGTTGAAATACTTGGTCAAACAACAGTTTCTTCTCATATTTAGAGTCTGAAGATCGCACTCATATAGAACTAAGTTATTAGGACAGCTGTTACGAATGCCTGCGATGATTCTAGCAGCACTCAGCTGTATTCTTTCAAGTTTCTTAAGGTTAGAATCTGAGGCAATAAAGAAAATGGCAGAACCAAACACCAAAACAGGTCTAATTAAGGTAGTATAGGTAATTTTCAGACTCATCTGCACCCCAATCACGCCCAGAGATGTATTTCAATATATTAAGGCATTTTCTACTTTTATTAATCAAATCCTCTATATGGCAATTACAAAGAATCTCTTAGTCTAGGGTAAAACCTAGATATTTAGGATGTTTTAGGTATAAGAATTTTTTACTCTTTATAAATACAGTTGGTTTATATTTATATAGATGTCTATTGGTGGTGGAAAAAACTGGTCGCAGACTTCGTGAGATTAAAGGATAATTTGTGGTTAGTTGCAAAGTCATTAACTCTGCTTAGGCACTGGGAAAGATTAGCCTCAATAGACGGTATGTCGTGACTAAAGTGCCAAAGAACAATATCATCTGGAAATAAACCAATGCTGCTATTCACAGTAATCAACTTTTCCACTCCATCCAAAAACATAGAGAAGAGCTTAAGACTGAGTACTGATCCTTGAGAAACTCCTTCCCTGAGTTTAAAGTTCTTGAAAAGAGTCTTATTATACTTAAACCAAGGATATCTTGTTTTGATCATGGTTAAGGGGAAAAAGGCATTTGTGTGTGGCGTATTTACTTAAATGACCTACAAAGAATTGTTTTTGTTTCGAGTATTCATGTTCTGTTTTTTAAAAGTATTTCGTAATGAATCTACACACGTATGGCATGGAGTCAAATAAAGAAATCCCAAGGAATCATGTCCACTTTTACTAGTCTATGAAGTTATTTAGAAGATGCAAAACTTCATTATTAAACCAAAGGAAATATAGCAATTTTTTAGTCTTCCACCAAAGTTTATTTTCACATAACTTATAGCATGTTTTTCAAAAATCTCAAAATTTGATTAAATTAAAATTGTAATAATACGCAATACAGTTATGAGTGTCTCTCGCATACGACAGAATTCAATTATAATCACAATCCTAGTGACTATTTATCACCGAACATTTAAACTGTATTCCTTCGTGGAAAAGCTCTCTGATTTCAGAAGTGACAACTTCTAAAAGAAACATTTTAATATACCTAAAAAAATGCTTTTGGAATTTAAAAAGTACACTCACATTTCTGTATATTCAGCACTGAATCCAAACATATAATCAACTATATCATGTGCAGCATATTTTATTTGTGGCATATATTTTAAATTAGATTATTTTTTGTATTTGACAATCTCATATTCCACTATTTAACAGATCTACTCAGATGACGAGCTTTGTCATATTAGTAAGGCAAGGTAGCATAATAAACCTCACATTCAGACCGTCATCCACTCCAGACAGAACGTACAAGCTTAAAATAAAAAAAAAAAATTTTGACTTGACTAAGCTTCCTTTCAAAAGGGACCAGACTCGTTCTGCACACTGTAGATTATAATATCACACTGATGTTTCCACAAAGTGCTGGTTTTCTTTAAATTATACTAAAAAAAAAAAGAAAAAACTTCAATTTAAAAGGTTTATATTAAATTCTTGCATATGATTTCAGTGGTAGGAAAGTTTTAAGAGATTTATTTAAATATCCTTCGAATTTTCTTCGTTAAAAAGCTAACTGTATCTATAAAACAGTCAGAGAAGGTAATCGACTTTATAGTATTTAAAAATTGCGAGATGTTTGGTTTGAAACAACTCAACTCTTTCGTGTTTTAAAAACTTCAACTTTCATTTTAAATTACTCCCCTCTGATTGGTTGAAATTCATGGAACGCGATTGTTTAAGCAAGTTTCGCCAGTTTGGCTGTGGATTTTGTGAAGTGAACTCGTATCAAGTGATTCTCCAAAAAATCGCCAAAGAAAGCTTGTGTATTTACTACTGACAGTTCGAAATCAAATTGTTTTAACTGATTTATCATTCCTTTCTCTTTTAATTTGACTTTGTAGCATTTAAGCATTATTATTTATATTTATTAGATTTTTTTTTACTTATTGGCATTATATCATGGCTGTGTTCTAACTGAGCGAGTATTTCTTTTCAGATATGAACTGGGAGGACACCGAGGTGCGCGTGGAGGAGATGGAGTGGGAACCCTCCTACATCCAGGTAAGTGAACCCATGGACTGAAAAGATATCCCTCAGGTAAGAGCCTCTAAGAGGTTCAAGGTAAGCGAGCCTCTAGAATTTAACATTCCTTTGCAGGACGAGGCAGCTCCTCCAGTGTTGAAGAAAGTAAGCCAATCTCCTAATCTTACTTCTTTGCAGAAAAAGTCTTCTCCCCCACAATCTAAAAAAATCAGTGTGTCCATAGAACCTAAGCCTAATCCTTTATTGCAGGTGAAGGTGAAAATACCAACACCCCAAAAGGTGAGTCCCTTTACTTCTGAATTTATCCTCCACAAGATTCGCTCCAAGCCAAAGGTGAGCCTTCCTGAGGTGAGTGCTCCCAATAATAGAGTTATCCTTAAGGCTCGGAGACCATCTCTTCCTAAAATCTAATTTTTTCCCCTCCATAGTTTCACAATAAATAGACCTTCAATAAGACAAATACTATCTATCTGAAATATTTTAAATTGCAAATAATGGAAGAAGGGTTTTTTATTCTATCTAAAATATTTTAGTCGGGTATTTTGGTAAACCTATTACATGCTAAACCAGTGTTTTTCAAACTGTGGGACTAATAATTTTATGCTTCTGATCCCATTACTTGCAATATATTGGAAGTTTCTGTTAATGAGTAAAAAATACTTTATTTATGGAATGTATGGAACCTGCTATGAAAGTTGCTAATCATGGTAAGCAACAACATTTATTGTTTTCAGTAATTCCATTTTTCATACTGAGCTAGTGTTTCTCAAACTGTGGGGCACGCTCCCCTGGGGGGCGCGATAACCCTGCGAGGGGGGCGCGAACATATTGAAAGTAAAAGGTTTAAAAAAATAATTTTTTGGAATGAAGTAAAACAAAATGTTTTCTGACATAATAAAAAATACACATTTGCACTGAAATAATTTATTTTTATCATCTGATGATCATCAAAAATAAAGATTCCACTTCAAACGGTAATTCGCTAACTTTGATTCTATAACCAAACAAAAAAAAGACATTTTGTTTGCTTTACTGTAATCCCACGATGAGAGATTTTTTTATTACGTTTCTTTTAACGCCTAAAATACTACTTTTGATTAT
>BMAV01007648.1:28701-76700 GCA_019973955.1 Trichonephila inaurata madagascariensis
AAAAAAAAAAAAAAAAAAAAGCTGATAAATACAGAAATATTATTTCCGAAACATTAAAATATTTACAAATGGATTAGAATAATAAGCATTTCTTAGGTTATATTCTCATTATATATAGAGCAGGGGTACAAATAGCAGTCCTTAAATAGTTTTTTGTGGCCCTACTGGACAGTCAGAAAACTAAATAGAGAAAACTTGTTTTTATACTTGGGTCAACATATAGTTATGAGAAGTTTTTCTTGCATGAAGTCCAACCCTATTAAATATAGATGCAAGTTGGTCGACATTAATTTGTAAGTTGTGGTGCAAATTTCAACAAGCAAGCTTGTTTCCGATTCTAGGAAAGTTGTATAAAAGTGTGGTAAACTAATTTAGCCTCATAAAACAGATTTTAAAATTAAATGTACTTGCAGCTATAAACATGAAATTAGTGCAGCATAAAAATAGAATACAACTGCCACTATTTTATATATCTCATATATTTTTATTTTTTATTGTACAACTTCTGCTTTTTCTGAGATACAAAATTAACTAATGAATGCAATCTTTTTAAAAGGCTGCGGCATTCTTGTATTCCCTATTTCCACAAAGGGGCCTTATGGGAAATGTTCTGATTACTATAGCCTCAATAACTGCCACATCGGCAGGTTTCAAAACAAGATGATGTAATACTACGCCATCCACGAATTGTGATCAATCACAGTATTTACTAACGGAAACTGCATGATTCTCTAAGCTTCCGGTTGAAGAAGCTATTTAAAAGTGCAGATCTGCTGAACGTATAAAGAACTCTTTTTTTGCACCGTCTAAATCAGGGAAATTCGACCTTGCTTTCTGCTGGGTTGCATACATAAGTCAACTATTTCACACGGGCCGCAAATATATGTTACCAATTTCTCGCGGGCTGCATTATGAGGATAAAGGGAGAGGGGGGTTAAAATGTAGAAAATTGACCAAAATATTTTAACACGTGTCTTGCTTTTTTAATTACTATTTTTTATTTTTGTCACTAACACTGCATTAGAAGCATTTAAAGAACACATTTTAAGAAACACTCTTTCACAATTTCTGCTATGATTACCAACAATATAACAAACTTCATAAGATGTCTTTGTTACCACTGTGACCTTACCACTGAAAAAACATTTTGTTGCTGTCTCAAAGATTATTCAAGAAAGCCTATTTGTTACCTTTTGAAAGATATCTTTGAGGAAAAGCGTCATTGAATGATTCCTGTTTATTTTTGGTATTTTTTAAGTACAGCACTTCGGGGACAAATCAAACAATTACTGAACCATGTCTGTTTTTCACTACAAAACAGTCAATCTACCAATCGTCTTGAAACGCAATATTTTCTTTGAATATTTTTCGCTTGCACGATATGAGATAGTTAAAAATTAGTCCCACCCTTAAAACTGTTCGTACACCACTGTTGTCTGTTATCACTAACCGTAACCGTTACAAATAGAAAAAAGAATATCAATTCGCACTCGCACGGCTTCGACAGCAAAAAGCAAAATTGATGTATTGGATTTCTTGACACCAAATATTTTATTTATTGCTCTTAAATAAGTGAATTTTTCAGAGCAATGGACACTGACCGGGACACTTAAAAAGGCTCGGTGGGCCACAGGTTCAGTATCGCTGGTCGAAAGACTCGCATGTGTCCGTGTCTTTTGTTTTGTCATTTGATGTGTGCAATCGTCCATAAAATGTTAAACTAAATTAAAATACCAAAATGTTTCTTCATCCTTTCAACGACTGCAACAAAATGAAGAATATTCTGATAAAAAGTTTTAAAGTATCCGGCGACGTTCGGAACAGTGATTTTGCAAAAGCGTATAAATGGATAATATTTATGATATTTAGTGTCACTTAGATTAGAAAACGTACATAAAATTGTTTTAAGAATAGTATTACAATAAAAAATTATTTAAGTATAATATTTTGACAAAAAATGAACTTAGAATGACCCATTTACAAAATATTCTCCTTTTATGAAAAATGCTTCTATTATAATAATATTTTGCATGTATATAGCTCAGACCTCTTTAAAGAGGCGGAACTAGAATTTTTGAAATATACAACTTCGAAATGGATTTATCCATATTTTACAACAACAGAGGGGAGAAATTTTTAAAAAAACGCCGATAATTGTTTCAATTAGTAGTAACTCTGAAAATAATGTGAATTTTTCAAACATCCTACTTCAAACTCTCTGAAGAAATCTTAACTTTATATAAGCGAATTATTATTAATATAGAAGCATTTTGTATAAAAGGAGATCGTTTTGAAAAAAGGTTATTCTAAGTTAAATGTTTGAAAAAATATTGTATTTAAATAATTTTTTTTTGTCAAAATGTGTCCTTAAATTTTATAAATGTATTCTAATCTAAGTGACACTAAATATCATGAAAATTATCCATTTATGCGCTCTTTTAAAATCACGTCTCCGAACGTAGTCGGATACCTTAAATCATTTAAGTTCATCATGTATGCGTGCTTATTTATTTATTTTCTTTACTATATATTGAATAGCTTGGTGCGACAGTTTAAGGTACCCGTACACGTTGAAAATGACCAAATTTGGTCAAGACAGATATTTTTACTTTTATTTTATGGATAGAGCTATCTTTTGGCTTTACGAAACATACTTTGTTTTGTTTTTACGCTACCTAGAGCCTAGTTACAATTAAGTTTATAAAGTTAGAAAAACCGGAAGTGGGTCTTTGATCTACTAGAAGAGGCATTTAAATTGCTCAAAATCTATCATAACCAGACTGATAACTCAAAATTTTACGAATGTGTTTTTATAAAACTTTTTGAACTAGATATTTGTTATTTTCTAGATAATAGACTAAAATATTTTTTATTGTATGAAAACTTTTTGAGTTATGGCATGTTATTTAAATAATGGTCTCATAAAGAATGTAATATTTTTTATAATGCTTACTCAATCAGCTCTGAAATTTTCAAAACTTAATAAAACTTTAAATTTTAGTACACTTTCTAGATAAATGCACCTAATTTGCTTCTGTAATACTTTTACAAATATTTGTTTATTACTTTTTTTCTCTAACTGCTTTGAAATTTTTCAGAAACATTGTTAAGATTTCACTTATAATTTCAATTTATTTAAATTCAGCTATTTATTTTCAGTATTGTTAGTTAAATAGTAGTATTTATTGGTATTGAGTCCTTAAAAAGCATTTTTAATATTTGTTATTTTGTCAAAAAGTACTCTGAACGTGTTCGGATACCTTAAATTTGTTAATAATGCCATTTGATTTTTTTAAGGCGCCTTTTTGTACATTTTTTTTTTACATTTTTAGCAACAAAATTATTTGTGCTTTAGTTAAGAATTGACTAATAAAGAAATGTGTTTAATTTTTTTTAAATATTATTTTTTGATTTCCCTTTTTTAAAAGGAAATCTTCAAAATGAAATACTAAGTAATTGAAAGATTGAATTATTAATTTATCCATTATAAATGAGTTCAGTGAATATTATACAGCACAATAAAAAAGAATATATTGCTAAAAAAAATAAGAAAATCGAAATGAACTGCTGCAATACTTTTGAAAAAAGCTTTGTTTTGGAAAGTACATAATGAATTTTCTAGATGAAGATCTTTATAAGAAGGGAACAAGGGGGAAAGTAAATTCCTGAAAGCAATAAGCACATCTTGAAACAATTGATAAGAGTTGAATAACGTATTTCATCCATTGTAGTCTTCAAAGGAATTACTTTTATAAAGAAATTGTCGCTCAATTCTTCATTATTAAAGCAATTAAACAATCACTTTTAGTTTTCTTCTCCTTTCTCTTTTTTTTTTTGTTCCTTCTGAAATTCAAAATAAAGGAAATTCGCGGAGGTACTCATAACTGTCATTATAGTAAATGTTTTGTGTTCTTCCTAAAAATACTATTTCAAAAATGTAATCATTTCATAAAAAGGAATTTTTAAAAAAATTCTTTGCCAAACAAGAGTTTTAATAAATGGCGCAGAAATTTATAAATAAAAGTAATTTAAATATTGTACCATTCAAATCTCTTGTAAATATTTTTGAAAATAAACTATTTTTTTGAGTTAAACCACGCTTTACTTTTCATTCGATGACCTTTGTTACATTTTTATTATTATTTCGTGTTTTTTTAAACAAAAATTAGATGAAACAAATTAAAATTGTTATCAATGCACTTCTTTTATGCGTTTGTTAATGGAAGACAAATTTTTATTTTCAAAAACTAATTTATAGAAGCTTTCACTGACAATACTGTGTTTATATAGGCTCTACATTTATAGAATAAGAGGGGGCAAAAATCTGATTTTCTTTTATTCTATTTTACTATAAAATTAATAGTAACAGACAATCTGGGATTAGAAACAAAAACAACAGCACCACTATTATATTACATAAAAATGAAGTAGTTTTGAGAGACCATTAGCATCCCTATAAATTGATTTAGCTGCAAAAACTCTACTTAGCTGGTTTTAAATATTACTACATAGTTAATTACTAATCAGAGTTTTCGGAATTGTTTCTTTAAATGCAATTCTTATATATGTGAATGAACTAATTTCCTCTTAGATTCTATGTTTAAAATCTTACATGAAATCAAAACGAAACTAACGAAAATGTTATTATAAAATATAAAATTCTTTTATATAATTTGTTTTTGAACAATTTTTTTTTTACCAAGACCTTTTGTGTATACAATAGTTCCGGAAGCTCGGCCTAATGTGGACCGAAGGGTGGTTGAGTTTATAAAAATGCTGGGTTATCGAGAATGGAATTAAAAAGAATAAGTATTAGTGTTTCTTCATAAAATAATGTACTATTCTTGTATATATTATTTGATCGAGAATACAACAGAAAATAAACTGCCCAATTACCCTTAAACAAAGTAAAAGTACGTACTTTCTGAAGGCACAGAGCATTTACTACATGAAAATGAAAATTAAAGAATATATAGTATACACTCTAATTTACCTGATCAAACACACCTTAGAAAAATATTTTATGAAGGCATAAAGCTGTCTATAATGAATTTCGCTGCTTCATCACGATGCCGAAGGACTAACAGTAAATCGATTACCAGTGTGCCTTGTTAAAAATACTAAAGGGGGGTTTCTACAGCCTTTAGTCCTGTGTCGGTGTGATATCTGTATAAACTAGTACCAAACATCACGAGAAGAGGATCGTTTTGGTATGATCGATTAAGAACACGCGTACGGAACGGAAGGACTTACAATCATTATAATTATTATAAAGGGACAATACAATCATTATAATTTTGTATATGTTTTGAAACATTAAGAGGGCAAACGTGTTCAGTTTGATATGTACATCTCTTATTGTTTTCTTATTAGCATCCCTGAACATCTATGATTTGATCACGCAGATTTCTCAGAGAGATGTGTTCTAAAATAAGTAGTGTGATACAGTTTATATTAGTGAATGTGTGTAAGAGAAAGTAATGAATTTTCTCTATGAAACAAATACTTAGAAGGTTACGGAGAGATTCAAATTATTGTATGCGATATTGTTAAGTTACAGTGAATATTGTGAAAATTTTACATAAATACTAAAGGTGATGGTAGAAGAGAGTCCACATTTACGACTCACAATTATTTAAAGAGCTCTTTTAGTCTTATAACTCTTATATTCCTTTATTCCTATATTTTTATAATTTTTTTTATTCTTATATTTTATAACGCATATGAAATAAAATATTGTTTATTGTGTTGAATAGTGCATATATGTTGTTTTACACCATTTTCATATTATTAATAATTTCATTTTATTAGTGTTTATATTTTTTTTAGTCTTTTTAAAAAAATGTATTTCATATAAGCAAAGTGTTGTGTAACACTATAACGTATTACTAAGATTGCGCCAGAGTAGGTTTTTATACAAAATTAGTATTTTAATATTTGTATGATACCATGCATTTTTATATCTACTATCTTATTGTTTGATATATTATTTTCCAATATAAATTTTTTTTGAAAACATTATCTGCTTGCTATAATACGAATCTATTATTATGAAGGAATAGGAGGAAACGTGAGCTCTTATTCTGGATGTCGAATAGATTTGAACAAGCTAATCTTCAGTTATCTGTACGGAAATTCATTTTTATCACTCAATTTTGGAAGTGTCATTACTGTGTTTGTTGTTATAGTTTCGTTTGTTTTAGAGCATTTTGATTTTAGTATTCCTTTTACATAAATATTTCTATTGTGTGTAATATGTATTTCGAAATGATGTTATGTATTGTTTTGTATATGTTGAAAATTGATTAAGTTTGTAAAGTGAGAAAAAACCACGCCATGACTCCCTTTTAAAATAGGGGGGCAAATGTAAGGATAGTTAAATGAGATTAAAAAATTAAATTCTCTATCTAGGACTTAACTCATCTTTTTCATTTCATCTTCAAGTATCAAACTAATCGCCCATTTATTTCTTCCGAACATATGGCCTAGTCAATAAACATGTCTAATTCCAGATCGTTATATTTAATAGCCCCATATGTCAGTATTAACTTTCAAGTTCCCTCATAAAATCCGCGATACTTATCACATCTGCTTTTTAAGTGTTAGTCCACTTAAGATTTTCATGGTGGCGTGCTTCTTCCCTCTCTGCTCTTAGTACCAGATGATGTCTAACTTTAATCGAATAAAGTTCCTTTTTAAAAACTAAGTCTGTTTCTGACTCACAAATCATGTCATATATATATTATGAATTGTACTTACTGTCGTTCACGTGTTCCTTTTCTTTACAGAACACTTTTCACATTTCTTCTTCAGACAGTTTCTTTCCATGAGGCATTTAACTAAGAAATTTAGCGAGTTCACATTTGATTGTCTACTTTTCCTCTGTTTCTCGACGGATTGTGTTACAGCAGTGTTTCTGAAACTTTCAATACTTGCGACCCAATTTTCAATCATCATTTTCATCGCCTCCCATACAGTAACAATGTCTTGAATGCAATAAAAACTTACTTTGACGTTAAGTCTACCATACGACTTTTATTATAAGCTACATAAACTATCAAGATAAGTGTTAAATTTTCTATATGTTACACTCAAGTAATAGATACTTTATGTAAGTTACTTTTAGGTAATAAGAAAAGTTATATGTTATATACTTTTTTTTCTAATTCATAAATTGGAGCAGATTACAATAAAAGTGCAACGTGATATTTTTATTATATCAGAGAATGTATCTTGTTTTACTTTCTTTAAGTAAATTTATAATTTTTTTTCATTCTTTTATTTTTGACTTTTTGATATGCTCGCACCCCGCACATAGGTTTTCAAGTCCCCCTAGTAGGGCCTGCCCCCAGTTGGAGAAATACCATGTTACAGTTAATCTCTGAAATTATGAATTGTGTGTATTATTAAAAAAAAACAATATATTTATGTTACATCATGATTACGAGAATTCATTTGGTATGAAAAAATTACTCGACTTATTTTTTATTCAACTAAATCAACTTTATAGAATAGTTTCATTACCTGTTTTCTTTTAAATTAAAATTAATGTGGTATTTGTTAAGAAAAATTTAAATTGTTGAGAGGACATTTTTTTTTTGTAGTAGACATTTCTTCTACTTAAAATAAAGTTATTTAGATACATTGTGAAACACAATATAAGTCATGAAAAATGGAAATACTTTTTTTGTTGAAATATTAGCACCTAAAAATAGCGGTTTTACTACCCCAGAGACTCATTATAACTTGTCTATCCAGCACATAATAAAGCCTATTAGTTATTGGTTTCATTTTCAAAAAGAAAAGAGAATTGTTTCGGGTAAGAAAAAATAATAAATTTGAGGGCTTTCAAGAATATTAAAGGAAGATTCGTGAGGAAAAGTAATTCTAAAAGATTGGGGAGTGAAAAAAATAGGATTCGTTTTAAAAGAGCAAAAAGTAAACGTCTTACGAACTTCTTTGAAAGAAAATACCTGCAAAGGCTGGATACGCTTTTGAAGATTTTTCGCATAAAAGGCTAGAGACTTCTTACGATCCTTTAGAATTAAGACATGGCCTTTTTAATAAAACTAAAAAGGAAAATACTAATTAATATTTCGGAATTTTTCAACATATCTTAACATCACTATAAACAATTTTAGAGCCCTAAAATAAAGCTAATTTATAGTCTGGTAGGTTAATGACACTTGACTGAAGAATAATTAATTTTTGTTGCACTTATTTAATTGGATTTTTGTAAGAGAGAGAAATTGATGTAGGATATCTCTAAATACATTAACCCTTGGTCACTCGAGTCTAATTTTGCTACCGTCGTTACTCTCGCGGGGGGTAGAGAATACTCTAAACTTTTAACACTTGTATTTATATATGAAAGAATTTTTAAGTTAATTATGATACATATTTATAAAGTACAAGATGTTTTTTTGTATTATACAAATAAAACTATTAAGTTTTTTGCATGAAAATGAGACTAACAATAATTTAAACTAAACCTAGAAAATTTTCATATTCATTTTATATTTCTTCATAAACCACAAGTATAACGTATAAACCAGTATTAAACAGACTTCGTAATTAATGATAAAAATAGTAGAAAGTAGAAAATAATATTTTAATCATTTTCGAAACATTCAGAGCAGATTGTATTCAAATGATTTAAGCCTATATTTTTTACATTGAAGACAAAAACAATTAGTTTTGAAATCTTTTACCCTTGGACAAGCAATGCAGCAACCATTTGGGGGCGGATTAATGCTCTTTTTAATATTGTCTGTTTCAGTAAAGCTTCCTTTGAGTATTTTGTTAAGGTTTGGGAGTTCCGATCACATATCCCACTATGGCTTGCACAAAATCCCTTCTAATCTCCTCACAAAAATCTTGAACGTCTCATTTTGATTTCAGGAAAAACCGAATAATAGGCAATGGAAGCATTAATTCCTGTAATATTAAGTAGATGATAAAATATTTGCAATGACCAACGGTTCTATATTAGCGATACATCATAAATACTGCGCATTCCATCAGAGATATCAACACCGCCTTCGGTCATATAGAAATTCACAATATCAGGTTTCATCACTCCAAGTTTGGTTCCGAAGTTACACAGTCTTCGAAATCACAGTTCATACTCAGAATCTGTCGATAAAGTATCTAATAGATGACAAAGTTGCTGTTTCTCCCTTTCCTATGGAATTTTTGCCATAATTTATGGAAAGGTTTTTGAATTTTTTTAAAAAAATATATATATTACAATTATTTTAAAGTATTATATCATTTTTATGTTACAATTATTTAAATTTTAAACAAAACATGCATGCATATTAATATATCTGAAAAAAAAATAGCTTAACTAATGATGTCAGCGTTTCTTAAACTGTGTGGCGTGCTCCCCTAGAGGGGCGTGATAACTTTACGAGGGGGAAGCGAGCATATTGAAAAGTCAAAAACAAAATATTACTTTAAAAAATTATTAAATGACTGAAAGTAAACATAAAAAATACATTGGCATAGTAAAAATAGAATAAAATACACATAAATGTATCAGTACTGTACAATGCATTTTATAATTAATGTAACAATACTAAATCAAGAACAAGTTTGAAAATTACCAGTGACTCCATGGGCTTGTATTTACAGTTATCTTGATAATTTTTTGTACGGTTTATAATTATTCCCTTAACTGCCGATTAAAAGTTACGCGATTCGCTCTCCAATGCTACCGTTTCTCACGTAGACTTGTGTATGTCATGTTTTTTTTGGGGTTGGAGGAATATATAAAAGTAAATCCTCTGTGAAATAAGTAAATCCTTTTCAAAAACAATGTTAATGTTCTTTTATTGCATTCCAAAGTGTTTGGAATAGTTTTATGGATATATATAGTAGTGCATGGAAAAAATCGTACTTCCGAGAAATACGTATATATACAATCGGAAAATTAATGTCTTGGCTGAACAAGACGTTTATATACGCTGGTAGCACTTAAGAGGTTTAAGTCGTGTAGTAGTTTTAGATTCAAAATATAGTATTATTGAATTGAATACATTGTTATTATACTGGAGCGAAGAAAATAATAAATGAATATTGGGTCACGAACATTGAAAGTTTGAGAAGCACTGAATTATGTCATTGATGGAACGAATAAATAACAATGAATATAAATAAATAATACTTAATAGCAACTTCATGATACTACCACGAGATAAATCAAATACTTCATAATACACTCAGCAGGTTATTATGAATCATTCATATTAAATGTCTGACCCTGAACAAAAACCCCCTTGTGAAAAGTTACTCCTCCACCTGCCATTTCAATCTATTTCCATTAAAGGTAACATGCCTAGTGTACCTACTCCGTGGTATAATTGATTGAGATACTTTCAGCAACACTTTTGAGATAGATTTCATAGTTTTCAAATTACGAGGAAGACAACCGAGCTTGCATTCCATTATCCAGAACATTCACGTTCTATTAATATGAAGAATTTGAGCTTCAGAAGATTATCCATACATCAATTCCACAGAGCCATGAGTATTTAATGGCATTAGATAAACCCTCGATATCGGAGTTCGATTAATTAATTTAGTGATGCATCTAAATTCTGGGGAATATCGAGATTCTTTGAAAAGAATCTTAAAACCGTGAAAAAAGATCAAGTGACGAGGAAGACATCCAAACTGAAATATTCTCTTTAAGTTTATAGACAACACCAACATGAGGTCTTTTATCCTCCACAGATTTCACACGCATCAGTCAATCCACATTGTGTATCTTAGCAGCATTAGGTTTCATAGCCATGACTTGGCTAAGCAGATTATGAAATCGTGACCATGACCCATCGGCTCTTATGGCCACAAACGCCACGCCAAACTGCAGTTAGGAGATTGATATCTAATTCAATCGTCATTTTTGCCTTTTAAAAATAATCAATAATTACTAGATTACTGTCTAATAGCTATCTATAGGCTACAATAGCCCAGTGGCTAGGGTCAAGAGTTCGTGAATCATGCTCAAACTCCAATGCCACTGAAGCCCCATTGTGTAAAGAACCTTAAGCATATTAAATCTGTTGAGGCTCAAAGCCCTCCCCTTGGCGTTGTATTGAAGTTCAGAGAGAGGGCACTTTAGATTTCGTCCTTGTCACTTCATTTTGATTCAAAATAGCCTTTATAGTTGGACGCTCACTCGAGACTAACGTTGGTAGTCACGTGCGGTGATGGAGTCGACATAATCCTTTTTTTATATAATTATCTTTATTTTACACCTTAAGAATCGTAATTCCAGTGAGTATATTTACCTACTTTTTTAAGGACTTTACTTCTATAATTTGAGAAAATATCCAATCAAACTGAACTGAAATGTTTCAAATCTGGAATTTTTAAAAATCAAATTTTATTTATTTATTTTCATATTACTAAAAATATGTTTTTCTAGTTTTTAGTTACGTTCGTAGAAAAATCTATCCATTACATTTCAGTGAAACTTTCTATGGGCTTTTGTACAGTAATAACTTATTTAATGCTACTAATTTAATTCCAAAAATGTTAGTATTTTTATTTTTATTGATAATTTTCGTTAAAAAAAATTACCATTTTTATTAAAATTTCAAAAAGTCAAGATTCTAATTTTTTAAAAAAAACTTCTAAACAATGAAATATAAAAAAAAAACTTAAGCATTTAAATAAAGGTATAGTTTTTTATATAAAACAGCATGTTTTGTGGTTTTATATGTTATAAAATGAAAAATACAAGTACCTAATCAACACCGTGTATACGAAAGCACCTTCTGTAGTGTACTTTTTCAAATCCATATATTTAAAAAATTTTATGTTATAGTATATTAAGAAAAGTATATAGATTGTGTGACTCAATTTTTTTTATTTATGGAGCCTTTTAGTTTTTGAAAATAATGTTCCATCGAAAATCGAAATTTTACTTGTTTTGCGTTATCGAGAACATCCCGATTCCCTTAATGTATAGGGCGAGTCAAAATATCTTTCCCGCATTTTAAAAGAAGCCCAAAGGACAATTCAAATGTAAATGGCGGGAGACCTAATATCACCTGTTGACTAAGATCCTTTCCTTCTTGGGCCAAATTGATACTGGAAACTAGAAATAATGTTTTCATGCAACCTTCTAACCAAGAGACAATTGCCAATGTAGAAATCACCATAATCTCCATGCAAGCAGAAATTCCACCAAGATCGCTCTAAAATGAAGGTCACGCTAGAGGAGTTCTTCGGTATCCAGGGCATTATGCATTTGGAATTTATCCCTGAAGGACT
Source organism: Trichonephila inaurata madagascariensis (assembly GCA_019973955.1). NCBI lineage: Eukaryota > Metazoa > Arthropoda > Arachnida > Araneae > Nephilidae > Trichonephila > Trichonephila inaurata. The sequence goes on from BMAV01007648.1 coordinate 40,987, forward strand.
CGCCGTGAGCAAAGAAATCTATGTAGGCACCCTGATTCGTTTCCGAAAGAAGAGACGAAAATTGTGGGCTGAGAAGTCATGAAAGCTTTTGCATGACAACCCTTCTGCACACCGATCCCTACTCGTCGTTGACTTTCTTGCGAAAACGAAAACAACTGTTTTACCACGTCCTCCTTACTCCCCTGATCTCGCCCTCATGACTTCACCTTATTTCCTGAACTAGCACGTGGCTAGAAGGGTCATCGATTTCAATCGGAAAATGAAGTTAAAAGTACATCTCAGAAAGAACGAAAGGACATAACTAAAAAGATATTCCACAAATGTTTCGATGACATTTACAAGCGATGGCAAAAGTGTATTGACGCTCAAAGGTCTTTGAAGGAGGATATGTTTCAGCAATTTAATTAGTTTTATTTTTTAAGTTATAGATTCAGTCCGTGAACTTTTAAATCCTATATATACCTCATATTAAATTCACAATTATTGTAAGCGCACACAATAAATTGTTCAAAGTTATTTCTCGTGTTTCACAATTTTATTTTATTTTGTATACTTTCGCTGTTTTTATAATGTTCTTTTGAATTCAACTTCTATTTCGACTTTATTTTCTTCCCAGATCAATATCACCACTCAGAAGCTTTTGTAGTTAGCTTTCGAACAGGAATGCTGTTTCAGTTCCATGACAATAATGAGTGTCATCCCGAGCATTGTTTAAAGGAATTTGAACATCAGACAACTTATAACAAGGTCAAAAAATCTTTTCACAGGGAAGGTTGTTGAGGAATATTCTGTCGTTAATAATATTTTGAGGAATTTATTTTATTTCTCTGACAGTCTGGAAATATTTTTTTTTTGTTCTCAACTACATTTCTTTGTAAACAAAAAAAAATCATCATGAAGAAAGAGGAAACATTTTTTTATTGTAATTGAATGCACATAAAATTGATAAAAGTGGTACATTGAAATATCTTTCCATCTTTGAGATTCCTTGCATTGCTACATAAAAAGAGAGCATAAATACTATTCGATAGCTTGCATAAGGAAATTTAGTGACGAAGGAAATAAAAGATTTTTCCTGCGGAGCAATTACTTAACTAGGAGTAAAAATAAATAAACATTTAGGATTTAATTGAAAAAAAAAACATTTTAAATTGTGGATATGAATGGATACTTACATATTTTACCGTCGACTAATTTCGCTAAATAAAAAGACATCGCCAAATGAAAAATTTCTCGAAATTCTGCCATCTTTTCTGTACATGCACAGGAATAAATACTGGCAAATCCTCCTTCTATAATAGTTCGTTAGAAAATACACTTGTGAAAGCAATTCAAGGGAAATGTTTTTTTAGCAATAAAAATAAAACTAGTAAAGCGAAAAAAACTGGCCAAAATATCATTTGATATAAGACCAATATATGGAAAAACAAAAATGGGCAAAAATTGCTCCCTAAATTAGGGAGCTGGTCACTTCTCCAGCACAGTTGCCTACTGACACAATGTAAATCAGAAAAAAAACACATGTAATAGGTTGTATGATCGCCTCTAACAGCTACATCGCTCTCACATCAGTGTTTCATATTGTTCACCAGGGTCCATATCAATCAATCTCTGTGGCAACCGCAGACAATCTTGCACCAAGGCACTCTACAGCTCATCGATTGTCGATGGAGCTGGTCGAGTTGCAATTGAGAGACCAAGGGCATCTCGTACGTGTTCAATGGGATTTAGGTCAGGGGACTTCACAGGCCCGTTCAATCATTGAATATCCTCCAATTGGAAATATTCGTCCATTAACTATGCCTTATGTGGGCGTACGTTATCGTTCGTAAAGATGAAATTTTGGTCCATTTTATTCGAGTAAAAGTCTTATATAGGTGGCAAGGATCTCGTTCTTGTACCGCTGACTTGGCAGAAAGTGTTTCTATCAAACACATGATGGTGGAAATGTCCGTCTATCATGATGCTTGCCCAGACCATTAGACCACCTCGACTGTAGTGGTATTTTTCAACAATGTAAGAGGGATGATATTGATACTCAGGATATCTCCAGATGAGAACATGTCTCGAGTCTCTGTCCAGACTGAATCAAGACTCATCAGTGAAGAGAACCCGCTCCCAATCACCATCTGTTCAAAACAAGTGTTTCTGGTAACATGCTAGACAACCTTTTTTGTGATACACAGTCAAAGAGATGCAGTCTACAGGGTGCTTGTCATACAAAACACGTGCATTAAGTATTTGGGCGACTGTTATCCGTGAAATTGATATTTCTGTAGCATTATACAGGTCGTGATACAGTTAAGACGCTGTCAAGGACATATCCCTTTTAGTCAGGAGTTTCAAATAATAGACTTGACCCGGCATTGTTGCCCTTTTGTGGCCCTGGCAACTTCGATGGACTGCTGTTCATATTTCTAGAAACTGTTTCCAGAGTGGACACAACATTTCTCTTAACCCCGAAGTACCAACAGAAGGTAAAGCGGAAAAGTATGAAAGACTATTTACAAGTATGTGCAAACAAGATTGTTGTGTTTGAACCCATGAGGGAATGGATTTTCTTTATTGGCTGCATATAGCGGCCTTTTTTAATTTGGCATAATTGGTCAACGGTATAAGACATAAGTACCCATGAATGTTCTTTAAAAGAAAGAAAAGAAAAATACCGTAATTTGCTTAGCTTCTAACAAAATTAATGCAAAATTTGAATAGATTTAGATGCTCATGTTATAACTGAATCAGTAAGCAAGCAATACTCCTCTGAGGTATGCTGCAAATAAAAAAAAGTGAAGATCAAAAATGACATTTGTACATTAGATATTAGAAATATTCAAAAATGTGCCCTGTGTTGAAAAAAGAAACACTTATGACTTGAGTATTCAAATGTAAATGGGAGTGGTTGTGAAGATATTTTTCTTAATTCCGAAACTGATCTTGATTCGTAGTTAAAAAATTAACGTTATTAGTAAAAACCGTAGAAATAACAATATTTCGTAAAAAGAAAAAAAATTACTTTTATTTAAGTGATTGTGAACCTCGAGAAATTACTATATTTTAATGAATGACAAACTTGAAAAATTTACCTTTTTATATTTTTTATTTACAATAAAAATGTTACACAATTCGGTATTTAAGGAGATACAATACAATTCAATTGACAAAAACTGGTTAAAAATTCAAATAAAACTTTACTAGAATAAATTACTTATTTATTTATTTTTTATAAACTCCCAACTTTGAAGGCTCTAAGTTAAGAAAATTCAGAGTCGTAATAACTTTTACGTTTTTTTTTTATTCTCATTCTAATGACTAATAAAAGTTTAAGCGAATTTATCTCACAGAAAAAATAGTTCATTTATCTTCATTTAAAATGCTATAATTTTTTTTCTATTGTGCCAAATGTTTTGGTACTTTTTTACCCATGGATACATATAACAGAAGTTGATTTGCATTTTTGATTCAAAGGAATTATTATTTTTAAAAAAATAGTTGAATTTAGAATTTATGCAATTTTTAAGGAAATTTCATTAAACATATAGATAAAAAGGGTTTTACCTATATTCATCATGCAGGCAGTAAACCCATACGAATTTCTGTTATACATAGCTTGACGTATTTGCACAAATCAAATTTTATGTGTGTGTCAACTATTGTAGAAGTAGCATTTCAAAAATCCTTTCATAAAGTTTAAACTTTTCTTGATAGAATTAAATGGTTAATATTTTGTGAACAAAATATGCTTCAAGTAATTATATACATTACTTACAAACAAAAAAAATTGTAAAAACCATTAAATAAATGATTTGTGTACAAATTTTACCATGTCCCCTTAAACTGCTTTCATTGAGATTAGTTTCATTAAATTGTCGTTTAATATGAGATGAAAATGTAGGTTTGATAAAGAGATTCGATGAATGATTTTTTAGTATGTACTGTCAATTCTGTTTTGTTCGAAAAATCCATGTAATATTTTTTTGTATTTGTTATGACTTAATTTCACATTCTTAAGTCACAAACAATCTGAGAATTTTCAGTGTTGCAAAATATTTTCGACGGGATTTAGGAAAGTTATTTCCTTCTTTCTACTTATTAATTTTAATGTGAACATTAAAAATGACGTGTGAAAAGAGAGATTCATGGAGAGTGAGGATGAAAGCCATACTACTGATTCAGATTGACTCAATGTTGTTATTTTCGAAAATGTTAGCTGTGCTCAAGGGGTGATCGTGGATGTATGCGTTCTATTGTGAATTCGACTCGTAATATTATACTCATCGTAGTTCCACCATTCAAATCATGTGATTTCAACTGGTTAAAGATGTATTTTTCAACAGTGAGCAAGATCTGAGAGTTACTTTATTACAAATAGAGTGAAAAATAATATTTAGTCTTATATACGAGGGTAGACCCAAAAATAACCGGAATTTATTTTTGTTTTCTTTATTTTCTCTTTTTTTTTTGTTGAACTCTGCATTGGTTTCCTTAATAGCATTGTTTATGTGTATTAATGCCCTTGTCTCGAAGCTTTTCACACAGCTCTGGAACACAGGATACAAGATACCGTTCAAAGCCGTTGGCCTGTTTTCTTTAAATTAATCCATGAAACTGAATCGCTTTCCTTTCAGATTTCTCTTCACAGTGTGACGGATCTATACGCAAATTTCTAATTAATCCTCTTGGAAATTCTTTGGGCTATCAATTTGCGTTTTTAACAACCAACCCTTCGGAAGAAGAGAATGGTGATATGTAAATTAACTTACTATAAATAGGCGAGGTTTTCTAGCTTGAGAGAGAGAAGATATACTCGAGCCAGGTGAGTTTGCTACTGAAGGTATAGTATTAGAATTATTGTGATTTGATTCTTATTAGATGGAAGCTTTGTTCACTAAGATTGAATTAAGATTATATTAATAGGATAACAGGTTAGATCCTGAATAAGAAAAGGATCAAATTGGTTTGTCTCCTAATCGCTCACGTTTTACTGTCATTGTTCCACTTTCACGGTTATTATTGAGACAATCTCTTTCTATTATTAGTTGAAATTGTCTTCGTACTTTGTTTGGTACTAAATAGATTAGTTAAATCATGTCGAATGTTTCTTCCCTTCCCCCGCACATTTAGGTGCCTGCGAGAGAGGCGCGAGCCTCTTACAACTGTTGAAACAAAAAAAAAGTATGATGGAGTCAAATCGAGTGAGTTGGGTGGATGAGATACAAGCACCAAGTTGTTGTTTGTAAGAAAATGTCCGACTATCAAAACTGTGTGAGCTGAAGCATTGTCGTTACGTGCGCAATAACTCATTCGCTTTTTCAGAAATTTCGTCAGTGGTCTTTCGACAAACTTCATGAATTGCAAGTTTGGGTTTGTCAATGTTTTTGTTCTTTCTTCCAGCCGAAGGACACCCTGGGAATGCCATGTTTTCATTTGACATGTTGCCACATTTGAAAAGGAAGAACCATTCATAGACCTGCGATTTTTTCAATGTATCCACATTGAAGACTTGCCGAAATATCCAAATGGTATCGGCTGCTGTTTTCCCTGACAGAAACCCCACTCACACCAACTCTGTCCTTTGTGATCGGTTATCTAACTTATCGGCTTGGGCTGAAACAGGAATGCACACTACAGAGCACCACAAGCAATTCACTTAAGGTATCCGACTACGAGTCGTCTTTAGCTCTTTACTCATATTAACACTCTATATTCAACTGGAAGCAGCTTTTTCTTCAGTCAGCGGTGATAGATTTGAATGTCTGACTTCGGTTCAAAAATCCAGATTTATTCCATTAGCCACACATGTTTATAAAAAGAGCTTCGTGTAGCTATAAATTCTTACTGCTCTGATAGCATTCCTAGTACTAATATTTATCAAAGGTATACTGCTCGACATCAGAGTTCAACCACCAAGAAAAAAATATCAGAATCAACGAAGATCACATCCATGAAAGAACCGATTCATATTTCAGAATGTAAAAAATATTCAGCTCCAACATTTGCCCTCGTATGGTAGACGCATAAAATGGAATTTAAGATCCAGTTATTGGCCGTTAAGTTATGACTTTGAAACGTCGGTGAATATAGAGGAGGTTGAAAAGTACAAGGCTATTAAACGCTGTGTTGCGTTTTCTGCCCTTGATATTGGAATTAAAATGCATAACTTTGACTCATACAAAATACATTTAGAGATTTCAATTATAGTTAATCATATGTCAAAAGTGAAATCATCTTTCAAAGTCAGAGATCGTCCTTGAAAAAGATTAGTATGTTTTAAAGAGAGGGAAGACAGTATTGCATCTGAGCGTCGCCGTTGATAAAAATAAGTAAGTTTGTTTTACTCTACGAATAATTCCTTATGTCTAAGACAGTGATCCGCAACCCCCGGTCTGCGGACCAGTACCGGTCCATGGATCAAATGGTGCCGGGCCGCCTAAAGAACATTAAACTATTGCCATTTTATTTAAAGTGGTACATTTGCGCAACTTTCCACAGAAATCACTTTATATTCCACGTTAAATCACTTACCGTAAAATCCGGCGTATAAAGCGCCCCCATACTTTCAAGCTGCATTTTTTAATTTTTAGGGATATTCGCCGTATAACGCACACCCCCTTTTTTACGAAGAAATCTGACACATTAGTATACATTGCTCTTATGTTTAGAAATCATTTATTCGAGGTACTATTCCAAATTTTTGAAAAAAATAGTATACTTCTAGAACTACATCTCTTTTAGTTCATAAAGCAAGTCATTTCTTTTAAATAAACAGTATTTCGATATAAATAGAAGAAAAATTTTGTTATGCTCCTCTCTTTTGTTATTTTTAAATTTTTGTTATTTTGTTATCGTTTTTATACCCGGAGTATAACGCGCACCCTTAAATTTCCATCTTATTTTTTGTGTTAAAAGTGCGCGTTATACGCCGGATTTTAAGGTATATTCATTTTTAGTGTAACTATATTTTATTCTGAAGGCATATTTATAAATGTAACTAAATTAAAATTGTTAAATCAAAACAATCTAAAATATAAACAATCAACGTGTCCCACCCTCAGCGGGCCGCGGTAAAATTATCAAACGTTGACCGGTCAGCAGCGATAAAAAGGTTGCGGAGAACTGGTCTAAGAGATGGAAAAAATTATATAACAGTAATTTGGACTCATGTAAAAGACATGTATAGACTCTGTATTTTTTAGCCCATATGTAAATTATGAGTGTCATATATATGTGCGGATTCACCATTAAAAGTTTAGATTCAGTAGCAAGGAATTAAAAAAAAAAAAAAAAAAAAAAATTTTAAAAAATGGAGAAGGAGGAAGATAGAATCTATTACATGGAGTGAGCTTTTATTATAATCAAACTTCGCAGTTCATCAAAAAATAAATTTTTCCGACTCTAAAAAAAATAAAGAAAATGAAGGATGATTGAAGAGCAGCTCAATTATTTTGAAAATTTTAATTATTTTGTTTTTCGTTTGCTACAAATACATTCCCCAGTGAATGGATTTTGATTCATCCTCGCGCATAGAGAATAACTAGTTACTAGATAGACGAATAATTTTAATAAAACTTATTTAAAATTAAAATGAATTTAAAAGGCGAAATAAAATTCTCAGCTCAAAACCGAGCTCTAGAAAACTATTTATAAAATTTTAAGGAATTTATTGGATTATTTCACAGAAATGCTTTTGTGTAGTAAAAAGCATCAATTTTAAGACTAAAACATATGGAAAATAATATAGAAAATTTGATTATTGAAAGTTAAAAAAATAAGTCTATTGAGTTTTATGAGGAAATTTCAAAACTCAAAGATCTAGCGTAGAAGGATTAAAAGGGGTTAGAGCTGTCATGGAGAATTTATTTTCGATACATGCCGTGGAATGTATGAATTTTTGAATCTTCTCACACTATTTATGCTTACATCACTCACTACGTTTACACGCTACTTTACCAAAGAAAATAATCCAATCAGGAACTCAAAAGAAAATATTCCAAGAAAAAACTAATCAAAAAGAAGGTAATTCTTTTTTTGTACAGTAATTGCCTTCAGAATTTTATTTATATATATATAAAATAGCTTTGTAAATTGTCTAATATATTACATTTAAATATATAAATATATATATAATGTAGTAAGAACTTTTCATATAACTTTTTAATCTGATTATAGTTGAAGCTCATTATGATATGTTTATTGAAAAAAAATATATTTTTAGAAAATTTTCAGTATAATAATATATTTTATTGTGATAATCACATGTTTTATTTTTTTATGCATGTAGGTATTTTCCACGAAAACAGATTGAAAAAAAGAGAAAGAACCTGAATAGTTAAATGAAAGACTGACAACGAGAGAGTTTGCATTTTCGATGCCGTAAGAAGATAGCATTCATGCACACGGTCTGTATCAGAAGGAACAAGAATGAACTTTTTATGTGACGTAGAGGGACTGGGAAAAAGTAGGGACGCGTTGAAGGGTGAAAAGAAAATTCATTTGATCCCGTTATACTCCGGCATTTTCACGATAGTACAGGTAGCGATACAAATTGTACTGGAGTATTCTGTCACTTATTAAACCGTTGAGAAATCTTGGATGCAGTAAAACGTGATTAAAAATAAAGTGAAAGGAAAGACGTGAGAGACGAAGAAATAATAAAGAAAGATGTTCGCGTTCTTTTATTCGTTACTGAGCAAATCGTTGATACGAAGAAGATACTCTATCGAGATGTTCCGTTTCCTTACGACTTGGGACTCACAGATTCCGGAAACGTTTTGTCTTACAAATCTATGCCTCATGATATACCAGATAGAACAATGGGAGGGGTGAGCACAAAGAGCATGGACAGCATATCTGGATATAACCGTTGTAAGCCACGTGTCTCGTCTGCAGCATGGAAGACCCATTAACATTCTATTAATTAGGATGTAGGACTAGGGAAAAGTTCTTCACCGATTCCTCGAAGTATCATTTTAGGAGTCAGGTATAAGCAATGCATGGAAATGTTAGATTCATATTAGCATCTGAGCGTTCCCACTCTTTAAGAGCAATCCCTGGCTCTGCTCCAAAATAATATACTAAAAGAAATCCTTTTATTCCTAAAACTGAAATATAGATCTCAAACAAAGTCATTGGAAATAATTACAAGCACTATAAACTGTGAACTGTAACCCTAGATAGTGCTTGATCTCTACTACTGTGTAAATGAGAGACATTTCTTCCATTTTAGGTAGACAAATTGTAGTACCCCATATGTTCTACTTAAGAACATTTTTATGGAATCATTCTCGTTACTTTTGAAACAGACTGAGTGTTCTGAAATGTGAAATGTAAACCTTTAATTAGAATAATAAAAAATATAACTTAGCTGTATTTGAATTCACTTAAAAAACGTTACACACCAAAATAATATAAAATTAAAAACTGTGAATTAAGCCGTTTGCGTGACATTAATGTTTCAACTTTTAAGACTATTTGACCTCTAAAAAATTAATCTCCATGGTAAGGTCGGTTTTTCAGCCACACATTGGTGGAGGAGTGAGCCGACTTTTTCAGGGTAAGAGGGCTAATTCTAATTTTTTCAAGGCTTTGTGGTCCACCCAGCGGCATAAGTGTAGTGAGGCAAGAAAAGGTCTGCAATATTCATTTTCACTTAATAATAAATACGAAATATGTACTTACATAAATAAAATAAATTAAATCACACTTTTAAAACCGAGTTTAAAGCAAAGTGCAAAATTACAAACATAATAATTATAGCCTTTAATATAATAATATTAAATAATGCATTTATATTATCAAACAATTCAAAATACTTCAAAAATAAAAAAAAAAAATCATCTCAAGTTAGTGCTCTGAAGTTTAGAAACGTAAATATTGTCAGTAGAAAAAACTTAGTCTGCATACTTTCACACAATCTTGAATGTTTCGGTATATAATTACTAACAATTTATCTTCAGACGGTCACCCCCAAAATAATTTGGCGGTCTAATAATCGATCGCGATCGACTTAATGCCCACTTCTGCGTTTATTAGTTAAACTAAAATCAAGGTAATTTTTTCTGCTAGGATACACAGCGTTCCATTTTATTCTTTATGTGTTTTTTACTTTACTTGTAGATTATTTTCCTCTTTAGTGCACTGTACCTATTTATGTATTTACTACAATTTATAAACATGAAACCAGTCAACACATTGATTGAGAATTTAAATGCATTGTAGCCCCATCTCACAATACAATCCATCGAAGAAAGTTTCTTAAAAATCCTTCCTTGCTTTGCATTTCTAATACTTATACCTACGAGAGAAACAGAATGAAGATGTTAAAACGGATTTGGGCCACGAGTTGGCACAAAGGTATTTTGATTGATGCTATATCTGAGGATGTTGTTTACCAAATAGCCTTGAGCTGTTGATGAGTGTATCGCAGGACTAAGTCAGCACAAATGTAAATTATTTTAAACTCGAAACGTCAATCTTAGTGTCAGCTATGAAGTAAAGGGATAGTTACGTAGGAGTTTGAATCTGCCAAATAATTGTTTTAAACAAACAAGCACATTTTTTTTTAATTACTACAAGTTACTTGCCGAATGATGTTACTTAAAATTGTTGTCGTACCTGATAAGTGCAGTGCAATATTATTCTAATATCGAGCGAATGTGTCATGAAATGATAATTAGCTTTATCTAAACAATTTATCGAAAGTGTTAGTTGCTACTTTTCTATGCAATTGAAATGGTGAGATTCTAAATTTGCGACAAAACATTATTTATATTTCATTCGTGTTTCTAAAATATAAATTTCAATATGTGTTTATTTTTGATAACTGTTAAAAATATTAATACTTACCTTGCCTTCCGAAATGTATAGTTATGAATATGCAACAAAGTAAGTAATAAATTATCTTTATGCTATATTTATAGTAAAAAAATAAATACAATTATATGGAAAGAAAATAGGCAATATCATATTGAAGTATAATTTGTTAAATATACAATAATTGTAATACAACCCTAAAATTAATAGTCTTAAAGAATCCATGAAAGCCTCTTTTCTTAACAGTCAAGCACATAAAAACTCGATAGTAAATTTCCCAAATTTAAATGCCAAGCCAATTTTAATGATGTTAAGAAAAAAAAAAACTTTTGTAGGATTTTTTTTAAACCTACCAATAAATCACTCCACCGGGACACTACAAACGGTTTATTATAAGATATATAAAATTAAACAGAAAAATGTAAAGATGTGAATAGAATCGTAATTATATATTGAACTCTCTTTCTGTTTAACAGTCAAATTTATTAAAATACTGAGAATCGCACATAAATGGCCCGTAAAGTTATAGGACCTAAAATATAGGAAATTATGTTCATCGATTAGAGAAAAAATGTAGTTAACGTTTAAAATGCCTCCCATCATCGCTCCTCCCAAGTACAGGAAGGTTTTGCCTAAGTCAAACGGTAGAATTGCAATTGCAATTTTTTTTTTTTTTTTTTGAGGTAAGAAGCATGGTGTATCAAGAATAATGGAAGTATTATAATAATAATGTGAATAATAATAATAATGTGAATAATAATAAGTGGAGTATTATGATAATAATGTTAAAACTTGTCTCCATTTGAATAAACATCTGCAAAGAATTGAGAAATACTACAACAGAGAGATTGATTCTACGATGCTGAGGCTGAAGTTGTTCGAGAGGTATTGGCGTTTTGAGGAAGACCGCAACAAAATGAAAGTGTAGATGGACAAGGTTTGTCAAAGAACTGTTCATTCTCAGCTTATTTCCGACAACAAAACAGTGAGCATCAAGTATTATCCAGATGTTATATACTCTTTGAAAAATTCGTTTATCGTAAGTAATCTTCGATGCAACACAATGAGCAATGGCATATTTTGCATGGTAAAATGGCAACACAGCTTCTCGTCAAAAATGAAATGCGTCCCACCCTATTTGCCAGACATAAACCCCATCATAAATGTTTTCTTTTATTATACATGAACAAATTCTGCCGGAATGCCGTTTTGTGATATAATAAAAGCCGCATCACTAAAAGCCTAATACAGTGGTTCTTAAACTGTGATCCAAGAAATCCAGGAGTCCCCAGCGCCTTTTTGAGGGGTATGCGAAGGTTCAGAATTTAATGCTGAGACACAGACTGTGAAAGGCTTCGTGGAAAGATTTAAGACTGTGCCAACGTAGAATAGATCACTGTACCAATGAAAAAACTCTACTAAAATATGTATTTCAATTAATTATATTAATTCATTTTTTCCAGCTACATAGCCCTTAGTACAACATGATGTTTTTATAAATAAGTACAAACACATGTGCTAAGATAATGAACTGAACTCATAACACTCCGAAACTATAAAAAAAAGGCGTTTAAATTACTCTGCCATGTGTTTTAAGTCAGGAAGAGATGTTCAAATGGGGGTACATGAAAAGTATTCGCAACCATCGAAAGTTTAAGAATCCCGCTAGTGTAACAAATTAGAGCCAAAATATCTTTTGAAGTTTCTATGAATGCTGGAAATTGTTTATTGTATAATATATATTGCTTTGAATAATGCTGTTCACTTAGCATGCAATCCGTTATTTTTTCATAAAATTGAAATACTTGTATCAGCGTATGTTGAACAATAGTTTAATATAAGCTTATGGAATTGAATTGCCATGTTCTATTTTTTTATGAACTTTGCATTGGTACTGGATTGCAAAGATTTACACTTTGTGCTGGATTTACACATTTGCATGCTAATTGACTCCTATAAGGACAAAAATAAATGAAGATTTTTGTAGTAAATTTCAATTATTTTTGAAAAAGGTCTACTAACTGGTTGCGTGGAGCATTGACATGTTACATTTCAAATCCATTAACCCTTTTGCGGCTAGAGGCTAATAGGTCTAGCCACATAGCAAAGAATTTTTCTCCAAGCGGGCTCTAGATATTTAGTCCATCCACATGCGTTAGTTGAAGCTAAAATGCATTAAAATCAATACAGATGGCAGAACGATACCTTTTTTCCCCATTTCCTGTCCTCTGATGGGTAGTTAGAAACAGTTTTTCTCGGTGTAAATCTACAAATTGTATTTTGATTACTATAGATCCGTGAAAAACATTTCGACAAGACTTATGTATACTTTTCTTTTATCTGAATAAATTAAGCAAATGTGCAATTAAAAAAATTATTTAGGTTTTTGGAAAGTTTTTATATGTGGATAGAGGCTCTATCCACTGCCCACATAGAACAGAAGAATGACCTAGAAATTTTCGCTTTTCCTTCACTCGATAGAGAGAGCACTTACAATCATGTGACAAAGTTGGGGATCGGAAATATTAACAAACTTTGTTTAAAAAATGTAGTACAATATTCTCGGGTTCAAAAATCTTTCATTACAGCTTTTCTGCTCGGAGAAAACGTTTGCATATTATAAAGTTCCACAGTAAATAGCTCATCAAATTTGTGAAATAACAAATTTAACTCCTCAAAAATATTACTTTATTTCTGTTTGTATACTAAAATTAAATAAAATATAAAATGTGGATATATACCAATTTCAATGTATATTCTAACTATTCTATGTATATTCTAATTAAGTATTATAAGTTATACAATTAATCTATTATTATTTTATCGCACTTCTACTTTGTATTTAATTGTTATTGAAACATTTATAAGAAAAAAGTTAATTTTTCATAAAAAGTTTATTGTAATACGATTCATTATTTCTGTCCTGAAAAGTAAGTTAAATGTCATAAGTGCGCAGTGGCTATAACGTCTAGACACCACTCAGGAATAAATCCCCTGATCAGATATTTTTTTTTTTGGTGACTAAATAATGTTTATGGAGGACGAAAACATTTATCAAGCACTTCATCACAGAAAAGTGTAATTTAGCTTTGGGCCCGTGAAAGGGTTAGGCTGCACAACAATATGTATTATGAGGCTTCACATACTTGTAAAATGGTTTTCATCTTATCAGAAATGCACGTAATAACAATATTTATTAGATAATTTATCATTATAAATATATAGTTAAAACAGGAAACTTCAAGCTTCATTCTTCATTAAATTTAAAGTCCTTGTATGGTTTAGTTGAAAAAAAAAACAAGACAACGATTATCGTATTTTCAAAATAGTTTGTCACTTGTATCATTGTATTTCAGGAGCGTGTGTATACAAAGTCGTAAAACTAATTTTAGGTTTCATTACGATAAGTGTATACTCCCCACAGACATCTGAAAATAATTAGAAGAATAAAATTATTGCATCCCTTTAAGCGGAAATGGGTTTTGTGTAATTTCCTTTCATGATTAATTTTATGCATTTCTGCTTGTGCAGTTGCACGACTTTCATTTTGCTTGAGACATATTAAGTTTTCGCAAGAATGATTTCGCAATTAAAAGAGGTATCAAAACAACCCACACATTAATTTCCAAAGCTCATAAAAGTTGTAAACAACATCTTTCAACGGCTGTATCTCACAAAAGTCACTCTGACTGTAACACATATCTTCAGAGATAAAATAGAGCAGAAATATTACGATTAATATTGTTACGAATTTTGTGCAAGTAGCGTAAATAATTTGTATCTGGATGTGTAAAGCATTTATATTACGCTATGTTATATTTATTTTATGTTAAAATTGTAATATTCACAAGCAAACGCCGTCCCTTAAGCTATAGTGGCGATTTAATGAGAACTTGGCGAAATCTTGGTGATAGATCCAAGTTGGCATCGTTTGTGGCGAGCAAGTTGGTGGCCAATTTGGCGAGTTTGGTGACCATTTTGACGTCATTGGTGACCATGTTGGCGAGTTCGGAACCCTCTGGAATCTTTTAGAAAGTAGTGGATCTCTCCACTAATGTCACGCTGAATGACAAGAGCGGGTATATTTCTGGAAGTTTCTGTCCCGCCTATAAATAGAGATGCTCGTCGGAACGAGAGTCAGTCTGATTTTAGCCAGCGAAGAGTGAGCGTTGTGTTTGAGCCTAAATTATAATCGCTCTTAAAGAACAGTCTCATGCTTTGTGACTGATTTGCATAAAATCCTCGAACCCGGATTTACGTAACAGTTTCTGAGCTTGTGAATAATCTTTTACTTGCGTGTATTTTTAAACACTGATGATTGTGTTTGATTGCTGTTGAAAGTGTGGAGACCTTCGGGGATTTACTCTGTGAATATTGCTGCTGAATCTTGTATTCAAAGGATTGGATTTTTGATAATAAATTCACATCGCTCTTGAAGAACTGTTTATTTTCTTTGTGATTGTTTTGCATAAAATCCTCGAACCCGGATCTACATAGCAATATTAACATTTAACTATAAGTAATGATTACAACAAATAAGCATCGAATAAATGAATTTCATTTAATCAAAAAAATAATCTATTGTCAATAATTCTTTTGTTAATACTCGTAGATGGATTTTTTTAATTGCTTGATTACCTAACATGCGCTTGAAATTTTTTTTTAAATATATTGTTTATTATTTTGATTTCAGAGTTCTTAATAATTTGAATATGTCACCTATAAGAGGAAACAAAGAAAAGAGTTAAAAAGATTATTTTATTAATCATTTCAATGCATATTTCATTCACAATCATTTTTTAAAGTTACAGTTTTAATAAAATGCAAAATTCTGCTTTTATTAAAAGGCAATGTATTTCCTTTTATTCACATACTTTCTTCCGATGTATTCAATTCAATGCTAACAATTCCTTTTTAAAACTATCTTCTTTCTCAAAGAAAAAAAAAATATATGACGCACCATAGGCAAAAAATAACATTTTAGTGAATAGAAATCTCACACACAGTCGACGGAAAAAGGAAAATTTCTAAGCTATAGGATCTATTCTCCGCTGACTATTTATTGCTCAATGAAGAGAATAATGAATAATTTGTGAACTTGTGTCGTGTTCTATCCGTGGTTCTTCTACTAATTATCTTAAGGAAATTCTTCTTTATCTTTGGTTTGAGTTTAAAAACCGTCTTCCGTAGAGGCAACTTGATTATGCTATTTAAACTCCAGCAATGGGTGTATCAGAGTTAGCCCTTACGCTTTTTTTCTAGGGAGTTGAAAAATTGCTTTTCAGGAATGTGGAAATAAGAAGGAAGAAGTTTTGAATTGAACTATGATAAATCTTGGAAAAATCCATTTAGCGATCTGATATCGGATCAAAAGCTTATAAGTGTTTAATAAATTGTCTTATAAGCTGAAAGAGAACTAACTTAGATTGCTTCCATGGTTTATAAACTTTAATTGATCATGAATTGATTAATCTGAATGAGTGAGTGAATTTTAACTTCGCAATATTTAGTTACTCAAGGGATTTTGGAGACCGACCTCGTAATGTTGAAGAATGGTCAAGTGACGAGGACGATCACTGAGCTATGACAACCCCCTCTCTAAATTTCCACACCACATCAATGGGATAACATTTGAGCCTCGACAAATGTAACACTAGAACCGTGGATGGGGCCATTTTGACCCAAAAGCAATTTTGTTTCCGCTTTTCTCAAAAAGTTACTAACGGAATTGAAAAAAATTTCTCGACTTTTCCTATTTTTATACTTTTAATAATCTGTGAAAATATGATACGTTTAATACTAATCACCTTTTTTTTTTAATACTTATATCTAAAACCGTGGAATGGGTAATTTGTGACCCCATTATAATCACAAGTACTAAATTGGCAATTCAACGTTTCCTGGAATGGGAAAAGCTTTTTCAATCCTCTTTCCTTTTCCCAGATGTGAGAATAACAATACTTCAAGGTCAGTAGATTGTAACTGATAACAAAAGAGCAGCTCAGAATTTTGTTGTAGTAGTAGCCCCTCCCCTACCGTTATCATTCCGTATGGGAAAAAGCGTATTCAAGGGATGTTTTCTCTCCTATGTTTTTAGTTTCGACCTATCGAATGGAATGTGGTGCAATACTACCATAGCCAATTCGGTAGTCTAACGGGTGTACATCTGGTTCTTTATGACTGCACAACTGATTGTTCGCATTGCCTTTGAAATAGTGTGAGTGAAGTCTGTTCGGTTTTTGCCACCTTGTTCACACGCGGAGATAAAATTGATCTTAGGTGAAAATGGCTGGAAGAAATATAAGTTAACAGTTATTGAAGCCCTCGAATATATGCGACAATTATCCTAAAATGAATAAAAAAAAACGATAATGATGAAGAAATTGTGTTCAGCGATGATGAATATGTGCCTCCAGATGAAGAAAATATTTCCTCGGATGAAGATGCCGTATCTCATATTCCTGTACAATGTAATAGCAGAAAAATCCCTTCTGGGAAGAAAAAACAAAGTGTAAATAAACGTAAAAAGTTATCAGATTCAAATCCAGATGTAATTATTTCTAGAACTTTTGTTACAAATGATGGAACGTGTTGGAAAAGTATCCCCTCTGGAAGTTGTATGCGTGGAAGAATTGCTGAATGTAATGTTTTCAAAGAAAATACCAGTTATGCAAAGCAAAATATTGAAAATGGCTATGCAATTTTCTTCTTTTTTTCTTACTATCTTGTACTTTTATTTATTTACTAATTTGCTGAACAATCCATGTTAAATAACTGTTAAAAATCGTAAATATAACACAAAAATAAACTTTAAGTTACAGATTTTCTTACGAAATTTCTTATTTTATCTGTAGGCAAACTTCACATCATCGGCAATTATGGTCCACTACGTAATTAAGGCAAGGCAAAAACAAATGAGTGTGCCCCTTGCCATCCCACGTCCAATCACTCGCGTTTGTTCGTCATACTTCGTGAGAATTTTGTTATTTTGAATTAAAATGCAAACCGTATTGATCGGTGAACTGCCAAAATTAATACGTGTGAAAGTGAAAAGAAGTGAACGAAGCTTTAATTGAAGCAAGTTGAGAAAAATTAAGTTATTTGAATTTAAGAGCATGCAGTTTAACTTCCTGGAATTTTCTTTTTTTCTTAAATTTTGAACAAAAAAGGATGAGATGTTCAACTTTTTGCTCCCCGCCAACATTGAGACTCACAAAGTTTGGAAGGGCACAGGTTAAATATGTTGAGGTACTCTTTGAAATTACTATGGCCAGTAAGGAATTGCGTGATTTTTTATAGTTTGTAGAAAAGTGATCACAAGATGGTGTTTGTGAAGTGATCGGAGACGATTCAGAAAATAGTGGGATGGTTATGTATACTGAGTGTTCCAAAGCGAGACTAAACTGATTGAAAGCCGTTTTTCAAAGAAGCAAAATTGATGATTAATAAAATGAAATTCATCCAGAATAAATAGGAGGAACCATTCTAACTTTTATTTCCCAACTGTAAATGTGAACGAAAAAAGGGATACATTCAAATATTGCAACATCTGAGAGTATTGCATTTTGTATTTTGAAATACATACATAAGTACTGACATTTAGTTATGATTTTTCAATACTTTCATGAAAATTTTTTAAAGACTTGTTTCTTTTTTTCAATTCCTATTATTAGCTCACGCTCTCTATATATTTATCTTGGTGGAATTTTCAAACGTTAATAAAATTACATTTTAAAGCGCTCCATTGAGCTAAAATTTTATATATATGATTATTTTGGATGACAATACAGTAACTTAATTATAATTAATAAAAATTAATTGATTAAAACTACTCAAAGAACTTGTCAAAACTTGGAAATTTATTTTTCTCACATTTTAAAGCGCTCGTTTGAGCTGAAATTTCCTATACACTATTGATTTGAGTAAAAATGCGATAATTTAATTATAATTAATTAAAACTAATTGACTGAAACTAATTATTTAAAGAATTATAGATACAGCCACTTTGGTTTCATTTTTAGTGTACTTAGGCCAAAACTTTAACCCTTTATCTACCGCATTATGATTTACTGCATTTTTTTTCATGCAACATTTTTTTTTGATTCACTACATTGAAAATAAAGGGATATACATAAACAAAATACTCAACTTATGGAAATTAAATCCGTTAGAGCTAATTAATTAATTAAAGATATTCAACTGTAAAATTAATTATACACACTGTTTACTTCAAATAAATAGTTAAATCGTTTTCTAAGGTCTTCATTAAGATACAAAAAAAAAAAAAAAATAAATAATCCACTTACCTTTTGACGTTAACTATTTTTTCGGGTAAAAAATGACAACCTTTGCAATTCGCTAAAAACGCCGTCAGCTGAAAATGCAATTTCTGCTATAAAACTATTCGCCTTTCCCGCTAAAATACATATAGAACCCGTGCTGCCATGTATTTTGGAAGAATGGATTTTCAAGAATACTTCTGCTATCGTCAAAGTATTCGTAAAAGAGTTATTCTATGTAAGTTTAAAGTGAGTGGTACTTATAAGTACCACCGGTAGATAAAGGGTTAAAAGATTTTTTTCTCACGTTTTAAAGTATTCAGTTGAACTGAAATTTGAAAAAAAAACACGATTGTTTTGGATGACAATACGATACTTTAATGATAATGAATAAAAATTAATGACCACTTAATGTTCGGTTTCTGTCCTATGTATATACATATTTATATTAATTGTAACTATTTAAAAAAATGTAGCTGAAATAAAAATATTCTTTGTTGATCTAAGTAGGAATTGATTTAATTTTTTTTATATTACTTGCTTGAGAGAGAAGAATAGCTTAAGAGTTTCTCTATTTATGACCTGATTTCCACTCTCCTGAAATAAAAGCTCCAATATATATTTTTTCTGATACATGCATCCATTCTGAAGAAAGAAGCATCATGCTGAGTGGGCGGACACTAAAAGAAAACCTAAGGCTGTTATTAAAAGAACATCTTAAATTATTTCGTTCCTCGACTGAGAAGCAGGCGAAATGGGTTTCTTCCAGCAAAGCAATAGGTCTCCTGCTTCTGTCTCTTTCCCTCAATAAAGCTTTCAAATGGAACCATGTTTTACCAGAAATATTGTCGACGTTATAACTCGAAATGGGAATAGCTATGTTTCTGGTGAACAGGAAAGCCTTTCATTTAAAAGAAAATTGAAATATGAAAAGAATAAGAACGTTATATGTAATTTCGGAAGAGCTTTCTTTTATGAGATCAATTGAAGACAAAAATAACCATGTATTATTTTTAAATGTGCTGATACGTATAATTCAAACGTATGCTGTATTAAAAGGCTTTAAAACAGTAAAACTAAACTTTTTTTTCATATTTCATTTATACATTTTATTTACGAAAAGTAGTTAAAAGTACTAGAATCTACATTTGTTGGGCCATTTGTTTTTCTTGACCTGTAATTAACATATTTCATAGATCTTAAAATTTCCATTCAATAAGTTGGGTTTTATTTCTAGATAGATCCACTCTTAGGTATTTCATTTGGGAATTTATAAAATATCTCATGCAACATGCATTTTATTTTTTTAAAAAAATTGAATCTATTTAGTTTTGACCATATTTGTAAGTTTTAAGTAAAATTCCACGTACGAAAATGCTCTGTTATTTTTTACTATGCATGTGCATATTTTCTAAATAATATTTCTTTGTATATCTCGAGATAGTAATAATATTAATTTCGGATTTTTAACTCAAATGTCGTGGATCGTTACACAGTTAATGTTAACCATAATTAAATACTTTTAATGTTATAAATTATTTTAGTTGAAGATCAGAAACTAATAACATTCTTTTTCTAAATCCTATGAAGTGACTGTTGAATGAATAAAATAATTCGATACAATTAGTTAACTTGTTACCTGTAAATATTTTGTAAGCCTAAATCTGGGAAAAAAACTGTCCATAATCATGTTTTAATCATCAAAATATTAAATGTAGCATAGTCAAAACGAATGTAATTTAAGAGTATTCATTAGAAGGTACACAAAGCTCTATTGCTTACTCTAACTATTTAAAAGTTTCATTTTAAGAAAACAATTTCTCAAAACAGCTAAAAATTGGATACCTTTCAGAACTTAGTTCTTAACAAAGAAAATCAATTACTCTTCCTAGTTTATGCTCAAAACCCTCAGGTGCCTTACGACTTTAAAATTTCATTTTTTGTTTTTTTTGTTTTAACATCCAGTAGAATATAAGGTTATAGTTTGCTCTTACACTGCTTTTATTGTTGTAACATGCTTGGGAAACACGAGAACGTCTTTTTACTGCTTAGCTCTAAACTTGAGAATTTATCCGTGTTCAATCTGCGAACTCTAACCCGGGCGTTATGACGAAGTGATCCATCAAAAGTGACGTCAGTTAGTGAGCTTTAGGAGAGCAAAGCGTGAGGATGAGACTCAGTTATGACTCGAGATTGAAAAATTTATGACTCCGAAAAAACAACTTAAAAAGGCTCGCTTTTTTACTTGAAAGATTTACGCGATATCTAATAAAAATTCTCTTTGATCTTATTCTTCCTCATGGAAGACACTACTGAAACAAGAGTATGTATGAATAGGTTTATGAATTTGTTTCAGGTTATAAGCACGTAGAGGAGATTGAACAATATTCATCGTGTCATTGCATTGTTATTATTGTATAAGAACTTAGATCACCTTAGCCTTTGCCTTTACGCAGTGCTTCTCAAACTTTGAGTATCGGCGACCCAATTTTCTATCATAATTTTCATCGCGCCCCCCCCCCCACACAATAACATTAAATTGAATGCAATAATAATGTAATTTGATACTAAAGCTACAATACGACTTTAATTATAAACCGCATAAATTATCAAAATGCTTATTAAATTTTGAAAATAATTTTTGTGTTTGACAATTCCATGGCAGTCAGTATTAATTATTAAACGTGTTCTTCGTTTACTATTGATAAATTTATAATCAAATCCATTGTACAGTATTGATAAATTTATAAGTATATTATATCAGTGTAAATGCGTATTTTTTTTTTTTATGTCAGAATGTATTTTGTTTTGCTTCCTTTCAGTAAATTAATAGTATTTTTTTAAATATTTTTTTATTTTTTTTATTTTTCGATATACTCGAGCTCTCCATGTAGGGTTATCGCGCCCCCCTAGGGAAACGCACCCTACAGTTTGAGAAACGCTGCCTAAACGTATTATGGACTAAAAAAATCAAATATTAAATTTAATTGCTGAAAACCATTCAAAAATGCTTTAGCGCTTTTTTGGAATTCACATCCAACGGCATTCTACACTAAATGAAAAACTTTTAGTTTCTAGCTAATTTAAGTAATTCTAACACTGTTAAGAGCGGTTTTGAAAAAAGTGAAGGTACTATAATCCATTGTTGTTGTTTATTTACACCTGCCGATTTATCCCTAGTTCTTTCTTCTGCTAGTTTTTGTTGCATTTTTTGCAATTTTAGTTTTGGTCCAAATAAAACCATGTTCATGCCTCAGTTTGATGCATCAAAACTAAAGCCAATGATAATATGAACAATTCAAAATACTGTTTAAACATTGCTAATAGCTGATGACAGCATTTTTGAAGATGAAAGGGTCTCAATGGAAGAAATCAAGTGTAACAGAACTAAAAATAACTGTCAATTATTGTGATGGACACAATTTACCAAGCTATATTATTATTCACAAAAACCCCTTGTGCGATATGTACTAATATGCCTTTAGTTGCATACTTTCAACTTTAAAACTTAAAGGATTCAAGTAGGATTTTTTTCATGCGTTGAAACTTGTATGTGAAGCATATTCTGAGAAAAAACGAATTCGGAGAATACTTTTACATCTCCAAGGCTCCTTCGACTTAGTCCACTGACTTAGAGGAAGAGTGCCCACTTCGTAGGCTTAAAGTTCGAAGATTTTCTGACGGGAATCGATATATTTTCTGGATGCGAAAATCGTAGCCACGCATCTCATACGATTATATGGCATGTGAAAGATCATTTGAGAATCCATTTGACTCTGGCAAAACTAAATCATGGCAATATTTAGCCTCCGATTAGAGTTTGAATTGAATAAAATTCAAACGAGTAAATTTTGTTTGCGGAAGTTACAACTAGATGGTGAAAATAATTAGATAGCTTCTACTCTTGGTGACTAACCGGGTCGACAAAGGATAAGTTGCTAATATGCAGCACATTGGGGGAACATTTCTCCATAACTATCAGCAAATTAAATGTCAACATATCTTTTAATGTGAATATTCAGGCTGTACAAGCATTTCTCGCAATAAGTACATGACATGTATCATTTGAAAATTTTTAATTGTTCTTCATTATGCCTTTGATCTGGAGTACAATGAAATTAAATCATAACTCTGTATACTCTTTTGATACCGGAACTATACTGAATATTTTGCACATAACAGCTTTCGAAACATATATAACAAATTAGGGGGAAATATGATAATATAGTTGATGGAACCCTTCATTGATGGAACTTGGTTTACCCTGGACATGCATCCCAAATTAGTATTGAATGTGCAGTTGATATTTAAACAGAATAAATTAGGAGAAAGAACTTAAAAAGATCTTAAAAGAAGAATGTATTAATCACGTAAGCAACATACTACTACTTGTGAAAGAATAACACGTGAAAGTTGTTATTTTATGAGGTAAATTCTATGGTACCCTAAAAGAAATAACCATAAACTATTTACGAAATATTTAGTATCAAAAGGGCTACTTTTAGAAATGGAAAAAAATGTCCCCTCTCCCTCTCCATAGTTTTTTTTTACAGATTAAAAAAAAAAAAGAACTCGAACATAAAAGGAGCCTCTGGCAAAAGGTGAAAAGCCTTCACTAGGTAAAGTTCATTTTGGATTAACCATCAATCGAAATAATGTGATAAAAAGTTGTACCCATATGTAAAAGTGCACCTTCATATCAAAAGTTGCCTTCGGTCAGTATTTTAAAACAGTGGTCAAGAGTTTTGACTCAGGATAGCATCACTAGCGGGCAGTGTTTGGTTTGGAGTAAGTGCTCCAGAGAGACTTGTGCGATATCACTACTAGGGATTGCAATATCGGACCAAAAGTTCATTCCTGGTATTTGGTATTTTTTAGATCTTAATACCCGGATACCAGTTTTAATACCGGTTGTAGAAATTTTAGAAAAATAAAGATGTTTCTTTGTTTTATTTGCCAATTTTATTAGAGAGTGTAAATATATTCCAAAATATATTCTGTAACTTATAAATGATAACAGTATATAAAGAATCTCAAAAAGTAAAGGAGCATCTGATTTATTTAAATAACAGAACAGTGTAAATATCACTATCCAGTCTGTTGTGCAGTTACAATTTTTTGAAATGTACTCTTAAGAACATAACGCATCAATTGTACTGTCATTAAGCTGGAACGTAATTTCGTGCAAAAATTACCAGCTGTGGAAAACGCATCTCGGCACGCTTGTTGGCGGTACTGTTAGCAATGAACTATATTTTTCCATGTTTTTACCTTTAAATCTCTCATCTTTTCAAATAAATTGGTTTCTCGTCGGATGGTTCTGTATATAGCTGATTTCTGTATTGTATTTTGGATTGTCGAATTTTTTTAGTTATCGCTAATTCTAACTTTGGTTCAAGAGACAATTCTTTTTCACTATTGGTATTAGTGCCATCATCATCTTCTATAACTGTACCAAGTTCTTCTGAATGTGATTAGGTTTTTGTGGGGTAACATTTTTAGAAAATTTAATATAAGCTGGATCAAATTTGAATTGGTTAGTCTCTTTCCTTATTTTTCCATTTTCATTTTTAAAATCATTATAATTATGTAAATACCATAATACATTTTCTATTTAGGTATGCCTTTCTTCTGTGCGATTTTTCAATGTAATATATAATTCTTCAGATAGTGATATATGCTGTTCTTTCAGTGACTGCAACATGAAACTTATTGTTGCATTGGCTGTTAATAAGTTATAATCTTTCCGACATAAAATCGAAAACGTATATTATTTTGCTATGTTGGCGATAATTGAACATATAGAGGAGACAATTTAAAAAAATTTCCATTAAATACCAAAAAAAAAGGTATTTAAACTTGTGAATATCGGTATTACAAAATTGTACAAGTGGCTCAAAATACCGGTATTCGGTATCCCGGTATACCGGTATTGCAATCTCTAATCACTACGTATGAACATAGTTGATTGTGAGCAATATCCGCGTGTGTGTGTAACCTGGGTACTTTGAAAGCACTCCAAGAAATGCTGAAAGCAGCTAATTTAGACCTTGGTGTTGAACAAACGAAATTTGCTATTACACGAGTTTATAGATGTACAAGAGGAAATAAATTTGAAAAATGATAATTTTCGTAAATCATGCTGAAAATACAGCAGGCCATTCTGTAAAAAGAGGAATATTTTAAGGGGAAAAAAAGATTGTGCGTAGTACTGAATTTTTTAAAACATGAATATAAAAGAAATATGAAAATGTGAACTGAAATTATTTTAAAATCATTGTAAATTTGGTTTGGAAATTATTTCTCGCAATTTTTCTTTTTTAAAAAATTAAAAACTGAAAATTTTATATTTTAGACGTAGAAAATAATAATACTCTTTTATTGATTCTATGAAACTACTTTCTAGTGTAAGTATTTTTGGTAATTTCATTGCATTTATATACGTTTTTACAATAATTATACAAAAATATATTTTATGAATTTTAATCACATTATCCCAAAACTCAAATAAATCTTTGTTCCACATGGTTTGACAAATTTTTAATTCAAATTCTATGTATGTACGTTAATTAATAATGTTGTATTATTTGAAAATTAAACTACATTTTGAATATAAATTAGTTTAAAAGGAACTAAATGGTTTTCTTTTTGGATATTTTGAGCAATCATCCTGTTTTATATAAAAATTTTTGCAAAAACTTTAATTCCAAGATTTGTGTTTAACTCGTTGTGCGTCTTCTTAAGTTATTAATTTCGCGTGTAATTGTGAAAAGAAGTTGCATTTGAAAGGCGTTGAACCACATAATAACATTTAAAAATAACTGAAATCCCTTTTGTTTTCATTAAAAGGCCCATCTCGTAACAGAGATTTTGTGTGTGTGTGTGTGTGTGATGTGTGAATGTTACTTTAAATTCGTTAGATTTGTTTTTTGAAAGGGAAAAAATTTTAATTTCAAAGCTATACAACCCTTTACATATCCTTTTAAGCTTCAAAAATTACTTTTGACTAAATATTTTTAATGTTCATTCTTTTAGTCTTTGTTGTTAATACCTGCAGTAATTTTGTTGTGGAAAAATATCTCTAATTCATTCGAAGACCTTGTTGCTTTTAAAGAATTTTAAAATGCATTAATTTTAATGTACAAAGAAATAGTTTATTTTGACCTAAGGAACATAAAGACGTCTGGAGTATTTTTACTATGCAACGATACTATTATTTAAAGGGTCTGTCTGGCACATGAATTTTCGAAAAATTATCGATTTTTACTTTTATGCATTTTTTAAAAGTTTATATATTATTGTTTAAAGTGATATAGGATATGAAGAAATAAGGTAATTAGAAGTATTTTTTATTTATTTCAAAATGAGGTTATTCTTTGACTTTCATCAAATGAGCTGTGCTAGATGCATATGTGTTTCCCCTTTCGGTTTCTGATGTTTCTGTCCTTTCTGTTCTGAATTTTCTGACGAGCGCGAATCCATATGATGTTCAAATGAAAAATTAGAGTGTAGAGTATATCCAGAAGTGCATGGGTACGCGTCTTTTGGATCTTAAAAGAAAACAACAGAGAAAAGAGGTTAAGTGATGGAAAAAGCGTAAGTGCTCGAAACCAACTCACCGAAATTTTAACATAAAAAGATCAAAGATATTACAGTATAGCTATTAGAAATAATATCAATAGATCTGAACAGCAGGAAAATTGCTGTTGGGGCTGTTTGTTTTCATCTTCTGTCTTCAAAAAGCAGCCCTCAACATCAACACTGTCGTGCGGGTATAAATTCATGTTGCAAGTTTCAAAAGGCGGAAGTTGAATGCAACGAAAGGCACTATGATCATAAACACATACACACGTGCTATATACTATAATGAATTAAATGAAGTCAATTTTTAGAGATCTAGGTGATCCTATGTTATTAAGAAAATGTTAACATGGAAAGACTCAGATCCCAAATGAGAGTCCATTAATAACTCCATATGTTCAGTTATTACAAAATCTACATTTGTGAAATTAAAAATTAAAATTAGAGGTAATATGGCTATTGAAAAGTTCAGTAAGAGTCCTGTAGCAAAATAAATGATCTTCAGACATTATGATATTGAACTAAGTTATAATTGTGTGCCATTCTTCAAAAAATTAGATCCACGTAGGATTCGTGAGACCCAACGAAAGCATCTTGAGATCCCCAAAATGGATAAACTTTGAAAAATAATGAATAAAAGAATATTAGAAGAATCTTTTGTAGGAGCAGTGTGTAATGAAAATGCTTCTGGAAAGTACTAAAAAAAGTAAATGCTCAAACTTTGTACATTTTTACTTTAAAGCCAGTTTTCTCAAAATGTAATATTTTTCACTTTATGTACCTTTTTCTCAAAAACTACATATTATATAATCAACAATTTATCAGCGAGCATACTTTTAACATGTTTGCATATTTTAATGGAGGAATTTAGATATATATAGCAAAAAATTTCAAATAAGGAGTTTTTTTATAAACTAATCCTGAATTTTTTTTAAAAAAAATCATAATTACTTTAATTTTAGACAAAAAGACAAAACCCTTCGTTGAAGTTTTGTTGATAGTACATATAACCTACTGTAAAAATTGTATCCATGAGAATTAAGTAGTTTCTTAAGAAAGGAATATAAACTTACACAATTTATCATGGGGTTCTATATGGACGTGCGCGGCACTCGGACCCTTTTAAAATAACCTTAACTTGTAAACAGATAGATTTTCTAAGCTTTTGTGTTCGAATAAACTATTGGATGTATGAAAGGGGATGCACGCATTCATCTTTATTTTCCCTTCACTCATTCTAAGAATTTGATAAACATGATTAGAATTGTTGGACGCAATATTTTGTTTGAAAACATTGCATCCAACAATTTTTAAGTGTTCATACATAAACCCTTTTTCTCATTTTTTTTTTAAAAAAAATTTATTTTTCACAGGGTTTCTTATTGAACCCAACTTTTAATTTCCCAATACCTCGACCGAAGCGAAGTAAAAGACGCGGTTTTTAAATCTCGCCGATTCGATTTTTGTTTAAGAGAAAAGAGAATGTCAAAATTGCTGTAATTTATAATGTGATTAATGAAGTTGTCGATTTTTCAAAGCAAATTAATTTAGGAATGAATAGTGATGACTTTCAAGGACTACTGGATCCTCTCAATCAGGAGCTGACAGTGGATGAGATCGTAGATATGTATGAGCAAGAGCAAGACATTGAAGACATTGTTAGTCTTTAAACCTAGTGCAATCAGAAGATCGGATGATGGTTGGGAACTTGACCGAAGGCCTCGGCTTAGTTTGAAAAATGTCACAAATTAAAAAAAATATACGATCCAACGATGAGAGAATTTTTTCAACAAAGCAAGGCATAAAAAACTCATTATCATTGTAATGAATGGCCAGTGCCATCCATTAATGGGAGAGGGTCAGATGGAAGCTGAGCCATAGTCAATACAAACTCTATTTATTAACAAATTCTCAACAACAACACAAATTCAACAACCCAAGTTTAGAAATGCACCAATTGATAAATATGGGGAGCAATAGCGTGATAGACGAGATAATTGGAGTTATAATAAATCGGATCACTTACACTTAGCATGCCCATGCAATACACCTTTTTTATATTTGAAGATAATTTCTAAAATATTCTAATTCAAACCGACCGAATCCAATTTGACAACTAATTGACCAAATCATCAATCTTAATATTAATCAAATAATCTACCAAGTGCTCTCGCCTACCTTTACGTTAATCATTACATGCTATTAAGCTTCTAACCTCTCTCCCTCTAACTTGAAAGTTTAATCTTGAAATACAAGCCTTGATTTGAATAATCACGTCTTCTTCTTCGGAGGAAAGTTTTCAATAGAATAACATATTTAAAGAACCCATTATTCCTTAAGAGGATTAGTTGGAAAAACGCGAATAGACCCGTTACACACATCATGCTACTAGCAAATTTTGCGGGAGAAAAAAAATCTTTCACCCGACAGACTACTTTAGTGGAATTTATGAAACCTTCTACTTGAAATTATCTTCGGTTTACGACTTTGTATTTGCGTTATCTAAGGTCTTATTAAACAATTCTTTTTTCTAAATTATTCTTTCTGTTTCCAGCCCTAACTAAAGATGTAAACATATTTATTTGCCTTACAAGAATTCGCGGCCTACACGGTTATTAATCAGTTCCACCTATCGCGTTAAGTTCAAGATATTACTGTAGTTCTACTTCATGATGCATCTGCATCACAAAGTGCCTCATCAATGATAATGTACTATTTGAGCATATTTCTTCATTACTGTGTATGAAACCTATCAATGTCACACTCTTTAATTATTACTGAAAGCAGAATAGTAAGATTTTCTACATGAAAGTGAACTTTAATTTTTTTTAATCTTTACAATTTATTAATCAGCTGATTCAGCAATAGTAAGATGCGAAATTTAAACACCGTAAAGAATTTTGATATTAGAGCTTAATTATATTTGCTTAAATAGTTCCGAATTCCACATTTTGACTCATTCCCCATTTTTATTTTACAAATAAAATCATGAAAAGAAAACAATGGAAAAGTATACACATCAAAGGTTTAAGCACAATAAATATTATTAAAGTAAGTATTTCCTCTTAACTAGTATAACTGCTTAGCTATTCATTCACTCTAAACAGATTTTATTTAATCCAGAAATATATAAAATTATTTAGGATAAATTAATTCGCAATGAAAGGATCCAAGAATCAAGTTGAAGTAAGGAATTAAAATACTTACTTTGTTTAGAGCTAAGCATATGCATTCCTGTAACTCCACAAATTGTTTTATCCTTATATTTTACTAGTAGTAGACTGAGTAATACTGTCGGAAATTTCCTTCTATACATCATAAACATGTAGATTTTAAATACTTGTTTTAATACCAGAGATACTTTTTCTTGTTCAATGGTAGTAATGAATGAAGGGGCAAAAGATACTCTTTTTTTTAAGCAGAGTTTTTTATTTCATAAAATGCCTCACATTTCTCATATAATTCGTGGAAATTAAATATCTTTCGAAATTGGGCCAAAAAAAAGTCTATTTATATTAATATTTATTTTAACCCTTTACTTTAATTTTATTAATGAAAATTTGTTTTTCCAATGTTTTTAAAAGCTTATGAAATTCGAAAAAACATTGATGTTTGTCACCAATGTACCTAGTTTAGAACTCTATTTCTAAGATTTTTTGAGTGAAATATGTCTTCCTCTCTTCAATGCTTTTCAAATTTAGGAGATTTTATTGTTTTTTTTTTTATGTTATGAAGATTTTTGTTGGTCGTGTGATATGAAAATTATTCATCTGAATTTTTTAAAGTGCCACTTATTTTAAACGTAAAAATGATGCATATCTTGATCACTTTTTATGCTTTTTAGGTTTAAAAAGACTGTTTAATTGGACCCCAAAATGGCTTTGAATTGACAGAATAATTTTTGTTAGATTTCAACATCATATAAAATAAGAATCCTTTCCTGTTATGTTAGAGGTAATTGAATTTGCTTGATTTTAGAGATTTTCGTAAGTCTATATCAGCGCATTTCAAACTGCGGGGCACGTTGCGCTGGTGAAATGAATAACAAATGGACAACATCGAACAATTTGTTGACAATTTGATGCTGAGAGAGAGAGAAAAATACAATGCAGAAATAATATCAGATTATTTTCCAATAACTCAATGATTTGTTTTTCAAAAATCTTAAAAATGTTGTATTTAATTTCATTAAGTTCTTAAGTCACCCATCCGGTATAGTGGTTAGCTTCACTGACTGTTGAATCGGAAGGCTTGGTTTCGAATCCCGGAGAAGGCAGGGATGTTTGTAAATGAATGGGGGTACTCTAAATAGCCGTCGAGCCGTAAGTCCTCTCGTGAGATTGGCCCCTGACCACCTCCAGGGTGTTCTCCCTCAAAATTTGGGCGTAACCGAGCAAAATCGTAACGTTACAAGTATGGTGCGCAAGGCTACCGCCAACGACAAGCGTACATCTAGCCCCTTGCCTTGATGAATTTCGTGGGCATGAATCTAACGCAGTCGAAATCAGGTGTCATAAGAAACAAGTTCTTCTGAACGTTTTTGTTTCACAAAACATGCATATATACATATATATGGAATTAAAATGTACTCTAATAAACTTAATTTTATTAAACATATATGGGATTTTTTTGTTTTTTTTTGTTTTTGTAATAACTTTTAACGTGAAAAAATATTTCACTCCTCTCAGTTTCGCGTTAAATGATTTCCACTGCGCATGAAAACAATTTCTTACTTTGCTTTGCTAAAATGCAAAATAAAATGCTCTAAATTGATTTCCCATATCTTTTTTTAGTTATTACTCTTTTCATTCATGAATTTAATTTTGAATGTTTTTGTTATAATATTTTAGTTAAAAATGGAATAAGGAGCTTTTTTTCATTTGTCTCAACCAATATAATTTACTTATTTGTATGTTCAAAGTTTTTTTTTTCTTCGTTGATTTTATTCTTTTAAAATTATCTTAAAATATTTATGGGATCCGAATATCTTCTTATTTGGGATTAAATGACTAAAGAATCAAAACCAATCATTCTGAAGTATGTATTATTCAACTTATTTGTTGAAGTAAATTTTATTATGTTTAAAAGAATTTTTTTCTTTTTTTTGCAATTTTCATAATTTTTATTATTTACCTACATCATTTTATTAGAATGAACGAAATGTTCGCTGAATCATTTTTGATCGAATATTGTACTTTATTCGTCGTATTTAAAAAAATGAATTTAATA
Organism: Trichonephila inaurata madagascariensis; assembly: GCA_019973955.1. Taxonomy (NCBI): domain Eukaryota; kingdom Metazoa; phylum Arthropoda; class Arachnida; order Araneae; family Nephilidae; genus Trichonephila; species Trichonephila inaurata. Next base: position 72,885 of record BMAV01007648.1, read on the forward strand.
TTTAGGAAATAACTGTAAAATGCATTTAATGTATCCTCTTATAAGGTAATTAATAACTTATAAGTAGATCCTTTTTATTATGATTAAATAATAATTATTTCAAATGTTAAGTGTCTTGTAATATAGAATTTGATCGAAAATTGTACTTTTTTCGTCGTATATAAAAAAAAAAATTTAATGTTTAGGAAAGAATTTCAAATTGCATTTATATATATACAATGTATCCACTTATAAGGTAATCAATAACTTATAAGTAGATAATTGATGATGGATAAAATAATTATTTTAAATGTTAAGTATCTTGCAATATAGAACTAATTTTAAGCAGGAGTAGTTATAAAACACAAGTTCTCGATTTGAAGTTCAAGCAAAAGAGAGCTTAAAAAAAAAAAAAAATAGTGTATCATGAATGATGTGTTGAATAAATCGTAGCACGTTCCCACAAGATTTGCATATGTCCCGCTATAGGAATCCTATCCTTGTTATTGTAAGTCCCCTTAACCATGGAAATGGGGACTGACTGACTTCATTTATATTTTGCTCGCTCTCCTGGCAGATCCAGCGATAATATTTTCTCTGACCCAACATGCTACAGAGAAATTGATTATTCCTGCTGCGATTCACAGTTGGATGAGAGGACGAACGCTTTCCAAGATAAAATGTATTGAAATGTTAACATTTTCGTTGATCAGATAAAAGTGGGATGCATTATTGAACAGTAAATGCATGACGTGTACAGAGTTTTTTTTTATTTATTTTTTTTTATTTTATCAAATTGTGTGTTATGTCTTTTAAATATTCTTATTAAATTCGCAAATGGCTCATTTATTTCCAAATACAATCTAAAGAGACTGTGCGTAGGGAGTGTTATTAGATGGTTTAGATGTTCATTTAAACTAAAAAAATTTTCTTCCCTAAATACTGGGGATTATAAACTGTTTCCAAAATACCAGTACCCACCAGTGTATTTATTGTACTTAGGCACAGAAATCCGTAAATTACTTTTTTAAAGTGGCAGTTTTTCTGTTCAGAAATAGAAAAAATTTAACCAAATTCTTATTCTTTCATTCGGCTTCTCTTTGGATGAAGAATTCGAACTGATGATTAAAATAAACCAGAGGGGTCTCCAATCCCCGGGATCCAATGTTACCCTACTGCCCAAGGAACATTAAATTATTTCTGTTGTATTTACTGTGGGGTATTTATCTCGGGTTTGTGCGAATTTCCTTGGAAATAACTTTACATTCCAAATTAAACCACTTTATATTCATTTTTTAGTATAACTATTTTATTCTGAAGATAAAAACCCACAATTAAATTAAAAGTATTAAAACAATCTAAAATAGGCACAATCAAAATCCTGCCACTCAGCGGGTTGCGGTAAAATTATCAAACGTTGAACGGTTTGGGGCAATAAAATGGTTGAACAGCACTGGGATAAATCACTGAAATTTTAAATAAATGTCTCAATATATATTATATATGCGATACTTTAATGTAAAATATGTAATATACTTTTATACATGTATTTTCATCTCATTTTATTTCCACTTTCCTTATCACATATAAGGGCAATCATCTGTGTATGAGAACTGTCTGAAAAGTATCTGACGATGTATTCCCCCTCCCTTTCCATGGTAGGATAGTGCAACTTTTCACAGTCGAAGGAGATAGCTTAATGCCAACGCTAAATTTTTTCTCCCGCCTTAAAAGTACCAGTTGTTATTTGCTGGTCTTAGAGTTAGGTGAAGTTATAATTATTCGTTCGAATTTTGTGTGTGAATTCTCAAAAAATGAATGAACGATTTGATCAAAGATACGGCATAAAATTTTCAGAAAACACTTTGTAACCTCAAAGCAAACTAATTCGTAAGATTCAGCAGTTGTTTAAGGACAATACTACAGGGCAGCGATACTCAACCTGTGGTTCGCTGGCTCCATCTGGCCCACCGATCTTTTTTAAGTGGCTCGGTCATGGCCAGAAATTCACCTATTGAAAAACATTGTTTCAAAAATTAGGTGGAAGATTATTTGTCAAGAAATCAAATATATCAATTTTGCTTTTTGTTGTCGGTGTCGTAAAGGTACGAATTGCTATTTATTTCCTATTTGGAACAGTTACGGTTAGTGATAACAGATAGCAGTGGAATGAACAGAGGGTGGAATTAATTTTTAGCTATCTTTCATATCTTACTAGAGAAAAATATTCGTAGAAAATATATTGTTTCAAGGCCATTGGGAAGTGAACTATTTTGTAGTGAAAAACAAACATGGATCAGAAATTGTTTGATTTGTCACGAAAGTGCTGTATTCAAAAAATATCAATCAACAGGAAACATTCAATGACCCTTTTCCTCGAAGATCTCTTTCGGGAGGTAATAAATATGCTTTTTCTTGAATAATCTCTGCAACAACAACAAAGTGTTTTGTCAGTGGTAATATCACAGCGGTAACAAAAACATCCCATGAAGTTTGTTGTATTATTGGTAATCATATGAAACCGGTTACTGATGCATAAATTGTGAAGGGGTGTTTCTTAAATGCTTCTAATTTAATGTTAGTAACAAAAATTAAAAAAATAAAAATAATAATAATTAAAAAAAGCAAAACAGGAGTTATAATATTATGATCCATTTTCCACATTTTAAATTTCCAATGTTATCTTAAAGCAATTTTCCTCCCCCCCCTCCCCCATTTATCCTCATGTTGCGGCCCGTGCGAAATAACTAATATATGTATGCGGCCCGCGAGAAGTGGCTGACATATGTATGCGGTCCAGCAGAAAAAATGGTTGAGTACCCCTGCTATAGGGGTAACATGAAGTAGGTCAAACGTTCTATAAATTATCGCCCATCGGTGGAGAAATGACCAGCATTCTTGTAGGCCAGAAACTGCTCGGAATGTAACGACTGTTGAGAGGGTAAGCAATTTGATACAAGAAAAATGGGCGCTTGATTGAATGAGAGATCTCCAAAGAGGCTGGGATCAGTAAATATTCTGCTCTTGCATGTTTGTGTAATAATTTACACATGTGCAGAGTGACCATGAATTCCAGTGGATCTTCTATTTTTCTACGCTAATGACATGAACCCTTGAGAGTTCTGACTTTTTCAGAAATTGAAAACGCTCATGAAAAACTTCCTTTTTTAAGAACAAAACGCCTTACAGCAGTGTTCTTGACAGTGTAAGGTTCAGTGCGTGTAATGTGTGAAAATATGAGGAACCTACTTTTAAGCCCATCACAAAATATTATAACAGCGAAAGTTGTATAATTTTTAGACTACCTTCATATATATTCCTGGGTATTGTAAAGGCCTCGAGGTATTCCTGAGCCTTTGAAAGTGCTGTTTACTCCCTCTCTCTAAATATTAGTTTTCTTTTAATAATTGACTACTTTTCTAATTTCTATTTATTTACATTTAAGCAAATTGCTTATTCCCTCTAAATTTAGAGTAAGAAACATAATCGTGACAATTTTAATTATCATTGAACTTAGAATCATACGTTTATTAATGTACTGTATGATCAACTGTGATTTTCGTGTTATATACTATACTGAAGATTTTTAAATTTTGATAACGATTTATAAATTGTTAAGAAACATAAATTTGTTTCTATTAATTTTGTTTGTGAAAGAATGAAGTTTTTGTAAAAATAAAACATTTGTATGATAAAAGCAGAGTGTATATCTATTGCTTAAATGTTCTCATTTAAACAAATGCCTTATCTGCAAATAAAAGAAAAGTATTTGAATAAACACTGAACGTATAATTTAAATATTTGAACTTGCTGATAACTAACAAATATCTTAATACC
>BMAV01007648.1:76800-115291 GCA_019973955.1 Trichonephila inaurata madagascariensis
AGTCATATTTTAAGGCTCTTTGTGCGTTTTGATATTTCACAATCATAATGCAATACATTTATAAAGGTATTGTTGCAAAACGCAGATAATGATTGTATTTTTTAAGTAAGTTTTTACAATTTCATTCAGATATTAACCTATATCTTAATATCTTTCTTTCTTAATAATATATTAATCAGAAACATTTCCTGCAATTATTATTGTTTTATTTAGGAATTTTTAGCAGCTGGATTAAATACGTTTTCAAAAGAAAATAATTATGTATTATTTAAATTTATCGTTAAAGTATTTCGTTGAAAGTAGTTGCACTGAATAATGGAATAGAGATTAGGAATTTCAAGAAACTTTTATGTTAAAATAAAGAGGTGAGCTTTTAAAATGTACGAAAATCCTTCAGAAAGTAAGCTGCCCAGAAGCCTTAAATGCAAAGGCACCAACCGAATAGAATTTGAATTTGGGTTTCGAATGTGTGAAGACGCCGCGTCTGATTTCTTCTCTCACTGACTGCTGGGTGAGGTACGAGAAAAGTTTTTGAATGTACTGAAAAACGACGACCCATGAAAAACAAGAAACTACTTTTTTCATGAGAGTAATGATCTAAATGGTAATGGATCTTCTTTGATCATTTTGTTTACTTGCGTGATTGCCATTAGTATTTCATGCTCTGTTGAGGATTTTTCTGTTGATACAAAACCGTCATTTCCGTAGAATTTTAAACTATTATTAAACATTACTTCCTTTTAAATATATAAATAATTAAAACTAATACATACCCATGATGAGAACAATTGCTGAAAAAAATATCGTACCAGAATTAGAATTACATGATTATTAGAATCATTACTGAACTTATAAAATTACTGGAAGACAAAATTTTTTATTGTTTTATCTTAGACAGCTATGGGTTGATGTAACACTAGAAAGACTGAAACTTAGTATATCAGTACTTCTCAAACTTTCAATATTCGCGATCCAATTTTCAATCCTAATTTTCATCACGCCCCCCTTCTATATAATAACATTGTATTGAATTCAATAATATAATATACTTTGACGCTAAAGCTACAATACGATCTTAAATATAAATCAAAATTATCGAGATAAGTACTAAATTTTGAATGTAATACTATATATGAAAAGCCCTTGAAGTAACTGGTAGTTATTAAGTTTGTTCGTAACTTAGTATTGTTAAATTAATTAACAAATACATTGTGTGGTACTGATACATTTATAAGATTATTATTAGAGTGTAAATGTGTATTTTTTATTTTTTATTATATCAGAATGTATTTTGTTTTGCTTCTTTTCAGTAACTTAAAATTATTTAAAAATAATCTTTTGTTTTCAACTTTTCTATATGCTCGTGCCCCCATCTAGGGTTATCACGCCTCCCCTAGGTAGGTGTGCCTCACACTTTGAGAAGCAAAGTAGTACATACCTATATTGCCCCAAAGCAGTCAAAATGACTGCATTGTGAAAAAATGATTAATGTATAAAGAAATTTGTTTAAAATTAACCTTTAATATTTTATATTATTTGCAGTCATATAAAAAGTTATTAGTAAATATTAACAATAAAGAAAAATGTACTTCATTTGGAAAAAAAAATATATTCTAAAAAATTCTGAGAAATTGTTCCTTATATAGGTAATTGTTTTTCTAATTGAAATTAAAAAGCAGTGTCAAAATGACTTCCTTGGGCAATCTAGTGTTAAGGAAATATAAAAATAGAAGAACAATGTCTATATATTCCCGATTGTTTTTGTTTTTCTTTTGAATTCCAGGATCAATTTTCTGTAAGTTTCCATGCCTATCAAGAAAAAATGGCATTGTCCTTTCTTTTGAATGAATACATTATCTTACAAGTAACCTTAAAAAGTAAATATAATGTCTTTATGTGTGAAGGAATCCTTTTGTGCCATCTGTTCTGTTTCTCTTTTTCTTCCCCGTGAAGTGCTGATATGTTTTATGGGATTTACAACGAAAAGAATCTATGTTTTAAAATATCTTCCACCTTTGGAATAGAAAAGTGAGTATATTACGAGTATTGTAAGAGTTCCTTTATCCATATTCTTTATTCGGAGTAGATGCGGCGTATTTTTATTTTGATGTCATGAAAAGATCCGGTTCTCAAAGGCAATGAAAAAAGCAGAAAGAACATGATATTTCCAACAGAAAAACTTCATTCGAATTGAAAAAGGATATAAGGAAACTAGAATTTTTATTCTTGCAGGAAAGTATGTTTCTTCTTTATGTAAAGTTTTATTTATATTGCATCAGAGATTTCCAAACTTGTGCTCTCTGACACTATTGCACAGCTGACTGTTTTATTTGCACCTGATACTATGCGACCACTATGAAAAACAACTGTTTAAGCTATCCATGTAGACGTTCATTAGAAACAGGTACTAGTTAATAATTATGTGTTTATCATTGTAATTCGGTTTATTAAACGTAGTGATTTGATTTGGATTATTCTAATATAAGTCCATCTTGCCATTTTTTACTATTATCTGCAAACAATTCTTAAAATCTAAGTTTTTAATTTAATAATCACGTTTAGTTTACAAAAAAACGTTCATTATACGCTTTTAATGCATTCAAGTCCTATTGTACTGCATTCCATTATCTGTACATTTTGTAGAAACCGAATTGCGATCTGTTCTTCCAACACTGGCAAATGAGATATAAATATTTGAGATTTGAATTTGAATGCGAGCTAAAGATGAAGTATGCTATTTTTCTTATAACGTGGGTTACTCGCGTGGTTAGAATGCTAGTAGAAGTAAAGTGTAAGAATGCGTTTCAAGGTGAATGATTTAAAATGGGAAAAATGATACACATTTCCCCCCTTTGAAAAAGGACTTATTGTTGGTGCCCGTTTAGCAGGGGACTTGATTTTGAAGACAGCAAATCTCACTAGGTTCTCAAAAGCAGCCATATCAAAAGTTTTCAAAATCGGAATCAGAACCCACAGTTCTTCTCCAGAAGACGTCACTACGGTTCTAACACAGTTTTCCAAGATAATGATCGACGCCGTCTCCGACGAGTTGTGTGGCAAAATAAGGATTCAACTGACACAAATCGTCGAACAAGGCTCTTCCCAACAGAGTTCTGCACGAACCGTAAGCAGAGAATTGCAGTGTATAATAATGCATAGTGAGAAAAGCACTTTTGGCACTAAAAAAGACAAATTCGTTTGCAGTGGTGTCGGGAAAAATGACACTAGATATATGAGGATTGGAAACCGGTAATGTGGTTGGATAAATCATGCTACACCTTATTTTGCACTGATGGAAAACGTTGAATTTGTCGACAATCCCCCGAAACCATAAATCCATCTTGCCCTTCTCGCACTGTGCAAGGGTGTGAAGGAAGTGTTATGATATGAGGCACGTTTTGCTGGCATATGAGTGGAGCTCTGGTGTTCTCCTCGAGAGTAAAAAAACCACAATGAGATACCTAGATATAATGGCAGATTAATGATTAATGGACGATAATGCAACTATACATCTTCCCGGAAGTGTTCAAACGCGGTTCGCTAAACATCACTCTGACTCCTAGCACCTTCCCTGTCCACCGAATAGCCCGGATCTGAAACCTATCGAAAATGTGTAAGATATGGTGGAAAGACGCATCCAATGGTCCATAGCCAATGCATGAAATTTTCTGAACGTAAATGCACTCCTGAAGCATTTAGACTCGATGACAAAACAAATTAGAGCAGTCATCCATGCAAAAGTTGGACCAATAAAATTTCGATATAAGTTTCTAATTCATTAGCCATGCAGTGAATGTAGAGCTATCTGCGAAGGAGAATTCTCGCAAATGACAAGCTATTACAAGTTATGATATTACAAGTTATATATTCTCAAGTTTTAAATACACATATATTTCGTACTTTATTGCTGAACTCTTCTATGTTGTTTTCTTCTACCTCGTTATTTAATTCAAAAATGAGTGATTGAATTTGAAGACAAATTTAATACTGACTGAGATGGTACGCAATATTTACAGTTTTCCGATTCATGTTGCATTCTTGTGATATTCTTGATATGTCTTTAAATTAGAATGGAATACTTTAAAAGAAACTTAAGTTTTTGTTGAGATATATTAAATTTCTTGAAATTAAATCGTTTTAAAATTAATCTATATTTTATTCTTGAATAAAATATATAGTATATTAGCTATTCAGGATATCTAGATTATTGTGTTCTCAAATGAATGTAAGTGTGTGTGTTTTCATATTTTCTTGAAAGTTTAATGAAATGACAAATGTATTTTTAATATAGTGTAAATTTCTAGAAAATTGATATCATTTAGTTTAACTTGTGAAGTATTTATATTATAATGAATTGAATGAAAAGTAAGTCCTGTGTGTGTGTGGCATGCATTTTTCATTTAAGTTCCAGAATTTTTTTATTGTTTTGAATCTCTTTTGAAATGAAAATAATTACCATATATTACAAGCAATTTATGTGAAAGTGTAGAGGATTTTCATATTGAAGCATGGATAAAAATATAAATAGTTTTAACACTAAACATGAATTTTTTTTTATTAATTCTCTTAGTTTAGAGTATTTTAGAAACTACCAAGACTTATTTTTTGCACATGATAATAAATGAAAAATCACACATCTATAAAAATACCAATTCATAAACTTATAAAATATTATTCTTAATTCTTCAAAATAGAAAGTTGGAAGACCATTCTCACACTTTTAGAAGAAACGAAATAGTTATGAGAACCAGAACTTTGTGAACGATGATATATTTCTATAGATGGATTAGAAATATATATAATGGGCAAAGCTTATTGAGTAAAAGTAGAAAAATATTTATATATTGTAATATGATATATTTACCAAAATTATTTTCTCGATTTTTGTTGAAATGTAAATATTCCTTTGCATTTTATAACATACAGTAGCTAAATAGGGGTTGGGGGTGAAATACGTTCTCAACCCTGCATCCATTAAATGAAGAAGAGAAAGGCTGAAAAAATCCAAACACTTTGCATGATTAGTGATTTATGGATAGGTTTTATGCTATGGATAAAAACGTTCATCCGCAAAACGTGCCGACCTCCTCCTCTTCCTGTCGCTCCTTTCTCTAGTTACGTGGAGGTTCTTTTCCTAACTCTGTCGAGATTCTTTTCGGAAACAATTGGGGACAGAAATAACGATAACAATAATTCTCAGAACATATAAACCAAAAGGATTATTTTACTGACTATGCAATTGTGGGCAGGAAAAGTAGCAATATATTAGTTTTTGATCTGCGTTAGGGTTATTGAATTACGAAGGATATTATTCAGGGGAATACCCATCCATTTATCGGTTTTTCTTTAATGTATGATAATTTAATTTCAGAATGTAACTCGTTTTTAATATGGTTTAAAATTTGCTTCTTTTTTAAATTTAACAACAGACTAAAATTAGATAATAATTCAATCGTTTGCGACTTATGAATCCGCACATACCGTTTAGTTATATAATTGCTCTTTTACGTTTGAAGTGTTTCATTTCCTCATTATTCTTGGAAATGTGTTACTACACGAAAGAGTAAACTTTGTGAAAACATCATTGTAAAGTCTTTATTACTTTCTTAATTACTTCTCAAATCAATCAATACAAACATAATTAAACCAACTCAAACAATTATCTTATAAACACTACATGCAATGCCTCTCATTTACATTCTTGCTACGGTAATATAATCAACTACTAGACAATTATCTTGATCATCACTACAATCATCCACACACAGTCCTCCCTGCTAATGCACTCCCAAGAAACTCTGTTCTTGGTACAGTAAACCACGACAGTTCTCACCAAAAGAATTACATTTCCTTCGTCCCAACAACAGTTCAGCACTTCCCGCTTCCAAAAACAACAAAGGACCGTCTCTCTTTCCTGACCTGGGTCAAAAAACCCTCTTCCTCAAAAAAATGTAACCCCTCTGAAATCGCGCCAATTTGAGCCAACATTCTATGATCCTCGCCAACAGTAGTCTCAGACACTACAAACATATTGCAATTGAGTTATTTATAACATCATTTACGGTTTAGTAAGGAGATGTAAATAATATATATATATATATATATATATATATATATATATATATATATTTATACTCAGATACACAACCTGACCAAAAGTTTTCAGGTACCTACCCTAAGAAAATGGATCTAACAGATGACGTAATTTGCGAAAAGCCCATCCAAAAGCTGTAAAAGAGTTGGTGTTGGTTTGTCAATATGTATGCGTTTGCTAGACGAATAGAAAGTCAAATGAGTCTAGTGACTTTGATTCTTTGTTGCATTATAAGGGGATGACAACTTTGCCAACAGAAGGCAAAATCCTTTGTGAGTGGTGTTATTGTGAAGGTGAAACTGCAGAAAAATTAAGCGGCAGGCCCAAAACAAAATTAAGGAACGTAGCCATAGAACTCTGAAAAAAATGTGAAACAAAGGCGTAAATCCTCGTTAGCTTAAATTTTTCAAGAGCTCCAGAGTTCATCAGTTGTTGATACTAACAGCAGAATTATTTAAGAACCTGGAAATCCATGACTTTGCAGACACTCACAAGCCGACCATCACTCCCTAGAATGTGAAGCGTACATTGAATGGTGCAAAACTCGGTCTGGGAACATGTGGAAAAAAGGTTATTTAGAGTAATGAAGCTCACTTTACTATTTAGCTGTCCTTTGGATGTACATTGGCTTGGTGGATGACAGACTATAGATTCTTAAGTGATTGCTTAAGGCCGAGTGTAAGTTTTGATGGTCGTGCATCATAGTGTGGGGATGATTCTCCAGAGGATAACTTCGTTCTTTGTTGTAGAAAAAATATCCGAGTTGTATGTGGGCATTTTGGAAGAACGCTGCTATGTCAACACTATGTCAAAATTTTGGGGAAGGCCAATTCGAACATCCTTACTAATAGCATTCATTTCAGCTGCTCTGGGAGGCCGTGGTAACCTGATGGTCGTCCCGGACCCTTGGGCGGCGTGTCATGAGTTCAAGTCTAGTACCGCTGATGACCCGCCATGTAGGGGACCGATGCGAGTTAAATAAGTCGAGGCTCAAACGTCTTCCCTTTGGTGGGGTAGAAGAAATGCTGCAGGCTCAGATGTTGTCCTCGATACTCGACTATAGTTCATTCAATATTACGAGTAGCTGAATAGGGCGACGTTAATATTCACTCACTCAATCATTCAGTTGAGCTGTGAGGGCTAGTAGTCAAAGTTACGGACTCGTGGCTGACACTTCATGAGTTCAAGCCTAGAACCGCTGAAGACCCTCAGTGTAGACGAGGCCAATGCACGTTAAATATGTCGAAGCTCAAAGTTCCTCCTTTTGGTGTGTTGGAGAAGTTAGGAGAGGAGATACAGCTCAGGTGACGTCCTCGGTATTTGACCATGGTTCAAAATTAATTTCTATGGCCATGTCAATTTCTATGGTTCCTATGGCCACCTATCAAAAACTGACGAAAAGTCTCGCCATTTGTGTGTATGTTTTCATTGATGCAATCGGGGTACCAAACTCATAGTAATATATGTCTCAGGACTCTCTGAATACGTAACGCTTGGTGTCTGGATACTTTGGTTGTATAAGGTACGTTTTCACAGTTTTCAAACAATGTAAAACATTAGAAAATGTAACAGTTTTGATAAGAATTTCATTATAAATTTCTGCATCAGAGTCGCTATTCATTAGCTCCAATAAATCAACAATTGCCTCAACTTTAGTTACACAGATAGTTAGTTCGTCATGAAATTTTACATAAAAGATAAACTCTTACAATGGTCTTTTTGTGGAGTGGGATGAAAAAAGAAAGGAATACACTGTTCTATTCAAAACTCAAACAACATGTTACACTGATGACTAATCTGCACTTATAAAGTCTAATAATGGTGTGCACTCTTTTCCGACAAAATTTGTTGCTACGAAAGTTTTTCCATTTTGGACAGTAAGAATATAACATTTGAAAAAAATATATAAATAATAAAATTATTATAAAATAAAAAAATAATTTTTCAGCTGTTGAAAAAATTCATTATTCCGTGGTTTATTATTCGTTAATAAAGATTTTTGCCTTCATTTTAACTGGAAAAAAAATTCATTAAATAGGGGTTGGTAAATCGATTGGGGGGTAAGGAATATATATAAAAATATATATATATATATATATATATATATATATATATATATTTTTATATATATATTAATATATATATATTTTTAAATATATATATATAAAACTATATATATATATATATGCTAAAAAGAGCAATTTATACTATGAGTCTAAGTTATCCATGTATTTTACAAAAGCAATTATGTGTGTATAATAGATGAATTTTAATCTTCCTCACGTATAACTGTAAATTTTAACGTGAAAGAAGTATTTTTCTAATTCTGTTTGAAAACCCGCTATATTTTATAGAAATAGTTTGATAGTTTGATTTGTTGCAGGATTTTAATTATATTCATTGTTCAATTGAATTATTTTTCACTCTTTTATAATTTGAAATCAAACTATTATGATTAAATTTTTATTTTAAACATAAATTTTCTTCTGCATATTATACATTTAAGTGAAATAGCTAAAAAAGTTTATGAACATGAAAATAATGCATTTTTTTCTGTAACGAATGAAGTTGAACCACTATTGAACGTTTTTCGTAATTTTCATTTTTATCCCCTGTATTGATACATTAAGAGGAACTGCTTTGTATTTTAAATTATTTATATAGAAAAAGTTAAAATAATTATTTAATTTCTGGAACGAACCATCTATTTTATCATGATTTATTAACTTATTAAACCTTTAAAATGATTAGATTTTACTTAAGTTTTTTTTTTTTAATATTTATATGCTATACGTTTTATTTTTCATCTTTCAACTACAAATAACATAATTGGTGCATCGTATTTTGTGACAATTCCAAACATATATATATTTATATTGAATTTAAATTAATTATTTAAATGTATTTTCTCTAAACTTTATACTATTTTGCTATTTTGTGCAAATATGTTGTTTTCATTCCTTTTATATTCACCAATTTGTTCTAAATAGAAAATCATTTGTTTTGAAAATTTAACAATTAAGTATATGGTATTTTAAAGGCAACTTGTGGAAAAAGCAAACATATTCTCTATTCTTGCTGACTGCATTTTCGTATAAATCGAATTCTTTTATTTTTACTATCGCTAAGCGCATAATGAATGAAATATTTATGGAAAAATGCTTTTACGTTTGCTGGGTAATCAATTCACTTAATCTTCGGCGGAAAATGTTATTTCAAAATTACTTTAAACATTGATCGCAAAAAGGATTGCAGCTGTAATAAGGAAATCCCAGAATTCATTCTGAATTGTTCTTCCAGAACGTACTCTTAACAAATAAACAACATTTTTGATGCAACGTTGTAGAATATTTTTTTCTGGCATCTCAAAATTTCAAATAAGTTTTCTGGAATCGGAAAAGGAATCCCATCTATCTAAATGAACCTTTTGTGGTATGATAAAAATGTATATTTACTGTGCGCTTTGTTTATTTTATCGACGTTAAAAGATTGTTAATATTCCTCTTCTCCTTACAAATGGGCATTGTTTTGCTTTAAAAATATCGCAGAAGTCCTAAAGCGTTTCAAGTAGCTTTTTATATTGTGAATGAATTGCATTCCTTATCTAAAATTTTAAAAGTTTAGAATATTGTATTTTAGCGAAATGTTATCTGGCATAAGATCTTCGTTCCCGAGACATATTATTCATATACAAGAATCGAACAGTTCCCGGAATGTTGTCACCTACATTCACACATGTATACAATGGAGAGAAAATATCACTTTTGGAACTTGGCAGCACTAATAAGTAAAAACAGACATCCATCTGGAATTCATTTCTGGTACTGTCGACACTAGCTGCAGATCACTTTTGACAAAAAGTATTTTTCTATTCGTTTGATTCTGAAATGGCTATTATGGAGCAGTGTGCAAACATCAATTCCTGCGTTTTTCTCAAGAGGTTACCTTCTGAGACACTCGGGATCCTGGAATAAGCATACGAAAACGATGCCATGAAAAACAGCTCTCTACGAGGTGCATAAGCGTTTTCGTGAAGGTCGCCCAAACATCAAAGATGACCTACGGACAGGGGGCTTTCTACCATAGATGAGAATATTGAGCATGTTCGGGAAATCATGTGTGCGGACAGACGAATAACAATTGATGCTCTTGCCTCTGAACTTGATATTTCATATGCCAGCTCTCACAGTATTCTTCATGATGATGATTTGAAAATGTCAGCAGCGTGTTTGTTTGTATATGAAATGTAAATTTCAAAAACGTGGTTTTCATTGTTGAGTCACGGTATCAGTCCTTCATGCTATTGAGGAGCCACCATGTAGAGAGACTGATACACGCCGAGGCTCAAAATTTTCCCGTTGGTGTGGTGTCGAAATTAGGAAGGGACTCAGGTATCGTCTTCATCGTTGGCTAGGGTTCGAAATTACAAGGTCCGTCACCAATAATACTTTATAGTGTGATGTTAAAACTCTCTCATTCCATTAATTTTATTTCGTGACGAGCAGTTTCCTAGACACGCTGGTGATTTCAATATGTCATCTTATCTCTACGTATGTTTCACTATGCAGACTCATTCTTCAGTCGTTTTAGTCCAGCGTCTCTCAATTGAAGATTTGAAAGATTCCAGATTTTCGGTAACCTGTCTTTTGCTAACTCAAATAGATCAGACGTTCTCCCCACACGTGAGCATGCAACATACAGATGCCCATTGGAGAAACATGAATTTTCTAAGCATCAAATGGGCGTTGTTTGGCTTTGAGATTTATTTATGGTCATCGCGAAAGCCAAAGGAATCGGGAATTGAAGCTTTTTGAATGGTATTGGAGATTCTGGCGATATCAGGGGAACACGTGTCAACAGGACGATTTCCCTATTAAACTTTGCAGTCAAAATGTCCCAGTAATTTTTTTGATGAATAAACATGTACCATTGCATAATCTAGGTAGATTTAAGTTACGCAGCAAAATAACCAGTGAACCAATCTTCAACCGAAGATTGTGTAGTGGCAGTCCTGATATATCCAGATAATTCAAAAACTCAGTTGTATAATTTACGGTTTTGTTTTCATTAACAATAGTGTCTATTGATTTAAAAGGCATTGAATTTCATGGCAGCAACTCTGCATCTGGAAGTTTATTTCCTTAACATCAACACATTTTCTGCCTAAGTAACTGAATTGCAGAGCCAATCATTATCTAGATAACTATTCAGAACGACACTCTAAATCACTTCATTTTTTTGTCTGAACAGCAGGGCAAAAGTTATTGGCAGTTTGGGATGCAGTTCTTTATCGTTTCTAATATCCAGCATTTAGAAAATATTTGCGCTGATTGATCAACTTGCAATAGTACTCGCGTGTTTATTGTCAATCGAAGTGTTTCGACGTTTCGCCATAAAAACGATTGTTTTAAACATTCGTTAATCTCGTTAGCAAAAGTAGTGCGAGGAATGACTGGCAATGTCTATCGGAAATCATCACACCGTAGAAGAACAGTACCACCGAATATTCTTTGTTCCCACTTAAATTTTGCAAAGTTCTATGAAATACCTCCTTTCCAATACCGTAAATAATCCGCATTTTTTTTCAATGGTACACATTGCGTCTGGTTTCTTATGAATGTCTAATGGCAGCTTGAATGCGGATTGTGTAGTTTGTCCAAAATCTAAGAAAGTGACAACAATGCCGGAAAATGCAATTGCCAATGTAATTTCCTATTGCAGTCGTATTTTTGGAAAGCTATATCTACAAATTTAGTTGCTATAGGAAATGAACATCCGTATTCGAAACTCGAATGCAAAGCCATTTGACCTCATCTGGCAATATCCAGCTAAGTTAGGGGAGTTTCTCAAATCCAAATCCAGATTTTCGTTCCCCACACCAAGATGCACCCGGTGACCTATTCGGTGCACCTACCCCTGCACGTTCAGTCTCTGAAGGGGGGCATTACGGTCGTCTGGCATTATCCGGCAAAATTATGGGAACTTCTAAAATTCCATTTGAGATTTTTGCACCCCACGCAGAAAAAACACCAGGTAATCACTTTTCACACTTCAAGAATTTTGAGGTTAGTGTCTGCCATGGTTCGCGTAAAATACAGATCTGGCATTATTTCGCAATGTGATCGTCTGGCGTTGTTTCACATAGTTATGGGCTTTTCTTGAATCAGATAGGAATATTCAGATCAACGATCCCGATCAGGACTCATTTTTTGCGTTCCAACGTCTAAAAATTTCGCCGGTGCCACTGTCGTGAATATTATTGTCATCCGGCATTATACGGCAATGTTATCAGAACTCCTCAAATTCTCACTTCACACTCCAAAATGCACACGAGACCGACTTTTGATGCCCCAGCGCGTGCACCTTCAGTCGCTAGAGGGAATGAAAATCCGGATGTGGGACTTGAATGTGAAGCCTTTCCACTTAATTCCGGTAATATCCTGCAAAGGTTAAGGGAGTTTCTGAAATATGAGATTCTCGTTTCCGCCCTTAGATGCAACCAAGATTACTTCCGTCGCCCTGGAGTCTGCGAGTTCAGTTCCTCAGAAGGGGGCATTATCCGTCAAAATTTCGGGAACTTCTAAAATTCACTTTCGGATTCTTGTTCACCACCTTGAAGTGCACCAGAAAAGTACTTTTCACTCCCCAAGACTCTTAGGGTAAGCCCCTGCCACGGTCTGCGTAAAACATCAAGAATCATCCGGCAAAGTTACGGGAATTTCTCGAATCGAATATCAGATTCAGATTGTCCGTTTCAAGGTAAGTCAGGAACCAAGTTTTCGCGTTCCAAGGCTTTTAAGGTAAACCCCTGCTACGGTGTGTCTAAAATGTGGTCATCCTGCATTATCCGGCAAAATTACAGAAATTTCTGAAATTCAGTTTCAGATTCTTGTTCGCCATCTAAAAACACATCAACAACGCACTTTTTTCCGCTCTAAGACTTTTAAAGTAAGCTCCGGCCCGGTTCGCGTTATACGCGGCCATCCGGCATTATCCGGCAATTTAAAGTAATTTCTAAAATTCGATTTCAGAATCTCGTTCACCATCCTAAAATACACCAGAAACATAATTTTTTCGCTGTGAGACTTTTAAGGTAAGCACCTGCCACAGTTCGCGTAATAGACAGTCATCCGGAATTATCCGGCAAAGTTAAGGTAATTTCACAGATAGGGATTGCCCTTTTTGAAATACGTCAGGGACTAAGTTTTCGTGCTTCAAGGATTTTAAGATAAGCCACTGCCACGATGTGTCTAAAATACGGTTGACCGCCATTATCCGGCAAAGTTTCGGGTATTATTGGAAATGGATTCAAAATTCGGATTCCACGTCCCGAAATACACCAAGCATTCACTTTTCGTGCTCTTTGGTTTGCAAAATCCGCTTCTGCAGACACATACACACTGCGACATTTTGCATATTTTCCCGTTTCCTGGATTTTGCGCTTTTCTGGCAATAACAAAATTATGACGTGATTAATTAAAATAAAAAGTATCCTATATTTTAAGTTGGACGAAATCACACACAATGCACAAAATTATATTATAATCGGTTGAATAGTTTTGGAGTTTATTGCGGACAAATACTGTGACACGTAATTTTTATATATAAAGATAGATAGATATATAAATTAAAATGCGTTATTTAAAGCAGGAATACATTTAATTTTCTGATATAACTATACAGACGCACGTTGAAATCAACTTAAAATATAAATAAATTAAGTTAAAAAATAACACAGTAAATATCATAGAATTCACAAAATATTTATTTAAATTTCTACCCTTTTAACATTGCGCTGCAGGTATATGCATTTTACTTGACCCCCTTCATTTTTTTCAAAAAAAAAATAATAATTTTAAATTCGAATACCTAAATAAATGTGTGTGTGCTTTCTTAAAAAAAAAATATTTAACCCTCCAATTCATATATGTGTGGTTTCCAATTGTCTATATTCCAGTTCTACTAGTTCTCCAGTTTTTATTCAAAAACCTGAGCGTTTGTAATTATAGACAATAAATCATGTCTGAAAGAAAAGATACATTTTTTTGGCCAGTAAGTTATTTTAGGGAAGCTGGGTATTTCATTGTAGATGTGTGATAAAGTTGAGTATGTTACTTGGAGAGATATTATCTATTTTTGAATTTCCTATGAAGGAGTGATTTTTCCTATTAGGTAAAATATTAGCGTTTGATGTTGTACATGATAATTTTATTAAATATATGCCAGATTTTTGAGAAATTCTGCATATTTCTTAATTTCTGCATACAACTTTTATTGAAATAAATACTTATTTACTAGATACAAATATCCAATATTTGGATTCGTTTATTTATTTCAATAAATAAACGAAATGACTATATTCCTATAAAAAAGGATTTTTTTTAAACTCAAAAGAAAATCCCCATCAATTTACCGGTTAATAATGGATATTTATTCATTTTTTTAATATTAGGACTAGGTCATCGAACCATAATTTTTTTTCGTTCCTGTTCAACTAAAAAAAAAAAATATCGGTTCGATTCCGGTTTTCGTTCCTCCAAAAATAATGGTTTTTGGTTCAACGTCGAATGAATCATTTTATTTTTTATATATTTGTATTTGCACTAAAAATATAATTCTGTCACAAGCAAAAAATGTAATTCTATCAAAATTTAGAAGATTTTAACCATTCATTTTTAATTTATTCATTCCACTTGCTTAACTCCTTCATTAATATTTCATTCGATACCACCAATTTTTTAATTCGTCTTGACACACATCTGTGGATTCATATCAATATTTCCATTATGTTTAAGGAAAAAGTATTTCATTTCTTTTTAGCATGAATTATTCATCTGACAAAATGAATTAGAGGATAAATTTATACTTTTAAAAATAGATGAGAGAATATAAAATTTGTAGACAAATCAGATAATTTCTTAATCGAAATTCTTCTGTTATGTGGCGCATAGCTTATTCGTTTGCTTTATTTTTAATTGAAATTAAGAATAATTTGTAAAGAGAAAAGTTCGTATTGCAGAAAATACCAATTTGACAAAATATGTGTTGTGTATAATTTCAATTGTTTCTAAGTGATGGTAAGGGTAATTTCTTAATTAAATTGTTTCCTTTAAATCATATTAGCATTTGCCTCTTTATTTTTAAATTGAAAATGGTTATGTGCATTACTACTTGTTGTATTCTTTGACAAAAATGATTTTAAATGGCAAAGATATTTTAAAATGTAACGAATGCTTATTTTTAATTACGAAAGTGTTTCGCCAAATGTGAAGCGCGCCTCCTAGGGCGGAGTAATAACACTGCATGTGTGTTGGAGGACGCGAATATAATGAAAAATCGAAAACAAAAGATTACATGAAAAATTATTAATTTACAGAAAGGATGCAAAATAAAATACATATATCTGATATAATACACTTATAAATGTATCAGAACAGTACAATGTACTTCATAATTAATTTATCTATACTAAATTAAGAACAAGTTTAATGATTACAAGTGACTCCCATGGGCTAATCCCGGAGAAAATTGTATATAAAAAATTAATACTTTTTTGATAATTTGTACGGTTTATAATTAAATATATCATTATTGAATTCAATACATTGTTATTGTATGGAAAGGGAGGGCAATGAAAATTCTGATTGAAAATTGGTTTTCAAGTATTTAAGGTTTGAGAAGCATTGATTTACGAAAATAATTTAGTCTTGAGTGTAAAAATATGAGAAGATTATATGTAAATACAGATGAGATTATACTTCAAAGATTTTCATCAACATTCCCGATTTTTTTTGATTTTTTTCCACTATTTTTTTATTTTTTGAATTTATGTTACAGATTTGTATAATCAAGTAAAATAGTAGACTGATAGAAATCCTTTTCCATTTTAAAAAAAATCATTATTTTGCAACCCCTTAAATATTTTAATATCCGCTAATGGATTAAATCTGTATAGATGCATTCAATAAAATTTCTAAAAATGCGTTCTAATAATATAAGGAAATTAAACAATTGAGATGACTACAAACGAACTTCTACAGTGCTTGTAAAAACTGCGTAACAGATAAAAAAAAACTGCTTGGAAAATGATTGCTGTAAGGTAAAAACAAACTAATACTTTTCTAACTCTTTAAACACTGAACTAAATAGACAAGAATATATTCAAAGATAAATAAAAAATATATTTGTAAAAAAAAATATCTCATTCATGACAGCATAGAAAGAAACTATTCAAACTCTATTGGAAGTATTTTACTTGAAATTCCTTTTATGATGTTCATTGCAAGACTTTTCCTTACGGATTCGTAAAAAATAAAATATTAATTATATGGAATAAGTCGAATCCCCAAGGAACTCAATAGACACTTCTTTCTGTAACATTGTCCCAAACTTCTGATAGTGGTTTTTTTATATGATCATTATTCCCGAAAAGATTGCTGTTTTGCCCTTCTGGGATTTATTCTTTCCCGATCATCTTATATTTCTTGTCCCACACTCATCAGCGAGCACAGCTTCTCCTTATAAGATATCGGACATAAAAATAATAATCGACCACCTAATCATGTATTAACTCAAAAAAAGTTAATTCGGTAAGCTTATATTTAGGAATGTTCATAATTAAATAAAAAAATGAATTTACTTATTATTATATATTTTGTTCTTCGCAATTAGTATTAAGTTACAAAATAAATAACGTAAGATACATGTTTGATTTCTTTATAATGCGTCTCTATTTTTCCAGGCATTTAAAAAATTTTTCCGCTGAATTCTACTAGTACCACTGAAAACTTGGCTTGTAGAGGGGGCCGATGCACATCAAATCCTCCCATTGGTGTGTTGTGGTAGTTAAGAGAGGGAGGTGCGAGCTCAAATGTCGTCCGCGTCACTTGACCGAGGTTCAAAATTATAAGGTATGTTGCTTTATAGTGTGGCATTAATATGGCTCTCTCTCTCTCTCACCCTCTATCTTCTTGGTAAATTCTTCAAAGACATTTACTTTCTCAAGGGTTTTAATATGCAGCATTCAAAACCTTTCTTTGTTAAGTACAACGCGCAATAAAACTTGACAAATATATGTGCTGTCATATTTATCATAATTGGTTTAATGATTTCATAAAAACTCATACTTCAATCTGATTATAATGAAAACATATTTGTCTTGTGATGCTTTAACGTCACACAGCTGAAAAGTCGGCATCTTTATTTGGATAGTACAACACCGTTCACATCCACACTTGCAACCTTTAATAATTGCGGGGTCTTTTCATCTAACATCGCCCCGAGAATCATTGATTGGGAGAAACACATCACTCCACCCTCAGGCCGGAAACCACGGCAGAAATTGGAGATGTAGGGAAAGAGCTGCCGCCCCCGGGCATTAGAGAAGACAGTCCGTTTGAAGGTGAAAATGTTATGCCACTTCTCCGCCAAATTTTGAAAAATCGTCAATAGGACCACGTTTTTGAGTGTTGTGTTTTTAAGTAACAGCCTTCCACAACACACAACGCCGGAGTGCGAAATTCAAGGTGGCAGAATTGAAATCATTAAAAAATTGCATTTTAAAGTTTTGAAACTGAAAATCGCGGCAAAAATTATGAATTGGAAAATGGAAATAATTTCATCTACCTTCAAAAAATGAAGTATTTATCTCATCATCCATTACATCTGCTCCTATTTTAACGACATTTATGATGAGAATGCATATTTCTAAGGGCACCTTCCAAACCATTTTCGCCACACTAACACAAAGGTAGATATATCCATGTTACTCAATTCAAACCAAGACCCTTTCCTTACGCTCCTAAACACATGATGGTTATCCTCTTTCCCACTCGACTGATTTCTGCAGTACCATTCAAAAACAATCATTCATTCACTTTGTTACCCATTCTTTCAATTTCATACGTTCTTCACATTCGGACATGCATACGGTGATCCAATCAAACCTTCTTCCATACACCATTCTAAAACCACTTTCTTTCCAAACACAGGCAATAGGGCAAAACACCTTTCAAAATATTCATCATACTTTTTTATGCATTCATTCAGATTCTCCATAATAGTCCCTATCGTAGCAATCTGAAAATTTATGCTGAGAAAAGAAGTAAAATTACCTGAGAAAATGATTCCACGACAAAAGAACGAAGCCAAAGAAAACAGCTGGTCTTACGGAATTTCCAGAGCAAGCGAAGAATTGCCAGTTTCTTAAGAAAATCTCGATAAAAAATGAAATGCGCATGGGCATTAACTAATTATCGGTAACTTTTAAAGTAATAAAGTCCCGTGCGCGAAAAGGCGCCGACGGAAAATTAAACTATTAAAATTAAAGAAACGTACTGCGCATGGGCGAAATTGCAGAGATATCGTGAAAAACTGTCAATATTAAAGAAAACAACTGCGCATGCGTGGAATTTCACCAATCCGACTTCACTGAATAAAAAAAAATTCAAGTGGGTTACCAGATTTGGCGCATTTATCGATTTGGCGAGAAAACACTTGGTGAGATAAGTGGCCGATTCGACAAACTAACCCGTTTGAAAACACCAGATGTTTGGCCTTGACCTCATGAATGACTTATTCTGCAGAATTGAAACAATTAACAGTGTGAATAATTTCTGTTCAAAATGTACATAGATTGTATTTCATATCTGTTTGGACGCAAATAAATCAATTATTTAATTTTTTAACTCTCAGGCTACCATTAATTTTCCCAAAACGTCACAGCCTCAAATGTTTGCGAAAATTCTGAAAAGATTAAACTCAAACACGATTGTATTTAATGACGACTCGTTGGATAATGCTAGTATGAAATGACAGGGGCATAGATATTTTATTTGGCTGTTGAGGGTGGTAGTTAATGTTAATGTTTGGTCAAAAAAAAAATATATATATATATATATACCAGATATTTATTTTCACTGTGAAGTGCTTTTTAAACTTAAACTTTTGGATTTTTTTAATAATTTGTCAAACTCCGTACACATTAATACCTGCGTTTCTCAAACTGTGAGGCGCGCCCCCCTAGGGAGCGGGATAACCCTACAAGGGGGGCGTGAACATATCGGAAATTAAAGGTTTAAAAAAATTAATTTACAGGACTGAAGTAAACAAAATACTTTCTGACGTAATAAAAAAAATACACATTTACAATGATATAATTTATATGTCTTACTTCATCAAACATAAAAGCTTTCATTTCGATACATTCATTAGCTATCTGATCCTATAACAAAATAAAAAAACCCAACATTTTGTTTGATTTGCTGTAATCACACGATGAGAGATTTTTTTTATTCTTTAAAAGCCTAAAATACTATTTCAGAGAAAAGACAAAACCCAGACCCAGAGAAACATTCTAGGAAGATAAAAAAAATCATCTGTTTGACCTTCGAATTTACTGGTATGGTTAGTTCGTCCCTTTTTTTATGTCTTTATTTTTCATTTAGGGAAGTTGTAAATAATACGCTTTTTCCCATACGAAAGAGTTATATGACATTTGGAAAATCACAGAAAGCACTTTGAAGGATTATTTGGCCAAGATTTATTTTTATGAATATTTTGAATCATATAAAGCATGATGAAAAACGTCTTACCCTTTTAAACTAACATTCATTTTTTATAGATAAAAATTTAACCCGGGTTGGGTTAAAGTGGACAGCAAAACCAAAAATTTGAACAAAATATGACAGTTTTGTTGCGAATATCTTTGTAATGTTATAAAAAGTGTCGGATTTGTGTCCGTTTTTAAAGGGCCTACCTTAAAACATTTTTGTTCGGGCTTTTAATTTTTCTCAAATTTGAAAAATGAAAAAGGTGAAAAAGGATTTTACTTTCTTTTAGTTAAATTATTCACGGAATTGGGTTTTTTTTTTGACAAAAAAATTTGGGAAAATTTGGGATCCTACCCACGTGACTATTAACTATCCCCAGTGCGCTCGTCCCGGGAAAACGTTTTACTTTTTTGTAAACCCAGATAAAAGGGAAAGTTTTTATTCATGATCGTAGGCTCTTCAAAATCCTTTATACGAGCTTGGTGCAAAAGTGTTTTTAAAAATTAAGTGGAATAAATGAATTTTTAGATGAAAGTCTTTTATCAAAAAATATCTTTTAGAAAAAAAAGCCAAAAAAAAAAACATTTTGCGGGAAAAAAAATCTAACATTTGTAAAATAATCGTGATAGGGGTCAACGAATAGATTAATAGAAGGTTTTCAAAAAAAAGAAAAATCTGTCGACATATCAGTTGTTCAATGCTAAAATTTAAACTTAAGCAGGAACAGCTTTTAAATTTTTGGATGTAAATTTACAGAATACACAGAAGTTTCTCTCATTCTTTCAAGTACATTCAGAACAATGTATTTAAATAAAAAAAATTTCTCAATGTATGTCACAACAAAAACAAAATGTAGAAACAAATTAACACAGCATGTGAAACATGATTACAGTTAACTTCAATCGATTCAGACTTCGACTGCTTGTGAAAAAAAATACAATCACATATCTCAATTAGATAAAAGACAAAGGTAGATGATAGATAAAGCACGGATTAATGCTATTAGTGAATAAATTACATTGAGGAGCTAAACAGTTTAATAAAAAATACAGTATTTATCATATGTTGTTGTTAACCCTGCCGGTCAATGTAAATTGTATGTGATTGTAATATGTAAAATTAATAAAACGTATATAAATTGATACTAGTAATTTGAAATTAAATGAACTAGTTCACTAACGAGTACACTTATAAAAAGAAAGCAATTCGTAAAACTAGATAAATTTAAACGTAGCTGATTTCTTTCTTAATTGAAATATTCCGAAATGGCACTAAGCCAACGACAATCGTAGTAATTTTCGCTCAAGTTAACTTCATATCCAAATACATTAGAAGAATCCTATTTCTCAATCTACTTCATTCAATCCAATCGAGACGATCGAAAAGTTTTCTTTACCCTGATCAGTTAAGATAATTCTTAGGAATTGTGCAGGGATAGAAGTGCTAAGTTGAAAAAAGGTTCTTTTATAGTGTTAAAGCAATCACGCAAGTACATTTCTTTTCCAATCGTTTAGTAATGAAATTACTTCAGATAATGAGAGAGAGAGAGAGAGAGAATTGCATTTTTTTGTCTTGAGTATTGTCTTTCTTCATGTTCATTGGTAACCACAACTTTGTTTTATTAGTTAGTTAATTCGACATTAATTGGAACTTTGGTATAAAAGTTCCATAGTCTATTCAATAAGCTGTATGTAGTGAATAATCGCTACACACACACAGAGAGAGAGAGAAAGAAAGAGAGAGAGAGAGGCATATTGTTTCACTGTTATATTACTAAGCTAAATTAATTTAATTGAAATTTCTTATATATAAATATATATATATATTAGGTTGGGGAAAAAGAAATACATTATTTTTGCATGAAATTCAAGACTTTATTTAACATATTCAGGATTGTCCGATTTGGATCAAATATACACAGTTTTGTTGTATAATTTGTTGCCCTTTTAAAGGTAGCTACATATTTCCTCTCTCATAGAAATCTTGGTCCTTATTGGCGAAAAACTCTAGTAATCGATTTTCACGATCTTCTCTTAATCCCAATTTCTTATCACTCAGGAAGTTTTACAATGCGATGAAAAGTTGGTAATCGCTTGGTGACAGGTTCGGCCTATATGATGGATGCATTAAAACTTCCCAGTCAAGCTCCTAGATTTTCTGGCGAGTCATTACAGTCATGTGTGGCCTGGCGTTGTCCTGATGGAACACATCACCTCTTCTTTTGACCAATTCTGGCCGTTTCTGGTCAATCACTAGCTTCAAACGGTCCAGTTATTGACAGTAGAGATCTGAATTTAGTGTTTGGCCATGTAGAAGCAACTCATAATAAATTATTCCTTTCCAGTCCCACCAAATTCACAGTAAAACCTTCCTGGCCGTTAGTCCTGGTTTGACCACCGTTTGTGCTGCTTCACCGCGCTTTGACCTCGATCGTTTTCGCACAATATTGTCGTATGTGACCCATTTCTTATTCCCAGTCACCATCCGCTTAAGAATTGGGTCGATTTCATTCCGTTTGGCCAAGGCTTCGCAGATGGAAATTCAACCCATCATTTTTTTGGAGTTAATTGCAGTGGCGCCCAAATATTGAGTTTCTTTTAGAATCCCACATTTGCGCATAATGGTCTAGAACTGTATTTTGGTTGATCTTTAACACGAAGTTAAAGATCAACCGTAGTTGGGCGGTTGGTACCATAACTGGGCGATGCTACGACTACTAACATGCTGTTCAACTTTGACTATTTCTGTGATTTTATCGACATTTTCGACGACGGGCCTGCCTGTGCGAAGTGCATCTTTAACATCAAAAATGCCTAAATGGAATCGACGAAACCAAAATTGCACGTAATTATAGCTGTTACAGTATCAGTACCATAAACATCATTCACAATTGCAGCCACCTGGCTTGCATTTTCGCTTTTGTCAAAGAAAAATTATAAAATGTACCGATTTTTCTCTTTGTTGACTTCCATTTTTAACACCCTGTAACTCACAAATGAATAGACCAAACAAAAAACAGCAAAATAATTTTTTTAGTGGGAAATGTTACCTTGACAACGAGCATAAATTTGAAATTGTTTGATGGATACTTCACGAGATATCGACACTCGACACTACAGCCATCTACAAAAAAAATAATGGATTTCTTTTTCTCCAACCTAGTATATATATATATACAATCGTGATTCATCCAATCATAAAAAACTCTTCCATTTATTTATGCTCAAGTCAAAATGTTTCTTATTCCACTCTAGTCTTTGTTGGCAATTACACTTGGTCTTACGTCTACATATCTAGTATTTAGTTCTAGCGCTTAAATGAATAAAAGTGAATTATTGTGAATATCTATTGGTCATCACTTAATGACAGATCTCTCTTGGAACCTTCACGATCAACAAGATTCCACTACAACCAAACCAAGGAGGAGATATCACGAAAAATCCTTTGCACCGGGTGGTTATAGTTAAAGTTGAACTTTTCAGAGGCTTGTATTGCCCATTCTTCTTATCGGATTTTGATGAAACTTAGAAAATAGTTCATATTTTGATCTCTAAGAGGAAATGTGGTACCCAAAAAAGGACAAAAAATATTCAATTACAGAATATGCTCAATATGTGCTCCATTGACATCAATAACGTGTTGAACACATTATAGCGTTTTCAAGGTAGCGCGAAGCAACTCACGAGGTATTTATAAGCTACATGATACAGCTAGCTTTCAAATCAGTTGAAGTTCTAATTCCTCTTCTATATACTCGGTCCCTTAGAAATCCCTACAGAAATCATAGGGATTTAAGTCGAATGAACGAGAAGGCCATGCAACTGGAAAATGTCTGGAAATTACACGATTATCGCCAAAGTTAACTCTCAGCAGTGCTATGACATGAAACCAATGTGAGAGGTTGCTCCATCATGCAAATAGATCGTGATTTCGAAACACGGTCGCTCCTGTAAAGCAGGAATGACCCACTGTTCAAGGAGTTCAATGGTCCGTCCACTCGTGATAGAGTATTTTCAGGACCTTGTGAAGTGGGAGTTTTAAAGAAAATAGGTCCAAGGATAAATTCAGCAGCAAATCCACATCAGGTAGTCATGCCATCAGAATGCAGTAGTTGAAGCAGGATATTAGGAGATGAAGTACACCAGATATGAAATTTTGACTATTCACAGCTTAAATTTAAAAAAACGCCTACCCTTCTGACAATAAAATTTTGGGCAATAGGGTCATAAAACCCCCAAAATTTGGAAAAAAATGGGCCTTTTTTGGGTAATCTTGAGGTTTCAGCGTTTGCATCCCGTTGATCTTATACGGATAACATTTTAAATTGTAACGCAGAATTTTTCGCACAGTCGACCGCAGAATCTAACTCAGGGAAAATTAATACCCCCAAAAAGGGATAAAAACTATGATTTTTTAATCACAGATAGCGATTTCTTTCAAAATTTTAAAAAGGTTTCAAATTTTTTTCCATCCTTTTCCCCAAAAAACCCAAATCAAAAAGTCTTTAAAATTTTCATTATCATATTCTTCAAACCAAACATCGATATGGGGTATTTTCACACATCCTTTAAATGACGATTTTTACGCAGAACAGCTAAGGGGTTGCTGCCATTCTGATAAATCAGTTTTACCAGTAAAGTTCGATCTCTTTGTAAAGGCATTTAAAAAAGGCAAATGCATCCCGCATTTTCGGTTATGATCAAAAAGAAATTATTTTAATGATTATATAGATATTTATATATTAAGGATTTACATAGAATATTGATAAAATCTACCTGGTGGTTAAAATTATTACTAATTTTTTTATTGCAGAAATCGTTTCTCCATATAGTATTTATTCCAAGTTTCATCAAAATCCCATAAGCAGATCAGGTTCCACATGCCTCTGAATAGTGTAACTGTAACTATAATATAACGACCCGGCACACTGTGATTTTAATTATTAACCTGATCGAACTATCAAGATGCCGTATACCTCCCACTTTTCCCACAAAAAATAAGATCGAATTTTACAGGCGAGCGTTATATGATGGTTATAAGAAGTGAGCTTAAAAAATAGAAAAATGATAAGCATAGAAAAAAAATTAAGATTTTCTACATGACAGATCCTGTTTTTTAAAAGAAATGACATTTCTTTAAACTTAAGGTTTGTAATTTAGAAGTGTACTATTTTTCAAAAACCCTTTGGGATAAACCTGAATAAACGATTTAAAACACAAAAATTTCAAGAATTTAAAGATTCCGGTAAAAAAGGGTTTTCAAATTTGTAGGGCTTTTAAATATTAAAAATTGCAGTTTAAAAAGTAAAAGGTGCGAGAAACGTGGAATTTATGGTAAGTATTTTTTTGATAGAAAAGAGCCCATGGAAGTCGCTAGTAATACTAAACTTTTTGTTTTGTTTTTAACATTTAATTTTCACAACCTTTTGCCATACTGAAAATATTTATAAGTTGAGGGGCACTCAAAATTTTAAAATACTACCAGGTTTTTAAAGTTATACTTTCAAAATTTTAGGAGTGTTCAAATTAGATTCCTCTAGTATCAATGCACTTTTCTAGACGAATTTTCCACAGATTAAATGCCTGAAACCACTTTTTGGGAGTTTATAAAAAAAAGATTTACAGCCACATCAATCTCTTCTTCTGAATGAAAACTATGTCCTCTTAAATTCTTTTATAGATTAAAAGATAACCAAAAGTCACACATAGCTAGATCCGGAGGATAAGCTGGATGCTCTATCACTTTAATCTGATTTTGTTTAAAAAACTCAGCTGTTAATCCGTCTGTATTGGAAGATCCATTGTTATGGTGAAGCCTTAGTCCCCTAACATTAACTTCTGGAGAACTTCTGGAAGACATTTAGGGGTATACATGTTTGCTGTTACTATCTTCTGTCCTTCCAACTTGATGGATTTGACCCATCCCGTACTTCTCAAATTAACGGCATACATTACTTTTTTCATTGCTCGTTGCCTTTTCAGCATTGTTATCGTAGGATCATCTTCAAAGACCCATAGTTTGCTTTCTTGACGTGTTGGAACTTCAAAAAACGGCTTGCACGTTTCATCATCCGTTAAAATTTTAGAAATGGTGAGGGGGCCACCATCGTTTAGTAAAAAGGGATTTTTTTTACTAAACCTGACACGCTCCTCTTTTTGGTGCTCAATTAGATTATGAGAAACCCAACGACAAACTACTTTTTCATATGTGATTCTTCATCAATAATTTTGTATATGTTTGTGGATCTGAAGTTATGTTCCTTCTGTATCATTTGGTAGGTACAGCGATTATGGCCATTAACATTTTTCGTATGGCAGATACATTATCCGGGATTATTGCCGACCGCGGCCTTCCTGTGTGTTCTTCATCCTGAAGAGAAAAGTGACTACTGCAAAATTCTTTAAACTATCTGAATACTGTCTTCGTCACAAAATGTTAATTGAAGCAGTTGAGCGCATTCCTATTGATTTAATCCTGCTTTAAAATCATAGAAAATCATAGCACAATAATGTTCTCGCGTCCATTCCATTTTCTCTTCTGTTCAAAATTAATTCTATGCTAAACAACTTGAAGAAAGTCAATGGAAAGTTGTCTGCTGTGTTAAAATACTTGGTATTTTCAAATTAAACCAATACTTTTGTTTTGTAACTTCTTGTCTGAGCGTATCTCAAAAATTTCAGAGTTACCCTCGTATCTTATATCAGTGTGAATATGTATTTCATTTTTACTATGTCAGAATGCATATTTTGTTTCGCTTTCTCTCAGTAAATTGATAAATATTTTAAATCTTTTATTTTCGACTTTTCGATATGCTCATGCCCCTCCCTTAAAGTTATTGCGCCTTCTAGGGGAGCCTGCCCCACAGTTTGAAAAAAGCTGGTCCACATGTTATTATTTTACATAGAGTTAGTTATTGTGCTGGACGCTCTTCTAAATCACTAAATACGAGAAAGATTTTCGAATTTCTTAATGTCGAAAACAAGTTTCCTTTCTTTTTTTGTATGTAATGAATCACAAACTATAATCGTTAAATGCTTATTTCGAGATTTATTTCTTCCAATTTCTTACATTCTCTGTAAAACTATACATCTTTAAAGTATTCAATTATCGGAAATAAGAAAAAAAAAAAAAAAAGAAAGAAAAAGAAACAAAAAACTGTCCCCAAATTACGTGAATTTTTCATCACATTTTGATACGTTTTTCCGGAAAAAGATGTTGACAAAGATTGTATCGTCTAATTAATGAAGATTTTATTGGAAAATTATAATGGTTCATTTAAATTTATAAAATATTTTTATTAGAGTAATATATTCTCATAGAAATTTATGAACATAGCTTTTAATTTTACAACCAGAAACAACCTTGATGCTTTAAAAGTACTGACAATAATCTTCTACTAATTGCCTCTGCAATTTGTTTTAGTGTATTGTAGAGTATTATTTAAGAACTCGAAATTAGACTATTTTTTTATCTTCTTAAAACCACAGATGCCTAAAATAACATTATTATGCACCAAAATGAATGTTCTTATCGCACTATCATATTTTCAAGATTAAATGTAAATAAAAGGTCCAAATCTATGTGATTTAAATTTTTCAAAAAAAACAAAAAACATTGTTTGTTAAAATATAAGAAAGTAAAAGTCACAAATCACCAGCTTTTAAAATAAAAAAAAAAGGCATTGAAAAAAATTTTCCCTTTCCCAAAAAAATACCTTTAGATAACTCGGTTTCCATTTCCAGTTTTAAAATGTATGTTATTTAAAATGCTATTGAAAAGAAAACGCAGCAGAAATAAGATTTTAAATTTGCGAATTGTCATATTTATATCAAATTATACATCTTTTCTTTTCTTTTACTCATCACTCATACTTTTGTGTAAAAGGACTCCTTTTTAAAACACACATATCTAAAATAATAAAGCTCTAAATTTAAGTAAGTATTCCCCAACTGTTTTGAATCCTTTTGACTGTGTATTTGCTTCCTCCAATGTCTATCGTGTAAAGGTGAATTGAATTACTTCTCTATTCCTTACTTCATCATGTTGAATGCATCACGAATGTAGTTTTTGCCATAATGGTACATGACCGTATTGCTTAACGGACCCTGAGGAAAACAGTTCTTTGAATGAATAGTCCCCCCATTCTTGGCCCCGTTCACCCCGTTTAAAATTTCCGGCAATATACTAGCATGGATCCTCTTTGGACCCGTTTACACTACTACCTGGTACTATACCGGTTTAAAGGTAGTTTTTGACCCGTTTGGGTGCAAGGGTAAAAGCCAGTGTTTCTAATTTTCCCATGATGTATCGCGCCAGGATTCTTTATTCAAAGACATCTGTTTGTCAATGCGTGTTGGGCCATTAAAAAAGCTCTGATAAATATCTGGACATAGAAATGCAGAAGCTAGTCTTAGTGAATATTTACGAAAAAGATATATATTTTTTTAGTTGCATTGCTCATTGTACTCATTACAAAAAATTTTGTTGATGTGGTAACTCGAAAAAAAAAAATGTTTAACATTTTTGTCTTGGACCGTCATCAGTCTCTTAAAGACCTGCACTCATTAGCTACAGCCACTACACGAGAAGAAGCATTTTCAATCGCTAGAATTTCCGTGGAGGCACCCATTCTGAAGTTTGTAGAGTTTTAAACCCATTTTTCAATTCCTACTATTAGCTCACCCTCTCTATATATTTATTTATCTTGGTAGAATTTTCAACCGTTAATAAAATACATTTTAAAGCACTCATTTGAGCTGAAATTTGCTATACACTATTGTTTTGGATAAAAATACGATAATTTAATTATATTTAATAAAAATTAATTGACTCGAACTAATTATTTAAAGAATTATAGATACAGCCATGTTGGTTTCATTTTTAGCGACGGGTCAAAACTTAAAAAGATGTTTTTTCTCACGTTTTAATGCATTCAGTTGAACTGAAATTTTATAGACATGATTGTTTTGGATAACAATACAATACTGTAATGATAATGAATAAAAATTAATTACCACTGGATGTTGTGATTCTTTCATATGTATATACGTATTTATATTAATTGTAACTTTTTTTAAAAAAAGCTAAAATAAATTTTTTCTTTGTTGATCTAAGTAGGAATTGAATTTATTGTTTTTTTTTACATTACTTGTTATGGATTCGTTTTCTTTTAAATGGCTCTTCATTATTGTAGATGGAAAATAAAATTTCAAAAGGGCACTTTTTTGAAGATTAGGAAGCTGAAGATTCCCTTTATCACACAAAACCACACATATAGAACACAAAAACTTTAAATGATTTTACAGCAGTTGAATTGATGCATTTTTCTTCTTAAAGTTTGAGAAAGCCTCAAATGAGGGCATTTCCATGCTTTCCATAATATACGCGCGCGAGAAGCTCTATAATCTCTGTTAGTCTTTCGTTCAAAACTAAGTAAAGATTACAGTTTGGTGATTTTTAAATTAGTCGGGTTCCATCTTTATGGATAAAATAAATATTAGAATCAATATTTATATACCGTAGAAAAATAAGATTGAATGAAATAAAAGGAAATTGTTACGATCTAAAAAATTCTCATACTTCAGCAGCAACTTGTACTTAACGATTTAACTACCTAGTGAAGCAACATTTTTAAGCACCGAAATTCAAAGCACATTTTTACACCATTTAGAAGTTTAAGAAATATACCATCATGAAAACTTTTGAAAAATGACAGAGAGCTATTTTGAAAACTTTGTCTTTTCAGAACTAACTAAAGGTCCTCACTATTTATCAGAGTATATATTTACTCTTATTGCCAGAAATAAAGCGCCTTCATTAAATAGACAGAATAAATGAGTATAATACTATTATGGTTTCAAGTATGTTTTGGTCCATTTCAGTAACTAATTATTTTGCATTTATGGAAACAATGCTTGTTGAAAACAATGAACCTTTCCATTCATGTTATTTATCTGAATATTAAATATTATGGGGCTGTTTTTTCACAATCGCCTTTCCTCTACGTTAAGCAAAAACCGTTTTCTATAGTTTAAAGCTTAATTAAGCTAGCTTTTTCATTGTTCGTAATTTCGGAAAGATGATACGCTGCACTATTTAAAAAAAAGTAGTCAATGAAAGAAATTATTGAATGGACTTACTATAAGAAATTCATTGAATGCATTTTAAGCTAATTGTTAACGAAATCCCAAAATGATTAAAGGAAGAAATATAGTTCCAAACTTCCATCTGTCACATTAATTTAAAACTGTGCTTTTAATGTAACAGATGATTCAATGTTTAACAAGAACAAACTGTACTAATTGCGATGGAGCTTTAAAAGACAACTCAGTGCATCGTTATATTCATCTAAAATGTATCTCATCATTTTACAATTTCAACAGTCATTTTAATGATTTAACGCTTTTGTTATTAGAAAAGTTTTGCTGAAAAGGAAGTCCCTGTGTTGTTTGTTGCATCCATTTGTAACTTTAAAAAAACTTTAACCCTTTTATTGAATCAATTTTGGATCTTTAAATTTTGCAACGAGGGCTCTGGTTATCTTAATTTATTCAAATATGCTTTTCAAACGAAAGATTCGAATTACTTAACTAAATCAAGGATTTAGGGTTAGCTATTCGGAAGATCTTGTGAAAAGTATATCTTCTGTAAACAATTGTGAGGAAAACCGAACTTTTACGCCTTTAGGATTAAATATATAATTAATGATGAATCTGCCCTCAGTATTTGATCGTTTCAAAAGTTCTTTGAGATTATAAGTCTGTAAAATATTTTCCATTTCGAAATAAATAAATATGTTTATGCTGCGACGGCGAAAAAAAGCGCAAGAATTTTTGAAAGGGTTCGTGTCTCAAAGGTAGTTTTTAAAATACAAGTAGGGTATTTTTGTTATCAAAAGTGTTCCGATCTTTGTTTCAAAGGATAAAAAACACATTCGATTAACAAGAGTTGAATCGATTGATAAGATTTTACACACTTTTATACACACGCATGCAATTAGCACATGCGTAATAAGATTGCCTAAATACGTGCTACAAGGAAAAAATACACACATCTTTCATCATTTTACGCAGAAGAGAGATTATGATTCGGCATTTTATGAACTCACGCTTCTTGTAAAAGGAAGTTCTCAGCAATACCTTCTACGTAAAATCTAAACTGGTTTGATGAATTTGAAAAGAATATGTGAAATACATTAATAAATAAATTAAAGAAATATTTTTACTTAATAAGACTTCATTTCTACATTTATTAGAATAATTTCATTTCGGGAAATAAACACAAGGACTATATAGGTAGAAGTCTTGAGAATTTTATGAAAATGTATAAAATCGTAATAAGTGGCATAAAAAAACAAGAGCGAACATCGCCCTTTCTGAAAGATATTTTTATGTAAAAGAGTTTCAACACATCTCAAATGTGAGCCTAAGCGAACGTGTGAAGAAAGCTTCTTCCCCGAAATGTCTTTTCCTCTATAATTAGGTTTGCCTCTGTGTACTAAAAAACACTGTTTCAATGTTCCGGGCGGGAATTTTCCAAAAATGTTAAGAAAGCATAATTCTTGCTGATTCCTAATATGATAAAAGTTCACGAATATAAAGGGCGTGTTTTGTCTGTCTCCGAGCAGCCGCTTCGACTTAGAATTTCCCGCAGGTCATTGTGTGTTTTAAAAGTATTTTACTTTTGTCATCGCGCCATGTTTTGAAACTTGTTTGTCTCGATATAATGTATAAATCAAAAAATTTCTTTTTTTCATTTCCACCTGTCATTGTTATTTTTTTATTTCAATTTTTGATAAAATATGTTTATAAAATTTTCGAGAAACATTAGTTTAATATAATAAGTTTTTAAGACTGCACAGTACACTTTATCAAAATTGTTTTTGAAAACAGTAACAGTAAAAATAATTTATGTTTTCTATTCAGATTACGCTATTAAGTTTATTCTGAAAGTAAAAATTCAGTTCGACTAGCCTATAGTTTAAAATTTTAAAAAATTAAGAGAAAGTTTGAAGTTTATTGAAACTTTCATAAAATACCCTATTTTCAAAAATTTTTAGTCACTTAAGGTGATTTGTGTTTATTTAATTATTATGAACAAAAATAATGGATTTGAAAATCTGTTCCCGTGTTGATTTTTAATAATTATTTTTCTAGCTAAACCTGGAAAAAAGACGAAAATTTTTTTAAGTATTAATTTAGCATTTTTTTAAATAATAACTCTAGAGACTCATACCTAAATCCGTACTAACTTTTACAGAACATACGTTTGGGAGTATATACAAAAAAATTCAAGTCTCTAGCTTGAACCAGAAAAAATGCCTTAGGGATTAGAATAAACACTTGTATCTTCATAATTAAAAGAGACAATTTAGATTAAAGAAAACACATTTAAATTTTTTCAGTCATAAAGGAAAATCAATATATATATATATATAATGCCCTGTAAACCTCTATTTTTTAATATGTTATTTTCCATCTTAAAGAGTTCTACATTAAAATTCTACTTTATTTATAAATATAATTGAAAAATATTTTTTTTAATTCAGAATATATTTTTGGATAATATTGATAGCATTCGTTACAACGACAGGTTATTCACAGCATAATCAAAACACGATATTTTCACAATAGTTTAAAAAAAAGCATTTACGAACAAAATAATAACGGTAGTATGTTAAGCCAAAAGTGACCAAGTTTGTACATAAAATTAATTTTTTGAGTTTTAAATTGGTGCAGTTTAGCAAGTTTGAGTTTTTGTCAAGCAACTTACTATTATGTACTTTGGTACATCATGAAAATATTCAGTTTTATCTGGAATACTTGAAATCAAAATACATGTATTACGTAGTCTTATTGCAGTATCGTATGAGAGTGATTCTTAGAAACATCATTTTCAGTAGTTTTTCAATTCTTCAAAACATTGTTTCTCATGGCAGTCTGAGAACATTTTGACCATGGCATTATCACAACAGTAAAACATTAATAAAAAAGCTTCAAAATAATATAAGCTACTTTTTAAAACTAAAATTGGCCTTGAAAGCAATCTTAACTAGGGAACTATGACAAATCAAAAAGCTCAAAACATAATCAAGCAGAAATAATTTTTATTAGGGTATACAGATTTAAAAAAGTGTTATTCTTAGTAGAGAGACAATCAACTGGTATCAACAATTAATTTTTCGATGGGAATTCATTTTCATGAAGAATCAACATTTCCAATTTATTGCTTTCTTTTAGCACCATTTTCGTTTATTACGAGCAAATAAAAGTTAATATTCTTTCATATTCTTGTAGCATATTTTGAGGACATTAAATAATTGAGGCAAATTTTTTTTGGGGGGGAGGGACAGGGAAATATTGGCTTTTACAGTTTCTTTCATTTATAATGAATATAATTTACCTTCTGCAATTTAATGTGACAAAAATCTTTTCTGAATATTATTATCTCAGCAGTAAGCAGCAATTTATAAAAGCTTTGTTGAAATATAATTGAACCATTTCTTTCTAAGCCTCTGGAATTCGCATAATTGGAAGGCGTTTTATGTCTTTCTGGCGCTTTGAATTCCATTTATTTACGCTCTCAGACGCAGAAATATTCCATCTGCACATGATTTTATTTCATATAGAAATTCTAGTTAGATCGAAAGATACTAAATATATTGGAAAATTATCGGTATGCTCTCGATATTAAAATAAACTATGAGGAGAATCTTGAATTATTTCTGTAAATTACAATATGTCGTAAGATAACAATGCATAACATTTACATATTCTGATTTTTCGGATTCAGAGGGAATTTAATGGAGATTTTCTACAGCACTACATTCGTCCTTCAAGAATTATAAATAAATGAACGAAACGTCTTTTCCCTTAATAAAGAAGTATGTTTTTACATTACAAATATATTATAATTTTCTATTGTAGTGTCGACAAACAAAATGAGATAACCTTATTAATTATCACAATTTTCATTTCAAAGAACAAAATTAATTTATTTTTTGACTCGCAGAATCACAAAATTCAATGATAATTAATTGCTTTTAACATAATTAGTTTTCAATCAGGCTTTTTGTATTGTGAAATTGGATTTATTTGCAGATTAATTTTGATTATTAAAATTTAATTTTGTCAAAAACAGCTTTAATGGCCTACGCGATCCGACTTTCTTTCGAATAAACTTATTATTTTTTGAGATATTCGAAGATAATCGTAAAAGACTACAAACTCTCATTACGTACACGTAATGACTCATAAAATTCCCTTTTTTTAAAATTGTACAATATATAGAGACTGATAGTAATTATTGGCAATGAGTCACCTTGTGAAGTGTCTCTCTTAAACTAACTTGGGATTATCTTTTTTCTTAATAGTTTTTACTGCCAATTTTATACAGGGAAAATATGATATGTGGATGTTAATAACTATATAAGGTGAATAGGAGTGGATATAATGTTATTTTGGAGTGCATTTCTGATCGTCGAATGATTCTGCCGAGTGCGTTTCCATTGCTTCTGTTATATCCATTAGAAGAAGGCACCTTAAGTCTCAGGGACCTAAAATATTGCAGATACTTGTGAGGAGAGTTAGAATTCCAACTGGCCTGCATCCCTTTTGCTTTAAGTACTGTTAAGTAGTGTTTAATTCTTATTAAATAGTTAGCTCTTCCAATCACAAACTTTTCTTCTTTATCAGAAAACATCTTGATTTATTATGGATTTTACCCCACAGTTCTGAGTCTGGCTCAGAAGGAGATCTTTCTAATACGGAATTCTCTGAGCAACTTAAACAGATTTTGGGTGCAAACTTATTGACAACCCCCTATATTACTCAACAGTTTCATCCTAATTTTGAAACTGAATATTTTTTGTCATAGGGGAATGTAAGTAATTTTGCATTTAAAAATGTTAAACCCAGAACAAATACAAATATGTAAAAAATTCTAATATACTGCAATTCATTTTTTCTCCTGTAATAATTATATCATATTGTTTGTGTTAATGTTTCTATTTCGATTTTATTGCATTTTCACAATTAATAAAAAAAAATCAAACTTTTGATGTAAACCTCTTTGAAAAAATACCTACACGTAACGATTCCCTTTAATATCATTTTTAGTAAATTTAATTATTGATGATTCATTCCTTCAGGACCCGTATATAATTATTCAACGAGCTTACCCACACAATAGGGTTTTAATCGTAATCGAATAGTAAGATTGCGTTAGAAACTGTCGAGCCGTAGTTTCTGCTTCTGTTAGAAAACCTGATACTAATCATAGCTTCCGTCAGAAAAAGTCACGCTACCTTCACCGCATAGTATAAATAGCGCGCGCGAGAGAGAGCTTTTTGAATCTCTCTCTTGTTGTTTTTATCCGTCACTGCAACCCTTTTTTTGTCTCTTGCTGCTTTCTGTGATATCATAATGTTAAATATTGTCCAGAAGTTTTTTGCATATGTGTGTGAGTGATCGTGAAATAAATTGGAGTACCCAAATAACAAGATGATGTCTCATCCATTCAATAGCTGAGGAGCATATCACATAATCATGAAATAAAACCACCACCCGCCACCATTACATACATATACGTATTCAAATAGTCAAGGAGTCAGGATTGATAATCAGACTCAAATGAAATTAGGAACCAATGTGTTCGTAAATTTGAAAAAGTAACATTTTATAACGGAAAACAAACATGCTATTGGCAACGTATTGGACATTTCAACAAATTTTAGCCATTGTCTTTATGATGGTATCAAATAAGTTCCTATAACTAGTAAAAGTTTAGGTAATTAATACCTATAGCATGAGTTCGATTATAAATATTTTGGATGCAGCAAAACTTTGGCGATAAACCACTGTCTTGGAAATTAATACATTTGTGCCCGGAAAAGTTTTCGTTTTGAAAATAACTACTGTGTTTATTAAAATATAATGTCACAAATTTTGTGTAAAATTGTGTAAATAATTAGTATTTGGATGTGTAAAACATTTATATAACTCTATGTTATATTTTATTTATGTTAAAATTGTAATATTCGCAAGCAATGCCGTCGCTTACGTTATAATGGTGATTCAATGAGAACTTGGCGATAGAGCCAAGTTGGCATCATTTTTGGTGACCAAGTTGGCAACGGCTACCCTTTTGGCGACTTGATGAGCATGTTGGCGACTACTCTTGGTAAGTTCGGAACCCTCTGGATTCTTCTAGAAATTTGTGGAGAAATTAACTAATTTCAAGTCCTATAATGCATGCGGATCTTTCTCGAAAGATCCGAAAGGTCGATAAATAGAGATATACTCATCGAAAGTCAGTTAGTCTTGTTTTGACCAGTGATTAGTTAATCTTGTTTCAACCAACTTTTAGTGAATATTGTTTTTACTAGTGATTATTAAACTTGCCTTGATCGTGATTACCGATTAACTCGACTATGCTTGTGAATAATGTTTTACATACGTTTTAAACAATAATAATTGCGTCTGAGTATTGCTAAATGTGTGAAGACCTTATGAGATTTATTCTGCAAATATTGCTGCTGAATTCTGTATTTCGACAATAAATTCTCATTTCTCTTAAAGAACTGCCTTGTTCTGTGGGACTGATTTCCATAAAATCCTCGAGTCCCGATCAACGGAACAATATACGTAGGCTGTTCAATAAGTAATAAGACTAATTTTACTGCTGCGAAACCACTCATCGGAATGTTAATTTTTATGGCATAAGAAACGTTTGTTGTCTGTAATAACAAAAGCTACCAATATATGGCGTGTACAGACTCATGTTCTTGAGTATCACAAGCTCGAACTGAAGCGTGTTTGAGGGCGCCTACGAGACGTGGCCAGTTGTCGAAATGGAAGCAAAAATCAGCATCGGAGACTTGTGATATGATAAAATATGATTAAAGACTGAAACAAGAAGGCGACAATATATTAAAACGCTTCATCACAGCGGACAAAGCTTGGTTGTATCACTGATCCAACCGTAAAACAACAAAGCAGTGAACGAAAACATCCGTCTTCATCTACTTCCAAAATAGCAAAAACTGTTAAATTTGGCTGATAAAGTTATGACCACACATATTTTTTTTTTATTATTATTATGAAGGAATCGTGTAAATCATTGCTTCTTAAACTTTCAATACTGGCGACACACTTTTCAATCATTATTCTCGCGCCCCTTTATACAATAATAATGTATTGAATGCAATAATCATGCACTTTGACACTAAAGCTACAATATGATCATAATTATAAACCGTACAAATGAATAGGATAAGTATATTAAATTTTATATATGAAACTTTTAAGTAATATACATTTTATGTTGTAAAAAACTACTATTTGTATTTTAAAAACTATTAAACCTTTAATTCTAAGAATGGGAAATAAATATATTTTCGATATTTTACAAACAGTTGATTCTGGCATCACGGAAGAACCACCGTGTAGAAGGGGCTGATGCACGTTCAATCTGCCTGAACTCAAACTCCTAACGTTGACGTAATGTGGAAGTTTGGAGAGGTGTGTCAGCTCTCAGGTGTTGTCCTCGTCACTCAGGCTCAAAATGATGAGGTATGTTGCCAATAGCCTTGTGTTGCCTTGTAGAGGAGCGTTAATATAATTCTCACTCGCACTCTATTTGACTATTACTAATTCTATAATTTTTTGCTCAATCTACAATTACTTGTAGGAAAAAGCAAAATGGTTCATTTTCTGGAACGAAATAGTCATTTTATAAAAAAGTTTTTGTCAGAAAATAATTAAATATCTAACTATGAAAATGATTGAAGATACAGAAGCTGTCGTCTGGAATTAAAAAAAATAGTTCCAAGCAATTTACATAAAAACGTATGGAAAATATTTTAGTTTCATGTGATATATGTAATACAGTGTGAAGAATAACATCTAAGCCACACATGAAACGGACCTTCTGATCAGCTATACACCATGCAGGGGCTATTTCGTGAGGTTCTCTTTTAACCCCTTAACTGCCGATTATAAGTCACATGATTTCCTCCTCAGTGCCACCGCTTTCCACTTAGGCGTGTTTATGCGGTGTATAAGAGAGGGGAAAGCATACATACGCAACATTTTCTCTGAAATAAGGTAATTCTTCCCAAACACTGTCAAGGTCATTTTATTGCATTTCAAATCCTTCGGAATACTTTTACTGATAGCGGCACGAAGAAAAGGATCACATTTCATAAAGATTCCGTCCGGGGCATTTAACGCACCGATAGAGCGAGTGGAATATTTCCGTAAGTGGCACTTAAGAGGTTAGAACTATCTTGTGATAGTATTTATAAAGTTTTTAATTGGTTTTAAGAGCGCCTTCATGACAATCATATGCGATACGCAGATTAGTTGTAATACATGAGAGAGAATGAGTGTAACAGATGAGATTTACTTTGCTGAGATTTCTCTACCAAATGTGAACTCACACTTTCAATGAGCTAATTTGAAATTCTTTCTCTAGGTTCAGGAATTTATATACCGTAAAATCCGGCGCATAACGAGCACCGCTGTAGAATGCGTACCTATACTTTCAAGCTGCATTTTTTAATTTTGAGGCATGTTCACCCTATACCGCCATGAAGAGTGATTGAAGTTAGTGTAAGGGAAAATAAATTATGGATTATTAAAACATCGATTAAACATGTTTATATTAAACACATATGATATTTAAAAAATATGAAACATAAAATTGAATGGGAATGAGGCAGAAACATTTAATCATTCCTAATACCAAAAAACTAAGGATGTAATATCACACTTTTTGTAATTGATATAAACACTGGAGAAATTTAACTAATCAAACGGGAGTTTTTTTTTATCTTCGGGTGGTTAGG
>BMAV01007649.1:0-17712 GCA_019973955.1 Trichonephila inaurata madagascariensis
TAATTGTTTTTTTGGAAACATGTAAACGAAAGAAGAGCTTCAAACTATTTTCAGCTCAATGAAACATCAATTTGAAGCTGTAA
This sequence comes from Trichonephila inaurata madagascariensis, assembly GCA_019973955.1. NCBI lineage: Eukaryota > Metazoa > Arthropoda > Arachnida > Araneae > Nephilidae > Trichonephila > Trichonephila inaurata. The sequence continues at coordinate 84 of BMAV01007649.1, forward strand.
CAAAGAATAAACGCAACCTCACTAAGCTATGATAACTCACTGCTATCATCAGTACCCAATGTATATCAACAGTTATTGCAACCAAACTCTTTTTTCTTTTCAAATATTTGAATTTTCTTTTTTATATCGAATTTAGTATTAAGTTCTCTTTAAAATAGTATGAAATACTTATCATTATCAACATAAAATTTTCTATAAGCATACAAACTTAAGAAACATAACACTTTAAAAAAGTTTCCAAAATTGGGGCCCCCCTTAAAACAGAGCAGGCATTTAATTATTTTGTCCACCCGGTGTTCGCGTTAAAGTGAAAGAAGACTTTTGGACTTTCTTAGGGGCTGTTTTCAAAGTCATGGTTTATCTTCCACAGACTGCGCTTTTTTTTCTAAGATTCAGAAAAAAATGCTATAGAAAGAAAAAATATAGATGAGCATAGTGATTTTCGAGATGCCTGGAGCCTTGTTATATTACAAAAAGGTTTACGTGTTTTCAAAATAGAAAACTTGTACTGTTCAAATTTTTACCTTCAAATGCAGTACTCAATAAATAAACTACCGTTTTTTGTTGAAAATACACTTTTATATTTCATTTTTTTTTTTTTTTTTTTTTAGTTTTTTTAAATAAAAGCATATTGCTTAAGAGATTATTATCATTGCATGATGTTTAATTTGTGTAGAATAGAATGTTAAATGGAAAGCTATCAAGGCAAATATAGTAAAATTTCTATCTTAAAAGATGTCAAAAATTAAAAAAAAGGGTTTAGAAAATTATAAGTTCCCCACTATTTTTTTTTATATCTTTATTGGGGACAAAAAAAAATGATTTTTTTTATTATTTAATTTTTTTTTTTTTGAATAACGAATTTTATTATTTTAGGAAGAGTTTAAATTTTTTTTGGGATAATATACATGATAGCAGCAACTATGTTTTCCCGCTAATTATTCCACTTCACCCCGCCAATTTTCTTTTGCAGATTCATTTAAAAAGTGTATATTGTGAACGATAATAATGCAGAGATGTCAATAAGATGTACTTGATTTAAAAGTAGGCATGTAATAAAAACATGTTTTTTAATTTTGAGAAACATTTTGAAGAGTCCTAATTTTAGATCTTTACCAAATTAGTAATCTTGAAATTGTATCTAAATTTTGCTAATAGAACAACAAGTAAAATTCTAAAGTGTCCTTTAATGCAATACACCAACCAATCTCCGCAAGAAATAACAATAATTCTGAAGATGGTACCAATGATGTGAGGAATATATATTTTTAACCCGGGATCAGTTGCGTGGGGCACAAAGTCACCCCAGGGTCTCGAAATCTTTAATTCTGGGAAAACCTTTTGTTTGATACAAATGCTATTGTCAGTATCCTCCTATATGGCAATTTTCAGGGAACTAAAATGTATTTGTCACATATCTCTATCATTTGGGAATGCCAAAGTTGTTTTTTAAAAACTGAAGGGATCCCAAAAGCAGAACGGATTTTCAAAAAAGAAAATGGATAATATTTAAGATATTTAGTGTCACTTGGATTAGAAAAGTATATAAAATTGTTTTAAGAACTTTTATTCCAAAAAAAACTTTTTTAAAATTAACAATATTTTGACAAAAACTGAACATAAAGGGAATTTTCAAAACATTCTTTTTTTAAAAAAAAGCTTCTATTATAATTATTTTGCCCTTTAGCCCAAAAACCCGTACAGGGGCGGGGAAATTTAAATTTTAAAATATATAACCCTTGAATGTTTTTACCCCATATTTTACCCAAAAAAGGGGGGAAAAATTTTTTAAGAAAAAACACCGATAATTAGTTTAATTTTAAAACCTAAAATTTAAAGGGAAATGTTTAAAAATTCCAATTCGACCTCGAAAAAACTTTTTTTTTAATAAGCAAAATAATATTATTAAGAAGAATTTTTTAAAAAAGGGAGAACGTTTTAAAAAATTATTCTAAGTTAATTTTTGCCAAAATATTATTTTTAAAAATTTTTTTTTTTGTCATAATGCCCTTTAAAAAACAATTTTATACATTATTTCTAACCCGTTACACTATAAATATCATTTAAATTATCCATTTATGTTTTTTTAAAATCAGGGTTTTTCAAGGGTTTTTTATAAAACTGGGGGGCGGATTTTACGCGCCCATTTTTTTTGCCAAATATTATTTATGAACAGACAAATTTTTCCCCCCAACAATTTAGGGCTTGATTTTTTTTGATTTTTCTCTTTATCCTTATAAATGTAAATTAGTAGAGCATAAAAAAGGAAAGGAGCATTTGTGATGTCTATTGGATGAAGTTAAAACTTCGGAACAAGAAATGAATCAAGCAACCTAATGAAATAATGGATATTAATCATGATATCAAAATAAATTTGAGAAAAGCGATGAACATGAAACATTTGAGTCGAAAGGAAGATTTTGCAAATACTACTTAAGAACTAAATCAAAAAAAATATGAAGCCACAGGTGTACCATTAGGTTTAAAGGATCCTGCCAAAAAGGCAGAAGCAAGTAAAAGTTCAGCATACTATTTGCCGATCACAAAGAGACAGTAAAACTACAATAACTTGAATAACAATTTTGGCTGCAAATATCTTTTATGTCTGTGATTCGTGTCCTTTGTTAAAGTTGCACACAATCTGAACATTTTAATTCAACTTGATCGAATTTATTTTTTTACCAAATTATCAAAGAAAAATTGAAAAAAAAGGGTTAAAATACGTAATATTTTTCTTATTAAATTATTCCTTTTTCCCCTTTTGGTTTTATTACTACAATGAAAATAATTATAAAAAAAAATTGGGGCGACTGAGTCACCCCGTGTGACCTTTAACATTACTGTTCAGTGCGCGATCGCGTTAATACCATTTTAAATGTTTCTAGTGATGTTAAGAGTAAGGATGCTCTCCCTTACATTTGCAAATACATGAAAAAACATCCGGAACTTACCAACCATCTGCGACATTTGGCATTCTAATATCCATTAAGCCTGTTGCTAAGAAACGATCATTGCCAGTTATATTTAAAAGTGGTGCTAATGAGATTTTGCCTTTGGTGGGCAGATATCATACCTTTTCTAAAAAAAATTCAATTTGTCTTTCCGAAACGACGATGGTTCGAAAATAATTGGAGATTTAAGTATAATGTAATTGAAACAGAAGTTCTTCAGAACTATTTTTTTCAACGGAAAGGATTGATGCTCTTATTATTTTTGTGATGGCTTGAGGACTCATGGATATATTATTTTTTTCAATAAAGGATAGATTTAAGAACAATTAATTCTGCAAATACAATTTTCTTTCTGTGAATAACACCTTGTGATGAATTTTTATCGTTAATAACTAGATAAGATTGATATTTTTCGATTAATTATTTAGAAGCTTAGAAATTGAGTTTAATATTTAAAGTTATTATATTATTTTGAAACGCATTTGCAATGCTTATATAATTTATATTTCAGTTAAGTAACATAGGCAAATAATATGCTGAAAGTTTTTGCTTTAAAACTTACCTAAGACTTACCTAATGTATTATATATATATATATATAATCCATAAATATACATATACACAGATAGCTATAGAACCTAAGTATAACTATTCAAGATAGGAAATATTAGGCACAGTATTACAATAACAAACTCCTGGCCTTAGGAACCAAGATTGCAGGTTTACCCAAGTCTTAGGGCTAGCCAACCTTCAACTGTAATTTGACTATACAATGTGCCAAGGGGAAAGGAAAGAATAATATTAGGAGAGATTTAAATATTACAAATAAAATCACTATACTATTAAAATATAACTATAAAATTATAGCCTACTAGTATTCACAGTATAGAATTAAAGTCGATGCAATAACGTAGATAGAAAGACTTACTTCGTGAGTATATCAACAGTTATGTTTCCCGCCAAATACAACAGAGGAATATCAGTACCGCATTAAATTAATAAACTATGATAGAATAATATAAAGTCTATTTATATATGTACGTTTAAAAAATCATAAATATATATTGATATAAATATTTGTAGAAAATAAATAAATACAAGTAATATTTTAATAATAATATTATTAATTTATTAAACATGTGGCGCTATCTATTGAATAATAGTATAAAACATAATTTCAATAATAGTTATTAATACATATTGTATTTTCACTGAGAACTATTAGAAATATAATTGTAAAGAAAGTTAGCAGGATATCCATGTTCAATACATTGATTAATAAAGTTATCAAAAATTAAATATATATTAGCTTTATCGCTAACTAATACATTATTACGATAAATATAGTTAAAAATAATATTTCTATATATAGATATAGATAAGTTTGAATTCCAGTAAGGCACTTTAAGAATGTTGAAATTAAAGGCATCTCTTTTATCATAAATATTAATATGTAATTTAAAATCCTTATTATACAATGTTACAACTAAGTAATTAGTTTTAATTGGATTATGATTAATTTTAACTAAGTTTAAGTAATCCGGATAAAAATTAATGTTGGGATTAAAATTATTATTTTTACCAAAAATAATTAAATCATCAATATATCTAAAAATGTAATAGTCATTATTAATATATATATATAATAAAAGTGAAGAAGTACTAAAACCTACAGTGCTAAAACAGGAAGAAATTGGAATTCACCAGACACAACAAATGTAGATACAAAAAAGTCTTTGAACTAAACTGGATACCTATTATGATTTCTAAAGCTGTCGCTCAATTAGGCCAGCGAACATATATATATGTAGGCTAGTTTAGAAAATACTTTTAGTTAGAATTCCAAAGAAAAAGTATGACAAAACACATATGATGAATGAATTACGATTTTAAAATAGTTTACTTTAGAAATAGTAATTTTATTAAGCAAATCCAATAATCCTAAGGGGTAATGTAAATAATAAATATAGCACACACATATATATTTTTTCAAAAATAACAAAAATATAGTTTTATCTAGTTTTATGAAAACAGTACATTTAGATAGAAAGAATATAAAAATTTCAAATATATAAAGATTATTTAATTAAAAAAACTATTTTTAAAACACAAAAATGTAAGTAATTTTTTTCTCTTCAATTTGTTCATCATACCTAAGAAAACATAAATATGTTCAATTGTGTTTTTTAAATATAGTCGTAATTATCTGTTATCTCTCTCAATATATCAAATTAGCATAAATAATTTGCTGTATTCCTGACATACAAGAGAGGAATATGAAATTTTATAAAAGAAGTGCAAACAAATAAAAAAAATTCCGTGCATTCCCACCTGTTGAAGAAAAAATTAAAGAAGAAAAAAGTCAGGGATTAAAGCACGAGTCTTTTCAATTTTGGAACCAAAAGGAATAAAAAATAATAATTTTAAAAGCTTTAGCATTAAATTCTTCATTTAAGTGCAAATAGCTAGTATTGATATCTCCATAGACTTTTAATACCCTACTTAAATTTCCCTTATTCTAAAAAAAAGTCTTAAACTTTCCTCCATGCTGAAAGCTTTGAAGTGGGTTTAAACGACATTTAAAGAAAAGAAAAAAATAAATAAAGGGGGGAACTACTAATTTACAATATATTATTGATTGATAATTTTAAAATGATCTCAAATTTTGAAAAAATTAATGTATATTTAAAAAAAAAAACTGTTTAAAATTACTTATTTTAGTTTTTGATAAAACAATATTTAATTACTTGTATATATATATATATATATATATATATATATATATATATATATATATATATATACATATACATTATTTAAAAGACATTTTCTTATAAAAATAAACAGCATAAAAAATATACAACTTTTTCTTCAAAATAAATAAAAACATCTTAAAACTGTACATATATTATGTATTTTTAAAATAAGTAGAAGACAATGTAAAATGTAATTGTTTCCCTTCATTATAGTTAAATAAAAAGATAAGTAAAAATTTTAATGTGAACTTAGTGCTTGCACTACTCTACTTTCATATCACAAAATCAAATGCATAATTTGTTGTTTTCTATTTGACATCATTCTGAGCTTTCAGTTGTTGTTAAACAATTTCTTTGCGTACTCAAAATATTTTTGATATGAGGAACGATACGTATAACCTAAAGCGGAAAGCAGAGTTCATGCAATTTTCTGTCTTCAAACAGTTGAATCCCTCCAGCAATGACATTCATTAAATTTTTACAAAATAGATTTATATTTGGAGTTATCTTTTAGATTTTTTCGCAACTCCGTAAATGTCCATAATTCTTAAGTTGTTTGTCGAATAAGAGAGAGAGGTTCATTACATATTTATCAACTTCCATCCACTCAAAAGTAGACAAACTCGTAGAGAGGTGATGAATACCACTGAAAAAAAGAGTAACGCTTACCATAAATAGATGACCTCTGCAATAGATGATGATAATATGTGCACATCCTCAATTATGAAGAACATTATGGATATTTTTCAAAACCTAAAAATGTCATTGACGAGAATTATGATGACAAAAATGATATTGCAGCTCATGTTCGCATCCGAAATGAGGAACATCATGAAAAGCATGTGAAATTATTAAAAGGCAACCTGCCAAGATAAGAACATTTCAAAGTCTGTGCCGTTGTCCACTGGAAGCATTTAGCTTGGGAAAGAACTGTTTCCGCCTGGAGCTCCGAATTCTTTGCCTCACCTAAAGCTTTGTGGACTAAAAAGTTTTTTCCGATCATTTATCAACGGCTAAAATGTAAAAAAAAAATTGTTATTGATTTTAAGTTTTCCCACATTCTAACAGGGCATGGAAATTTTAAGAGCTACTTATTTAGGTATAATTTAATTGGTAATGATATTTGTTCTTGTGTCTGGATGCTGAAACCACGGAACATGTCTTGTTGTATTTTAACCTATATTTTTGTAAAAGAGAAAATTTAAAAAAAAAGAGTTGAAACTTTTAGGTATTTCCTGGCCACCTGTTTTGCCTTTGTTCGTCCATTGTACTGAAAGTCTTAATGTCTTAAGAAAATTTGTTTACTGTAAAGATTTTTAAAGTTTTATAGGTACCTCCCTTTATTTATATATGTGTATTTCCTCCCTTCCTTTTATTTTATATTTGTCTTTTATATGTCTTTTTAATTTTATTTTATATCTTATAATGCTGTTACTACTTACGGCTGTAAGCCTCATGTTATGGAATGTAGAGCACGAGGAGTTTTGCAAATAAATTAAGAAAACAATTATTAAGACACACATTCTAATGGTGAAATGGATAACGAAATAGGACGACATCTAAGAATTTGTAGGCAATTTGATGCCAAAAAAGACAATGTAAAGAAAAATATCTGATTATTTTTCAAAAGCTAAATAATTGTTTTGTTTTTCATAAAACTCAAAAATTTTGAATTAAATTTCTTTAAGTTCTTGTGAATGTTTTTGTTTGATTGATTTTTAAGGAATACAAGTATATACACATATCTACGTATTTAAAATAAACTGTAATAAACTTAATTTTTTGATATATGTTTTTTTAGCAATATCATTTAACACGAAAAAATATTTCAGTCCTCTCAGTTTCGTGTACATATATATATATATATATATTATAAATAATTTAGATATTTGAATTTTTAGCCTACTGCATTGCTACAGGGGAAACGTAGACTTGATTGAACTATCAAACTAGTTTAACCCCACTTATCTAATTATAATTCTCTGTTATTTTTATTGTTGTGGTCGAAAATGAGATTTTGAAATTTTATTGTTTCACATTTTTTTCTTGTCTTTTGTTCCTTTCTGCTTCAGCAGTATGTATTTTAATATATATGTATATATATATATATATATATATATATATATATATATATATATATATATATATATATATATATATATATAATGATTATTTAGAAGAAACAAACTATCTATAATTATACTTTTTGTAACAGAATAATATAACATATGTATTTCAAAAGATAACGAAGATTATATAATTAGTAAAAAATAAAACAAACTCTAGTGTACGTTTTTGTTTCGCCTATATTTTGTAAAACAAAAATTATTTCCTTTTTTTACCAGACTAAAAGAATACATTGTTAATTTATTATTTGATCATTTAACGATTTAGTGGGCTTTGATTAACTTTGTGTCAGTATGATACATAATATTTATCTGAATTAGCATATTTCGCCTTAGCTCAGAAAAGTAAAAGTAAAATAAAAACATAAGAAAATTAATAAACGTCATTAATATTAAGCATATCATTTAAAAATTGTCGTAGCATTTTCGGTACTGAATGGATAATAGCTTTTGAAAAAAACTGGAAATGAAACTTGAAATTGAGAGAAAATTTAAATATTCAGGAAAAATAAGAGATTTTCAAAGTTATGTTATTATTTTTTTAGAATTTTTTTTCTTTTTGAATTCTTTCAGCGTTGAATATTTATGTGTTCTCCAATCAACATGAAAATGAAAGATTTCTGCTTGAAAATAAAATACAAAAAACTTTAGAGATGCATCACAATATATATTTGCATAAATACATAGCTTCATATTTATTTTTTTAACTTATTCTTCAAAAAAGTTTTTTTTAATTCAAAAAAGAACTTTCTTTTATTTTTTTCTACCTCCACATTTAAAGTTGATTTATTGTTCGAATACAATTTTTTTTCTTTTTCAGATTTACTTACAATTTTTTTCATACTCTTTCAACAAGTCACATAAATTAAGTAAAAAAAAAATAAATATGTAACCAAATGAAAAACCTTTGAGGCTAAGTACCTTATTTTTTTACTTAAAACCTCATATATATAATCGAAACTTTGCTTTAAATGAGGAGTTTTTGCATGATAGACTAAAAGTTTTTAACGGCATCATGATTTGAAAAAATGTTTTTATAGTAAAGTTATTTTAAAACATTTTTTTCCTTGAATGATTCGAGCTTAAAGATATTTCTTTTATGTTTCTGTGTTTTTATAAAACATATCATACAAAATCTAAACATTTTTTAATATATACATAACTTTTTTTATACATAAGTTATTGAATTGGTTTCTTAACTGACGTTTCCAAAATTCTTAACAAGTAAAATCAGTGTTAAGAAAATTTAAATAAAGCAATACGAAAATATATTTGTTACAAAAAATAGCGTCAACAGAAACAACTTTAACATATAGATAATAAATTACATATACCTTTTACGTTTTGTTCTTTAAATATTCACATTTCTATTGGAAAATATTTATTTGTAAATGTAACTAAGAATGAAGTTCTTTTAATTATTCAAAGTCAAAAATTGAGTTTATCTGTTATTATCAATTCAAACAAAATACAGTCGACTCTAGCTAATTCAAATCTTCAATAATACGAACCTCTCAGTAATTCGAAGTATATGCTCAGCCCTCAGAAAACTCCTGATATTTTGAACTAAAACAATACGTTTGGGTGCAATCAATATTTCGAAGTAGTCGATATTTCGAAGTCGGCCAGACTCCAACATACGATATAATTCATAGTTATATAACTCTCGACAATTCGAACTCTCAAATTATGTAGAGTTCTGTATCAAACAAGTTGCAGTTTATGTGTTTTTTGTTGTTTTGTGTCAATGTGTCTCCCCTGTAACGTAGCCGCTTTGATGACAAACTGTTTTTTTAAAAAAAAGTTGGGCTTCCCCACGTCGAATCTGGTTAATGTGCACGATACACTCATTGAATGTTATGCTGAACAATCCCTTTGAGAGTGAGTAAATATTAACGTAGCACTGTTCAGCTACACTAGGGCTTTTGGCGACGGACCGCGTAATTTTGAACCATGGTCAAGTGACTTGGACGACACCTGAGCTGACACCCCCTCTCCTAACAACCATACCACACCAACGGGAGGACGTTTGAGCTCTCGACTTATTTAACGTGCATCGCTCCCCTACACATAGGACCTTTAGTGGTACTGGGCTCGAACTCGTGACAAGGCCAACCACGATCCGATACCTTGACCACTCGGCTACCTCTTACCCTTTGGGAAGCTCTCCCAGTGCAAGATTTGATGACTACGCCAGTGCTTCTCAAAGTTTCAATGTTTGCGACCCAGCTTTCAGACTTAATTTTAATCGCGCACCCCTTCACACGATAACAATGTATTGAATGTAATAATAATGCACGTTGACGTAAAGTCACAATACGATTTTTTTAACCATAAACCGTACAAATTATCAAGATAAGTATTACATTTTGTGTATGACAAGCCGACGTGAATCACTAGTAATTATTCAACGTGTTGTTCAATTAATATTGTGATATTAATTATAAAATACATTGATGAAAAAAAAAATTAATCTCAGTACTGATACATATATAACTCCCACATTATTGATACATTTATAAGTGTATTATATCCGTGTAGATGTATATTTTAATTTTATTACGTCCGAAAGTATATTTTGTTTTCTTTCAGAAAATTTGTAATTTTTTAAATCCTTTATTTTTGATTCGATATGCCCACGTCCCCCTTGTAGGATTACCACGCCCCCTAAGGGAGCGCGCCTCACAGTTTGAGAAACGCTGGACTACGCGCAAGTTGATACGGACTTCGCTGTATGGATAGCCATATTTGAAGCTGAAATTGTGGCTTTCTATCACTATAACACAGAAAGTCAAGAAGACGAATCTGAGGAATCGACTTCGATAAATCTGACAGAAATGTCACTAAACAAACCACGCTGCTTTTTCCTTCACAATTAGTGGATGCGGACATTGTTCAAGCTTAATTTATTCTAGAAAAGTAAAGTTAGATAGAATGCCATAAAAAACAGATAACAGTTTTTTTTCGTCAAAAAAGATTAATTATGCACATTTTGTATTTTTTTAACAATTGTATTTAATACATAAATGTATTATTTTAATACAGGACTTTTAACTACGCTTAGTATTTATACTGTATAATACGTACTTTTTAAAAATATTTTAAAATAATTTTGTACATTTATGTGCAATTGTTGTTTTATTACATAGTTTCAAATTTAAATGTGTTAGAAAAATATTTCTCTTCATGTATTTTCTGAATTTTCTCCTAACTTCTTGATAATTTGAAGCTTTCAGTTCGTCCTTCCAAATTCGAACTATCGAGAGTCGACTGTTATGAAATAAATTATACTAAAAATGTGTCGACAGTTATTACCAGCGATTTTTTTTAAAAAATTGATTGCATTCAGAGCCACTTGAAGCCACAAATACCCCTATCGGCGATTTTTTTAACTACGTTTTCTCACGGAATCTTACCTCCCATGTCATTATTAGTCTCCATATCAAGTTTGGTGTCCTTTCTGTTGTTAAATCGAGCTCCAGGGGAAGGTTTAAAAATCATCCTGTTTTAAAAGGGTTGGAAAAGTCATTTAACTTTTTTTTTTTCCTTGTAGATAGTAATGGATCAAAACTATGGCTGTGGAAAGTTCTGCAGGCATAGTGTGTATGCAGAACAACATATGTCTATGTGATAAAGGTAGTACGCACGGGGGGCTAGAAATACCAGTTGGCGAGTGTGTGTTAGATGAAATAACCCGTGTTGGAGGGCTTCAAAATACCTTCTTAGGGGAGAAATGGATGGTTCAGGAATTGGGGGAAGCTTTGGGGAAAATGCCTACCAAACCCTACCAAAGGGGGTGGAAAAGTTTCACAAAGGGGTGGTATCCCGTGATGAGCAACGTGGTGCGGAAATTTCGCTGATGGTATTCAGGCCCCACATCGTTGTGGTGACTAGCAGGGGACATTAAAAGGGCTTTAGGAGGGTTTTTCATGTCAACTTTATTGTACTGTGTTTTCATTCTTTTGCACCGTAAGGCCATATTGCCTTTTTACCGTAATTAATTTCATTGTTACAATATTTGAATGCTATTCGCCCACACATGTAGTTAACACCTTTCCTTTCGTCTGTATATGTCACATTTTCCAACCGGACAGTTTCTTTAGAAAAAAAAAAAGTTGCCATGACTTTTTTCCCCAATCTATATACCATTTCTTTAAAAAGGAATTTTTCAATGGGTCCCGGGGGTTTTTTTAAATTAATTCTTGTATCATCTATTTTTTTTTTTGTCGATTTTTTTAGGCAAACACAGTAAAAAAATAATTATTGTAAATAAATTTGCTTAAATAAACAATTATCATTTCATAACAAATATTTTAAATTTTAAGTTTATATCCAAAATTATAAAATCGGAAAATCAAAAAGGCTTTGGGGGTCCGGGCCCCCAAAGGGCCTTTTTCCCCTGCACATTTATATACATTGTATTCATCAAAATTTAATGATTATTCAAAAAACTCAGCATGCTTTTATAAACTAAACATTTTATACTCTTTTCTTAGGGTTGAAAATTAGGATAAAAGGCGAAATAATATTTAAATTTATTTTTAAAGATTTATTTGTTTTTTAATGAACCATTTACTTAAAAGTTACTTGCGATAACTTTTAAGGCTGTGTGAAAGAAAATTACGCATATCCCAAAAGTAATTCTAAACAAATTATTTATTACATTAAAAGTATACCATAAATACAATTATAAAAAATGCAATTCGTTCCCAGTACAATAAAAAATTTATTAATCAAATGTATTCTACGTTATAACTTAAATCAACTGATAGCAATCTTTTCCGGACATTTAGGCTAACCGGAGTTGCTTAAGAATGTCTCTTCAATTGTTGGGAACATAGAACTCAGCTTATTGAGTCGAGGAACTCTGCAGACGGAAAGAAATTACTTGTGCACCCCGTTAGACGCTAAAGTAAGTAATAAGACCTTTAGAGTAGAAGACTTAGTAGCCCAATTTCCGGGTAATTTCCGACATTTCTTCAAGAATTGTAGCAATTCCCACTTTGTTTCCGTCACTACTACTCTTTGGTAATAGAAAGACTCAACTGTCTTGGCTGGAAAGGCCTCTAAAAATAAAATTGTTTCAAACCGATTGTTTGTAACTTTCATTTTGTTAAGTACTCTTGGTGGTGTGTTTGATCTAATCCTTTTTGATTTTTGATTTTGGTATTGTGTGGTTCCTAGATAAGCATTGATACTGAATGGTATCAATTCATATTAAAGTATGCTTTAGAAAATTGATATTATACGTCTCCTAGTTATAGGTAAAATTATCATTGTTGATTATTAGGACATGTACGTTAAATAAGGTATCAAAATAAAATTACATTAAAAAATACGTTTATTAAAAGGCATTTTTATTTTCAAGATTCTTAGCTTTTAATGTATTTATTTGAAGGAATTTGTAGTTATTCATTTGCATTGTAACAATTTATCACTCCACAGGGGGTTACTGCCCAAAAAGGAAAGCAAAATAATTTTGTATCAAATTAGCAATTTTTGTTGCATCAATTTAAGTTTCATTTTGCTAATGAAACTGGTTCTTTTTTGTACAATTTGGTGTATTTGCTTTCCTTAAACCTACCTCAAGGTCTTTTGAATTAAAAATGATCAGTGGGTTGGTGGCCTATCAGGCCGGCTGCGCCTGATTCCGACGAAGGATTAAATTACAGTTTTTACTATACACCATGTGGATCATAGTAAAATCTTAAAGCAACAATAAACATATTGAAATAAAATACTGTATATATTTCTGAATACAAGCCGACGTGTGCACAAAACGAGAGTGTGTTTTTTATTTAAAAATTTTCTTAACATTCAAAATGGATATACTAGATGAAAAAAAAAACATCCTGTAATCTTCGAACATGTTGCCATGAGTGCTAAGCTGTTGTTTAGCAATATTTACTAAAAAAATGTATTAAAAAAATACTTCAACGACGAGATGGCTCTATTTCCGAGAACCCTCCTGAAACTGACGCATATTTTCTAATCATTTGTTATCTTGTTCACTATTCGTGCCAGTCATACTTTCTGCACCACTTTTTTGTGCTTGAAAAATGAGCGGAAAGAGAAATTCGTATACGGTATGTGATCGTCAATCTATGTTTCCCGCTTTGGAGGAAATGCATGGTAATCATATTTTGACATTGACTTTGAACAATTTATGTTGCTCTATTTCTTTTTCTTTTAGAATAAAAATACCTTTCGAAACTCCCATCAAGTTAAAAAATTAAAATCACCTGCACTTGGCTAACGGAAAATGTTAAAAGTTCGTTTTTCCTTAACCACGTCTTTTTCGAGATTAGTGGATCTACATAAGCCAGCATTTCTCAAACTGTGTTGCATGACCCCCTAGGGGGCGTGATAACTCTAATAAGGGGGTGCGAGCATATTGAAAAGTACACACGAAAAAGATTAGTTAAACAAACTAATATTTTACCGAAAGTAAACAAACAAAATGCATTCTGTTATAAAAAGAGGGAGAAATAAATACACATTAACACTTATATAAAACACTTATAAATGTATAAGTACTATTCAATGTGTTTTATAATTAATTTATCAATACTAAATTAAGAACAAATTTAAGAATTATAGTTGACCCCATGAGCTTATCATAAACTAAATTATATACAAAAATTAACACTTACCTCGATAATTTATGCGGTTTATGATTAATCTCTTAACTAGCGATTAAAAGATACGCGATTCGCTCCCCAATGCCACCCTTTTTCACACAGGCGTGCGTATGTGATGTTTTTTTTTGGGGGGGGGAGAAAAGGAATAAATAAGGAAATCCTCTTAAATAAGTAAATCCTTCGCAAATAATGTAAATGTTTTTTAATTGCATTCCAAAACCTACAGAATAATTTTATAAATAGCAATACACAGAAAAGACCGTACTTCGGAAAGACGTGTATATACGCCCTAGGCAATAAACGCTTCGGCTGAGCAAGACGTATGTATACGCCGAAGACGATTAAGAGGTTAAGTCGAATTGTAGCTTTAGCGTCAAATAATAGTACTATTTAATTCAATACATTGTGGGGGGTGGGGGTGCGATGGAAATTATAATTGAATTTTGGGTCGCATATATTGAAAGTTTGAGAAGCACTGACATAAGCCGACTCCTTTACTTTAAAGCTTATAAATGTTCCCAAAATTCTTGGCTTATATATAGAATTATGTGCGGTACGTTTAATATATAAATATATTTAAATAATAAGATATTTTGAATCAATTAAATATTATATCAAACAGTTTTTTCTAGCTGTGCTTATTTTTTTTAATGCACAAATTTAAGTAACTTTTCTGTGTGCAAAAATGTTTAATTTATAATAGAAGTTTATAAAAATAATTTTATATTATACTTTACAAATATCTTCTGCATAGTATCTACATAAAACAAAAAACATAACAAAACAAAACAAAATATCATATTGTAAAGTGATTTAGAAGGTTGGAATAAACTTCTATAATCTCTCTCTCTCTGTCTTCTCTAAATGTTAATAAAAGTAGTTTGAGAATTATTTATACTGTAATTATACGGATATTAATATTTTAGTCTCAAAAAAAGAAAAAAAAACAAATTTAATTTATAATTTAAAAATTTATATTTCTGTTTTTAGTACAATTCATACTTCAAAAAAGAAATACATTCATTCATAAAATATTTCAGAAATAAATTATAAATAAGCAAAACATAATAAAATAAAGAAGTATTACGCATCCTCAATAATTTACATATTTTGCGTCTATATGAACAAAGATACAATACACAGGAGTATTAGTTATTTCAACTGCATATTCCAGGTGTTTAATAAAATTTTGCATTGATATTTACATTTTGAAGCAGCAAATAAATAATTTAAACGTTTTATTCATTGGATTAAATAGACATATAGCGGAAATAACTCACTAAAAAAATGACCGCGTAATCATTTGGTGTACATAATTTATTCGTCTCGCTACATTAACAATATATTCTACTTTTGCTTGTGCTATGAATTTTAGTTTTGTTAAACCTAATCCAATACTGTTTTTCCTTTGCAATAAAGTTCTGCTATTTTTATTACTCTGTAGTCAACTAAAGACATCTTGTTATTTAAGTAACATTTTCCGAGTAGTCAATTAAATATACTTCAAATTTATATTAGTTTAAAAGTTGAATTGTGAGTGGAAATGTGACAGTATTAAAGAAATATGTATGTCTTCATAATTGGCAGAATTCTCTATCAATTTTTAAAAATATTAATATTTCGTTTGAATACATTAAAAAGGAAATTCAGATTTATTTGAACCTACATATGACAAAAATAACTTCTAAACCCTAAAAAAATGCAAACGTAAGGTTTATAACATCATAATAATCAAGAACCCTCTAATTATCAATCAATAGGACATATTTCCCATCGAAACAAATAAAAATTTTTTAAGGGGAATATAAAAACCATGAGTCCCCCCTTTTTCAATCACGTAAATATTTTCAAAAGAAGGTTTATTTTATTTAAAAATAAATTAACAAAATATTTCCCAAAAAAATTTGTTTAAAAAAAAAATTGGATATTTTTTTTAATTTTTTAAAACATAATTTTTTTTCCTGTAATATTTTCTAAAAACGTTTTTCAACCCTATGATTTAAAAACATGGAAAAATTTTAAAAAAAAAAAAAAACTAAACTTGATTCTACTCCCAAATACAATACAATGAGTAAAATTACAAGCTAAAAAAATTTATTTTTTCCCCAATAAAGGTACCCAATAAATTGGATTTTTTATATGAGCAAGTTGCTCGCTCAAAATGAAACCGTTTCATGTTTTTAATTTTCCCCCAAATAATTATCATAAGTATGCAAAATCTAAATTGGAATTCTTAATCTGTATAATAGGGGTTTCAAAATAAATTTGAAGAATGTATATTTGCTTAACACTCTACCATGCTATCTGTGGGAGGTGATTAAGTGTGTCTGAAGTGGAAACGACCAATGCCGCACTACACCAAATTTAAAAGGGTTATGCCCTTAAAGAAACTAGTGTTGGATATGTTCGTAAAAAAAAAAATCTGGGACACCAATTCAAAATTTATATTAAAAATTTAAAAATTCCCATGCAATATAGAGTTGAATTAGTATAAGATTATAATTTAGTTAAATTCAGTGGAAGTTAAGTAATATAATAAATTAATCTAATTATACAAATCATTATTTATTCGTTGCATCAAAAATTATAATGAGAATTTCGAGTAGTTGATTGTAGAAATAATTTATTTTCATCCAAAGGGAATAAAAACTGAAACATTTTTGCACAAAAACCCGGACATTTTAATGACATTTGGTATTGAAAATGCTCCGCCAGATATATGTAATAAACTCAGTTTTACACTTTTCCATTTCTTTTAATTTAATTACCTATAATTCATAGTAAACCAATTACAATATTTTGATACTGAATAAGAAAATTAGTTCCATATTATGTTTATAACTATTGTACTGCGCAAGCAAAACATGTTTTCGCACAAGCACATTTAGAATAAATTATGCCAGTACTTTTAATTATATATCTTCTATCTGTAAAATTCTAATAAGAAATCACTGTTAATTTTTTTTGCTATTTTTATTGCTAACATTCACACAACCATCTTAAATCAAATTATGTCTAAAGCTTCGTTAAAAAGTACCCAACTATTTGCAAATGTAAATAAATTACTTTTGCATCAAACTAACATAAGTTTTAGTGGATTTTCTGCTCATTAAATTTATATTTTTTAATTTCCCTTTAATTGAAATATATATAAAA
>BMAV01007650.1:0-31162 GCA_019973955.1 Trichonephila inaurata madagascariensis
GTTTCTAAGACCAACTTTTTGCATCGATTGTCATATTAAAAAATGTCGAAGTTAGTTTCTTGCATTTACTAAATAAATTCGAAGGACTGAATTGGATAGTTTTAAAAATCTGTAACAAATATTTCTGTAATATTTTTTTGTAGCAAATATCTTTTTCCCCCCTGTTTTTTTGTTGTTTTTTACACGATTAAAAAAATTTTTTTTTGATGCGATCAAAATTTTAATATTTTCTTAATAACGAAAGATAACAGAAAAATTTGTTTCTTAAACGCAATACATTGGGTAATTATGAAAAAATTTTCATAAAAAAACTTTCGGGAAACCGGGCCCCTTGGAGCTCTTTTTGTTTCATCCTGGTGGTGGAATCAGATTCCTCGGGGTCAAAAGGGGTTGCCACCCCTTAACCCCTGAAATACACAGCCCGAATGCACGTGTGAAGGGTTTTTCCAAAAAAGACCATCTGTGTGAAGGGTTTTCTGCAGTAACAAAACCAAAACAAAGCAACGGAATAAACTGGACAAAAGCAACACACTTGGGGTTTCATTGTCTCCGATTACCCCCAGATGGAACCGTCTCATTGCAAAGAAACAAGCCGGGTTCTCATTGATATAACGTTCTGAAGTTAAAATGTTAAATCACTTTATTTTTTTTTTGGGTAACTTTTTTTATTTTGAAGGCAAAATTAAATAAAATTTAAAATTTTTTTATTAAATTTTTTATATTTTTTTTTGTATTAAAACAATTAAATACATTTTGTTATAAATCAAAATAATTAAAAGATAAACAATCAAGTCCCCCCAGGGGGCCGCGGTAAAATTAACAAACGTTGACCGGCCCGCGGCGAAAAAAAGGTTGGGAGCACTGCTTTAGAGGAGGGTTCGATAGTGCCCAAAAGAACACTTAAAAGGACGGCGCTGGTGGGAGCGCCAAGCTCTTCCCCCCTTTAACGCCCCAACCGTCGTTCTATTCGAATCCAGAAACGTCAATCCTTGATAGGTCTCTTTTTTTGAAGGGGGAAAACGATTTCCCCTTTTTTCCCCAGGTCCGTTCATCACTAGCAGATTTAGTCTTTACACAGTTATTTTTGTAAGGGTTTTTTCCACGCCTTTACTTATTTCACTCTAAATTTTATTTCATTATATTAATAGAAAATAATTAAATCATTGTTTAAAAAAAACCCCCAAAATTTAAAAAATCGTTTTGTACATTACATATTCCCAAACTTTTCCCTTTTTTGCTTCAAAGATAATGTTTATTACTTTTTTTTTGTTACATTCTACGCATACAACATAAAGAAATCTATAAAATATTACACAATCAAACCCATTTTTTTAAATAAATTTCCTTGTAATAAATAACTTTTTTTCCCTTTTTTTGTAATGAAAAAATTCTATTACCTCATTTTTATTGTAAAAAAATTTTTTAACCTAAAATTTTTTTTTTTGTTTTTAAAAAATATGAAACTTTTGGGATTAATATTTTTGAAGTTAAACAATATTTAATTATTTGAAAATAAATTTTTAATTTCCAATATGTGTTCCTCTTTACTTCATTTTTCAAATAATTATATATTTTAGTATTATTAAGAAATATATGTTACATAAAAATTTTATTTTCACAGTTTATTAATAACTTAAACTAACGATTTTTTTATGATTTTTATTATATTTTCATACTAAAGAATTTAATTACGTATTTTCATAACGTAGGGTTTTTTTTTGCTAATACACGTAGAGCTATGCATTTAACCGATTTAAAAATACTTCAGTTCTACATTTTTAATAATTTTTATACCTCTAAAACTGCTTAAAAGATTTTTTGGGAGAATTTAAGAAATTTTTGCATTCATTTTTTGATGAAAATTTGTTCTAATTACCCAATGTATTGTGTACAGAAACATATTTTTACTGTTATTTACGTTGTTGAAAAATTAAAATTTTGTATCAAAAATCAAAAATTTTTTTAAACGTGAAAAAAAACAAAAAAAAGGGGGGAAAAAATATTTGCTACAAAAAAAATATTTCGAAATATTTGTTACAGATTTTTTAAAAATATCCACAGTCCTTTGAAATTTATTTAGAAATGCAAAAACTATTTCGACATTTTTTTAAAATGACCGATGATAAAAATTGAGTTTGAAACCAAAAACAAAAACTATTTATCCCGATATTTTTTCTTTCAAATTTGTAGAAAACGAATATTACGCGTTGTTCAGCATAAGAGAAAAATGATTTATACAAAAACCTTAGAAATAAGAATGAAATTTTGGCTTTTGTTATGTATTACGAGTATACTTAGAATGGTTCTACAATGTTGGATTTCCTGTATTTTCGAAACTTAAAGAAGTTTTTTTTTAAAGAAAAAATTATAGTAAGTTTCTTTTATAATAACAATTACGAAAAATTTTGCAAAATTTCCTAAAATCTATCGGAAAAACAAATATAATCAGAATGTAGTCTAACAGATAGTTACATTGAAGTAAAAAAATGTGTTCGTTCTCCTTTTTTTTTTTTTTTTTTTTCACCTATTTATTCGTGAGTCACGCATTTTATGTACAACAGTACAAAGATCGAGTGTTCGGATGCGCTCTAAGGCTTATTGAACGATTAAAACTCTGAACACAGAATCAGACGGTTCTTGTAAATGTGGAAGTTGTAAAACCTTTTATAACGACAAAGAATGCTTCTCCCCTTGATTATTGTTGATTCTTCAGTTGTTGGTCATTATTGATTACCATGCCTTTTGGGGGAAGAAAACGTAGAAATGCACATTTTTCCTCTTGAAATCTTCCCAAGGGTTTCTTTCAAGTACTGAAAACCTCCCCCAAAGGGTCTTATATTGCCGTAATAAATCTTTTTGGGAAGGGCATTTCCTTTTTCTCTAAATTGTGGACGTAGTATAAGTAGAAAAAATTGCAACCAAGCCCCCCAAAAGTCACCTTCTACTTTCGATTGTTTAGGGGAAATTAACCCTCCGGGTGGTTTGCTTCCTCCTGAAAATACATTGAAAGCGTTTACTTTAATTTTTCAATTCCTTCAAAAAAGCAACAGGCTTATTCCTTTCCCCTTTTTTTAAAACTTGGGAGGTCGAAGGGGACGATTTTATGACTTAGTTGGCCTCTTTGTTAATGGGTAAAAAAAACCCTTTTTCAGCTGTTAAGTTGCCTTGAGCAATCTTGTTCGAAAGTTGTAGTTCCACTTGGTTCTTTTCTCGATATGTTCAGTCACAGTAAAATTAAAACAAAATAAAGGGTAAAAAAAAGAAATAATAAACGGCGTGTTAGAAGTCGAAAAATAATTATATTTTCCTCAAAAACAAAATTTATTTTTCTGTCATTTTTAAAAATTAAAAAAAAAAGTTGAAAAAAAATTAATTTTTGTATTGCTATTTGAACCAGAAAAAAGTATCCTGTATTCATTTTTGAATATGAGAGTAAGAATACGCGCTCACTTTCCTGTTTTTAAAAAGGTAATGAGGTGAAAAGAATATAAAAAAGGCCCTATCTTTTTTTAAACAATAAGAGAATAAATTGTACATACAGTGATATACATACTGATGATTATATTTATGAAATAAAACCGATCTTTCTCTGTTGAATTATATTTTTAATTTAAAATAACATAAAAAAGGATTTCAATACTTTTAATTTATTTAAATTTAAATCATATAAATGATATTTTTATGTTAAATGAATATTTTTCGGAATAAATCTAAATATTCATTTCCAGTGCCCTCTTTTTCGAACTTCTTGTATTAAATAGAAATATCTTCTCTACATCGGCATTTGTGATGGATAACACACATTCAGTCAATAATTTTTATTTTAATGGGGATATACTTTTTCTTCAAATGCGCGTGACAATATTATTTCTAACCATTTTCTACTGAAATTTAATTTTTTATCTTTCTGTTTCTTTTATTACAAGGAAAATTGTCATTGATAACTACATTTTCCTACAATTGAGTCATTACAAATTCTTTTGTGAGAAAAAGTTCTCCCCAATTAATTTTGTCTTTCAAAACAGTACACTTAAAACAATTTTGTTCAGTGAAGTTAACCGACAATTCCACAATGTATCCATACCAAATTTTAAAAACAATTTTAACATTTTGGAAATGTATCCTGTATTAAATTTTTTGAGTATACACAAATATTGCCTGCTGGGGGGAAGTTCCAAAATTTATTTACGCAAATACAAACGCAGTTTTAATATAATTCTTAAAAATGCAATTATCTCTATAATCGAAATTTTGGGAATATTTCCAAAAATTTTTAGTTTTTTTTTTCAAAAACTACTACAATTTTATTATGCAAATTAATGCTATTTAATTTTTAATTATTTAATTATGTTTAAAATTTTATTTCGTTTTTTAGAGAATGTGTATGTATGTGACCTATATAATAATTCGAGATTTATTCAATTTTTTAGGTGTATTGCTTGTTGTGAAAGCTGGACTTAACCATGTTTTCTAGTAATAAATTTCAATCCATCAGTGCAAAAGGGGCCCGTAGATCTTCTTCGCCCAGGGCCCGAAATGAGCTTACATCGACACTGAGAGAGCTGCAAAAATTCAAGTTTTGCAATAATTTCAAGCATTTGTCATATTAATGAATACTGTCAAATTTACTTTATTAATGAATTTTTATTCAAAAATAATTGTGCTGCACAAAGGGGAAAATTCACAATCAGAGCTTGCTATAAGAAAGCAGAAAAACTTTGTTAGAGCACTAATTAGCATCAAGAAAACTGAAAACAAATGTTCTTTTATGCACAACGCTCATATTAAATTCGATTAACATATTAGTTATTTCAGATGGTTTTAACATCGGAGCATATTTTAATATTAAAAATTTGTCAAACGATATAAAAATAATGCAGACACATTTTATATTCCTTATTTTTTAATACTTTCATTCATTTTAAAATAGCATTAATTTTTTGAAAAACATGTACGTGATTAGATAAGTATTTATGTGTTTTATCAATTAACGTTTTCAAGGGTTGACTTTTTTAACCCTTAAAAATTGTTTTATTTTCTCAAAAAGAGGGGAGTATTAATTATTTTAATGAATGCATTTGAGTTTTTTTTCTCACTAATAGTAAAATTTAAAATATTATGGCTTTTTCTAAGTAACACATAGTTTATATATATATATATATATATATATATATAAAAGGAATACAAACTTCTTAAACTTTTTCGAATTGGTATGAAAATTATAGCATTTCGTTTCAATTGTTCTAAATATAGAGATAATATTCCTTTGTCATGTTCAAAGGACTTTTACATAACAAGTGAAACAAATTCAACGGGCGGGTAACGACAAGTATTTTTATATAATTAATCGCTGAACAGAACTCATTATGTTTCTTATTTCATACGAGCTGAAGATGTTTAATTATAACTGTTGTGACGAAGCATACCTCTTCCCCCTATTTTCCAACAGATCCCTTGCCGACAGAAGTTGCGAAAATTCCAGGCATTTCCCTAATTGCTGGGAAGGAATTTCGTAACTGGGTGGTCGAGTTTCGGAACCTTTTTTCCCAGCTGACCGGACTGTCAAAAAGAGGCGCCTTATCATTGTGTATTCATTTTCCCACAACTCGTTGACGACGGCGCGTCTGAGAACGTACAAAGGTGCACCCAGCCTATGCGCTTCTTTGAGACTAGCGAACAGGAAATGAGAACCATTTGGTGCGGCAGAAGGGTAAGAGATCAAGGGAGCCGAGACCGGAAGGCGGCAGAAGAACGAGAGGGATTGAGGCCGACAAAGAGATGAGATGTGGATGACGAGGAGAAAGAGAAATGATATAAAGAGGGCGAGAGAATCCGAAGAGAAAGAAAAAAGACTGGATTTTATTAAGGGAGCCGTTCGGACGTCCCTTGAGCGATAGGAAGAGCGATAACGAGCCCGTGAAGTACAGCGGTCTCCTGGCTTGGAAAATCAGGGAACGGGAGAGAGTGCGAAAGAGACTCGAAATCGTTACAGACCCTTTTGATATTGAACTGTAAAAGAATATACCATTTTTTTTTTGGATGATTTTCATATTGAAATAAATAGTTATCCAAGAGCTGAGTGAAATCATTACACTGTGGATCTTTTATATAAAATGATTAGTTAAAAAATGAAATCTAAAGATAATCTGTTTAAGACACGCTTTTCTAAAGTGTTGCCCCAAAGCCTTTAAAATGCGCCCAAACACGTTATTAAAATTTTTTAATTTACATATTTTTATTTAAAAAATAGATGTTTGCAATATTTTTCATATTATTATCGATTCGTTGACATCTTATTTTGAAAGAAAAATTTAAATAAAAACATCTTAGTATGCCTTGAGAATTTACGTTTTGAATTATGTGTGTATCCACTCGACGGTGAATTTTTTGAAGAATTACAATATTTGTATGCAGGATATTGCATTGTGTATTTTAATTCCCTAATCCTTTTGACCAAGGGGCCCCTGACAGAAAAGTGAGTCCTCCAAGTTCAGAAAAGATCACTTCGGCAAACATCTTGAAAATATTGAATAATTTGCACCCTCGTTGTGACCCCGACATCTTTTCTGTTTACAAAAGCAAATTCATCCATTTCATTAATTTGGTTTTTTCCTCTTTAATAAATCAAAACTTTAAAAAAACTGAAAACTTTTAAAATTTAAAATAAATATGTCCTATACATCTATAATTCTAATTTTAAAAAATTTAATAAAAAAAGTTTAAATTATTTAGTAAAATTCATAAAGTTAATTTTTATTTCAATTTAGTTTGAAAAATTTGTAAATATGCACAATTTTTATTTTTAATTTTGCAATGTTGTCTTTAAACGGTCTAATTTACACCGAAGGAAATTAACATTACCATAAGGGTAGTTATTACTCAACCACTCCAACTTGATTTTATTTGTCGCTGCTATATATTATATGAGCCGTTGGGAGGTTAACGATTGCCCCTTCGCATATTTAAAAGGAGATTGAGCTTCTCTGCGGGGCAGCTATTTCCTTAATATTCCGAACTCACATTTAAGCAGAGATAACAAAGTGCTTCTCATACAGCCGTCCATAGTCCCATAATGCTTACGCTTGTCCCGTCTGGGGTTATGCCTAAGACTAATATAAATATTTTAAATACTGTGCAAATTTTATATTCGAATGGTCGTAAAGCTTGTCGCTATATGCGAAATGATTACATTAACAAAAGCTCTAAAATCAATAGTTTCAAAGCTCACATTCAAAAGGTTGCCATAAATTTCTTAATAACTTGCAGTTTACAAACAAAACAAACATGATTAATTTAGATGTTTATAACTGCAATGAGATACCAAAAAGGGCCCAGAAGAATCCTACTGGGTTCACAACCCGCCTTAGGGGACTTTTATCCTCGCAATAATTATTAATTATTGCACCCAATAAACTTTAAATTTTAATTTTTTCTTTTATTATTTTTTTATCTTTTACCCCACTGGACAAGCGTATTCCACTTTCTACTTTTTAAAATTTTACTTATCCCCATGGGCAGCCAGCCAGAGGCTATACTCACTTCCACCTCCAACCAATGAGAGAGCACCCAGATAGCTCTCAGCCAAGTAAGAACATTCCACGTCTTGAAGATCACCTTAAGCCCCTTCTCCCGGATTCCACCGTCGCAGCCAATAGCCTGCATGCTACATCGCAGACTGTGTAATTCCACGAAAGTCAAGCCCCACTTCAAAGACTCTTAAAGATATGGGATTGAGGACTGTGTTTCAGTCCAGATGCCCAAAAATAGACTGCCATCCATCTGCGGGAAGCAGGTTCTCCAATAATCCATCAACTTATTATCTTCGACAGAAGAAATGTCCTATATTGCAAACGGGTACTGCGTCGCATTTGACCTCTAAGGCTCCCTTCACACCAAACGACTCCGATTCATTCACCATCAAACTTGTCTGATCGACCAAGATTCGGCTTCGTAATTTCCCGTTCAAATAAGCTAAGATTCGCTTCCCGCATTCACACCAACCGAAACCGGTTCAATCCACCGTCATTCTGACTTACGCGTGATTCGGCAGGTCAGATTTTCTTCACTCAATCACCAGCCGCCGGGAGCTATTTCTTAAAGAAAAAGCGTTCAAACAAATAGAGTGTTTATTTTTATTGTTTTTTAAGTTATTAGTCATTTTTTCACATAAAGTTTCTATTAAAGAAACTGATTTCAAATGTTTGAAGATAATGAATTTCTCTGTTAGGGTTAGCATATGAGTTTGTTTTTATGCCAATAGATGGCGCTTATATTTTTAGTATTCATAGTATTCTTTTTCTTTATGTAAACTAACTCTAGTTTTTATCGCCGAGTGTTTAAGCTATATTTTATCCCTGTTAATCTTGCGCAAATAATAAAATTAATTTTGCATGTATTATTTTATTCAATTTTAGATATTTGGAAACTTCATTCTTTACTTTTTAATACTTTAAAGCAAAATGTGTGTTTTTTTGGGGGGGAGAGGGAATATTCTGAAGGATGTTTGAAATAGCTTCAAAGATCAATTTGATAACAATTTATTTAATTTTGGGAGAGAAAAAAATTAAATATTTATAAGAATGCTAAAATAAAACACCAATATTGTCGATAATTTTAATTTTTTAAAAAGATTCCATTTTATTACTACATAGATCTGAAATTTTGTTATTTGAAACAAACTAAATGTAAATTGCATGTAAAAATTTTTAATTCATTAATGTATTAGAAAACCACTTTTAAATACATAATCAAAAAAATAGTTGTTACATGCTACAAAATCTGTAGTATATAACAACATTCGAAATGCCTTTTAAAAACATTAGATATATTATTTGTAAAAGTAATTGCATTATAATATAGTTACAATACATATTTATTATTTGTTACTACTTTTCAGACTATAATTATACTTCATACTAACAGGCAAAATATAAAAAAATAAATAAATAAAACCGTTCTTATATTTTTTGTTTTATGTATTTCAATTTGAAAATAAATGAATAAAGATACAATGGTGAAATTAATAGCTTAAAACGTTCATCTTCTTAAAACATTAAAAACAGCATCCATGTTCGACAGTAACTGATGGAAGAATGAGTGACCCGTGGCGGTGTGAAGGCAAATCTTTGTTCATTCGAAATCGCTGTGAATTGGAAAGATCACTACAGACTCGGAAAATCGTTTGGTGTGAAGGGAGCCTAAGATAAAACGACCCTTCTCTATTGTTCAAGCAAAAACTGTTCGCCGTGAAAGTTTCAATAGGATCCCTGTTTCTGATAAGAATCTCTCGTTGACCATTCCATCCGGTCACTGTATGTATCCCTTCCGATCTGCATGATTCTTTCGACAAACAGCAATCTTTGCTAGCTGGCACATAATAAAATAGAAAACCATTCCATGTCCGTTTCTCTTTCTCCTCCTCCCCCCGCCCAAAGAGAGTGTGGAATGATTCACCTTTGCGCGTTCTGGGTATTTTTGCGTAAATTTTCAAATAAATAAAGAATTGGCTGATTTTAAAGCTAGTACTTTATTTACTGTCTATGAGAGTTAATATTTCAGGAATTCAACTGTAATTAAAGACAAAATTACAATTTAATTAGCTTGAATATCGATGTAAAAATTAAAACAAAATTTACATACTTACTTTGGAAAGATATTTAAAAATTCATGTGTTCCTTAACTCACAACTTTCTAAAAAAAGTTATTGCATATTTAAAAAAAGTATGGAAATATCAAGAACTCAGAATTGGATTTTAAATATATTTTAATACTATTAAAGGCTGAAAATTATACTAACAGTAAAATTTTGAATGTGAAAAAAAGAATGTTTAAGAAATCACTTTTCTCTTTACAAAGCAAAAATAAGCGTTTTAATCAATACAATTTAGATTTTTTCAGAGATCATGGCCTATCTTAATAATACCTATAATGAAAGAGAAGGAACAACTTTTCGATAGATCAACACAGATTCGGCATTAAAATCTAAATTTACGCAAGAACAGTTCCTAAATTTTAGGTTGCAAAATACACGGGATTTGTTTTACAGTTTAAAGATTTTAATGCCCTCCAGAACTATGCATTTAAGTAAAAAACATTTCTCAATGTATCTGCAAGCAAATAATAATAATAATAATAATAAATAATAATTAAAAAAAAAAATGATACATTGAATAGGTTGATTGATTATTAAACGTCTCACTGTTTAGCTACACTAGGGCTTTTGGCGACGGACCACGTAATTTTGAACCATGGTCAAGTGACGTGGACAACACCTGAGCTGGCACCCCCTCTCCTAACTACCACACCACACCAACGGGAGGACGTTTCAGCTCTCGACAGATTTAACGTGCATTACATTGAATAGGAAATGGGATTGCAGATAATTTCAAAAGATCTAAACTCTTATAGTTTCTATAAAAAAATGGATAGACATATCCCAGTTACTGAATATAACGCATGGGTAGGTGACACTTGGATCAAAAATTAATATTATTAGTGAGTATAAATTATATTAAAAAATTACAAAATGAAATTTTTTAATAAAAAATACAATACTTTTTTAAAATTGTCTTTACATGAAGTACTTATAATACACATGTTGATCTACTTTAAATATTATTTTTTAAACAGTGTTCTTTTTAGTGTTTGTGTGTGTGTGGAATGGTTTCCCCCCAAATACCTTATAATTCTTAGGGCTTCGTGAATTTAAAAAGTTTGAATACCATTGTGATACATAAACTGGTTCGCTAACTTGTGTTATTTATCCTAGCTCAGTGCTTCTCAAAGTTGCAATACTCGCAACCCAATATTCAATCATTATTTCCACCGCCCCCCATACGATAAAAATGTACTGAACTCAATAATACTATACTTTGACGCCAAAACTACGATACGACTTTAACCTCTTAATATAAACGTCCCCTCTGTATAAACGTCCCGCTAAGCCAAAGCCTTTATTTCTTCAGACGTATATATACGTCTTTCCGAAGAACGATTTTTTTCTGTGCACTGCTATCCGTAAAATTATTCCAAGGCTTTAGAATGCAATAAAAGGTCCTTGACAATGTTTGCGAAGGATTTACTTATTCCAGATTATTTTGCTCCTTTATTCCTCCCCCCTCCCCCAATACATCACATATGCGGGCCTACGTGGAAAACGGTTGGCATTGGGAAGCAAATAGCGAAACTTATGATCGGCACTGTCAAGGGTTTAATTATAAACCGTACACAAAAATTATCAAGATAAGTGCTAATTTTTGTTATAAATTATATATATGACAAACCCAAGGGTCACTGGTAACTAATAAACTTGATTTTAACTTAGAATTGTTAAATTATTATAAAATACATTGAGTAGCACTGATATATTTAGAAGTGTAATATGTCAGTGTAAATGTGTATTTTATTTTTAATTACGTCAGAATGTATTTTGTTTGTTTACCTTCAGTAAATTAATAATTTTTAAAATAATCTTTTGTTCTCGACTTTTCAATAGGCTCGCGCCCCCCTTGTAGAGTTGTCACGCCCCCCAAGGAGCGCGACCCACAGTTTGAGAAACACTGTCCTAGCTTGTACAAAATACCACCTAAGAACCCGTTTCATGTTATAATTAAAACTTGCAGAAAATCA
This sequence comes from Trichonephila inaurata madagascariensis, assembly GCA_019973955.1. NCBI lineage: Eukaryota > Metazoa > Arthropoda > Arachnida > Araneae > Nephilidae > Trichonephila > Trichonephila inaurata. The sequence continues at coordinate 11,629 of BMAV01007650.1, forward strand.
CATAATCGACTTTTGGTAAAATCAAAATTCAAATCCCAACTCAGCTGCGGCTCTTAAAAAAACAATAAAAGATACAAAAAATATTTTAATATAAAATAAAAATTAATGTTCTTACTAAATATATAGAATTATTCCTTCAAATGTAACTTTTTATACCCAGGAGTATGTTACAGAAACCTTTCATGAAATGCAGTTTTCTAGTTCATAAAATAAAGTTGAAATGAAAAAAAAAAAAATGGAAATGACTAAATTTAAGGAACTAGATAATAAGTATTATGAAAGATTGTTGGTTTCCCTTGAATAAATGACCTGATTCGAAAATACTAAATTATATTATATTTTAATTGCGTGACTTTTTACAAAAAATTTTGTTTCATATTTGTTACTTCACTAAAGAATTAGAAATTTGTAGTGCTTTTATCTTAATTTTTTAATTTATTTGTTTGAATTAGAATTGATATTTGGGTTATGGAAGTCTAGCGATCTGATCTCAAACTGTCGGCTTTCTATCGAGCCCATGTGGTTGCAGTAGTCTAGTGGTCATGGTCACGAACTCGTGACCGTCATGTCATGAGTTCGAGACCTAGTACCACTAAAGCTCAGCCAAGAAAGAAGGTCCGATGCACAATAAATCTTTGAAGCTCAATGTGTTCTCCCGTTGGTGTGGGGGTTAGGAGAAGGAAATGTTAGCTTAAATGTTGTCCTCGTCTCTTGACCGAGGTTCAGAATTACGAGGTTGGCTGCCAATAGCCCTCGAGCTGCTTTTTAGAGTGACGTTAGTATAACTCTCAATCAATCGAGTCACGATTTCGATTCTTATTTCTTTGAAGATCCTTCATATCAAATATTAAAATATGCTGCATTTTTTTAATAATGGAATTGATACTCACACAAATTTTTTACATAGTGTAATATGCAAGTTAGAAAAATTAAATAACTGGTGTTATATATATATCCTTGTGTGTTACTGAAATGCAGTTCAAAATTGGGAGAACCAAGATCTATCCAAATTAAAATTCATATTTGTGTGTGATTTGGAACCAGTTGCTTAATTCTTTTACGGTAATGTCGCCTTTAATAAATAAGTTGTGCACGCAGAAATCTTTAATTCAAAAAATAAAATTTTGAAAATCTCTTCTATAATGTAAACATAATAGTAATCTAAAGCCGAAGCCACTTTTAAGGCTAAGACGCAAATAACTGGAGGGTGAAAAAAGAGAAAAAAATTAAAATTACAGCAAATGTACCACCACCTAGTGAATCGTGAAAAAAAGATTTCTGCCCTCAAGAGAGTAAAGACTGAAATGAGATCTATGGGGAAAAAAATAATAGTGAAACATCGGTATTTTGCTGGTATAATACTAAAGTTTAAAAAGAATCCTTGTATTACTGGAATGATTTTAATAAAATTATCTTTAGATTCTTTATACCTCTCTGTTTACACTTTACAATATTTATATTTTCTATAACATAATAAATTATACATATAATTTATTTTTAATATGCGTATAATATTTATTTAAATATATATTCTATAACATATTTATTCTAAAAAATTAAATTTAGTTAATTATTTTTAACAATTAGAGATGATTTTTTTATTTATTGTAAAATAAAGCTTATTCTGACGTTTTATATTGCTATTTGATCTGGTGAATGTGTTAAGATTTGACAATAATAATATTTATAGATTTCGCTTCAGACTGACCATCTGATCGGAACATCTGCTCATGCACCTCAGTGCCCAAAGGTCAAGTATACTTGGATGGGTACAGCAGGCCCTGACCCAAATAGGCTGTTGCGCCACTGAGTTTGAGTTCTACAGGTGAAATCTATCTGCAGGTGAATTTATGGAATTAAAAACTTTTAATACAATTTGGTATTTTCAAACCAGGTCCTTTATTCAAAGAAATATACTCCCATTTATAAAGTTTAATTCTAATGCTTTAAAATCAGTCCTTTTCTTTTTCTACTTTCTTTTATACGTTAGAATATTGCATTTCACGACAGGTTTCTGTAATACACACTCCCATCATACAAATCTGCATTCTGGTGAATAATTTTATTTGTTATTTAGCTTTCACATTAATTTTTATTTTGTGTTAAAGATATTTCTACAACTTCTATCTTTCTTACAGGGTCCCAGCCTAGTTCGAATCCTGGCGTCCTTCATTATGTATATATCATCCATCTGTAAGTGCTACTTATGAAACAAAACGGTGTCTCGGAATTGTGAAATGATATTATGTGGAAGTTGAAGACGTTCCAGCTGAGAGCTGCCTTCATTTCACTGCATATAAATTAAAAAGTATTGCAAGAAAAAATTGATGTTATTCAATTTCAAAGTGAAATAATTTGAAAAACCTCCTGTAATTTTTAATTTCTGTATTGTAATTCAATAAACATTGTTAGTTCTATTAATTAGATTATATCACTATTAGATTTTAAGAAATGGTGAATATAATTTTTCATGAAACATTGAAAATAGGGCAATTCTTTTCCAACAATTATTTAATCAAGTAAACATTTATCTTTTTCATATCTTATGCGTAACACTTATTAAATATAATTTCTAGTCTTACTTTATTTGAACAAATTATTCTCAAACTACATTAAAATAATCCAAGCATATTATAGTCAAAAATGTGCTCAATATTTTCATTGATTTTGAAACAGTATTTTTTTAATTGCGTGTAAAAGAGCAGCAAAGTAATTTTCATGAGTTGATTAATTGGCTAAATTTTGCAAAATAAGTTTGATTAGTTGTGTTGGTCATTACTCGAATTTTATTTTAGATTAGCATTTTCAAAATTTGACTTTCCTTAAGAAGACTCGGTATTTTCGAAATGATCAAAATATCATTTTTTTTATATTCATTTTATTTATATTTTTATTCCTTGCATTATTATCTTTCGATTGATATGTCAGTTTTGTACGCCTAAAAATTAGAAGTTGGAAAAAATTTCAATTAAAAATGTAAAAAAATTTAGCAATTCACCATGACACTCTTTTTAGATTAAAAAGCTAAAGAAAGCTTTTTGATTAAAAAATAAGCTATTTTAAAAAGAAAAATAATTACTACAAAAAAGGAAGATATACATATAAAGCAGGATATTTCTGAGGCATTACAATAATGAAATTTTTTTTTCTTTGTGAAATGTGTGCATGAAACATTTTTTAATTAAGGCAATTTTTTACAAATAATTTCAGTTCTTATTCATCATATGTTTTCATACAGGTCTAATATTTCAATATTTTATGAAGAAAAGACTAAAATTTCTGTCATGACAGGAGAAAAAATTAACACTTTTCTTGAGTTTTCTTGTGTAATTAATATTCTCGAAAAGGTTATCATTTTAAAAATATATATATACATGAGTTGAAATAATACGAAAATGCAACCATTTTTAATAAAAAATGTATAGCTAATGTGTTCTAAAGGGGTATTTTAAGTTTATTTAAGCTTATAATAATTTTTTTTTTTAAACATATACTTTAAAATGGTTTTTCTCAGTTTGTGTTTTTTCGATACATTAGTGCATTCAAAATGCTACTCCTTCCACAATTATTTACCAATCATTTCCATTTTTTCCCTGTATGTTATATATAATACATGTAAAAAAATTAGGGATATATATTGTGTAAGCTGAATACTTTTTTTTTTCATTAATACGTAGGGGATATTAGCTTTTTAGTTGAAATTTAGCACACATATGAACATTTCATTTTTTCCCCTCCAAAACTAATTAAGTTATTGTTAAATCGATCCCTAAGGTTTTTTAAAACATTTTGGAAATACTAAAAAAATTAGTAAATACAAAAAAAGAAAAAATTTTCCACATTTTTAAAAGAAAATTTAAGTTTTAAAATTTGTAATAATACTGTGATGCCTTGGTGGGGGTGAACCTCCCCCCTTCCATTTTTTCAAAGTTTTATGGCCCCGAACGGTTGTGGTGACAACCCACGTGGTGTGAAAAGGCCGGGCCATGGGGATTTTTTTTTTTGGGTCTGACCTGGAAAAATGCCGACAGGAGTTATAATGGTCAAAGGAGCCCGGGATGGAACAGAGAGAGAGAGCCAAGGGGGAAAAACTGAAGGACCCTGGATGGAAAAAACTGGAGGACCCGAAAGGGGATTAGCGAGTCCGTCGGGATTGAACCCGTGAGATAACTGCCGCCCGGCAAAATTTTTTTGACTTTTTTTCTTTATTTTGGAACCTATGGCAAATAAATAGCATTAATTTTTTAAAAAGAAGCTGTGACAAATTTTTTCTTGCTTGCTATCAACCACACCACTACGTACAAAATTTCACCTGGAAATTTTTTTTGAATAAAAGCATTATATGAAAAGCTAAAATAAATTTTTACATAAAAAAAAAAATACAAATTGAGAAATTTTAATTGTTTTAAAGTTAATATACTTAAAAAAAATTTTTTTCTTTTTTTATTTTTTTACCCCCTACTCCCAAACGCTTCTTCCCTTTACATTAAAATGCAAATAAATGTGATATTATTTGATATTTTAGTGGCGAACGAAAGCCAAATTTTTCCCCAAAACATTTTTGGGAAATTGATTTTCAAAGGGTCGGTACGGTATTGGCTTTGGGGGGCCCCCCCCCCGCGATGCGGGGGTGTACGTTATGCCACTAATATTCTGTTATTACTTATTCACATTTTAAGTTCGGAAACTAACCCAATTCTATTAATCATGTTTTTATTGACTTTGATCTATCAACAAATCGAAAGATAACAGTTTTTAAATATTGGCTATGACCAAGGAACAAATCTTAAACATTATTTTTTTGAACATTTTCACTTTTTAAAATTTTTCTGTAAGTCATGTCACCTTTAGCAACTATATGTCACCTTTAACAATAATATAAAATACTTTTTAAATTATATTCCAAGTTTTTAATATGTATATAATATTTATTATCTTCTTTTCGAAAACTGTGGATTAAGGAACGCATTAATTTTATTTCTTAGATTGAATATATACGCAAATACTATTTAAGATTTTACATCGATATTCGAAATTTGTTAATTTTAATTTTAGAAGTTGATTTAGGTATTAAAATACAGTTAAATCTTGCACAGACACATATAATCTAGCTGATCAATTTATTTCTCATCTAAGTCATCTGAAAGGAAAAATACACCGCACTCACAAAGTGAATCGTTCAAACATTCCTTTGGGTGGGAAAGAAAAGAGAAACCCACACATTCCCTCGTTTTCAGAAGTTTTCTCACTTTCCGAATACTATAGCCACAGCAACATGGGAAATGACACAATTAATGAATGCATGGAATAAAACTATCTACAAAAGATTGTTATCTGCTGGTTTGAAACACGAAAAAAGGGAGTAGGCCATTCTATAACGAGCACAGGTGGCAAGTTTTGAGTGTTTGTACAATATAATGGACCTAGGCAGGAATCACTTCCAGGAAAGGTCGTAAAACGTTTGCTAGTAGTGAACATAAATCAAGGGAGACGGTTTCTTTTTTGAATGGGAAGAAAATATAAGCAGAGTTGAAATTTGGAAAACGGAAGGCAAAGGATTATAACATTTGAATTTGACTCTTTTCTCCTTATAGTGAATGTGGTGTGGCGGTTTAAAGAATGATATACTATCTTCGTTATCTCGCCTTTCCTCTAAAAAAATTACAGAGATAACATTTCGAATCATTAAATATTCATTAAAAATAAACTACTTTTCATATATTTAAATATAATTAAAAAAGAGTACAATTGTATTAATTTTAATAATTAAATTTTAGAAATTATATAGCACACTAATGTGTACTTTTTGGGGTAGTTTTTGAGAAAAAAAAAGGAAAGTTGTAGAAATTTTTAGAAATCTTCCCAAAATTTCAATTGGAAAGATAGCTGCATTTTTAAGAATAACATTAAAACTACGTTTGTATTTGAAGAAATAAATTTTGAAAAATGGAATGCAAAGGATAATAATATTTGAATTTGACTCTTTTCTCCCTATAGTGAATATGGTGTGGTGTGGCAGTTAGAAGAATGATATACCAACTTCGTTATCGTCATCCCTTTAAAACACTTTACAGAGATAACATTTCCAATAATTAAATATTGACTAACAAATTTTTAATTTGAAACAAGTCTGAAAAATGTAAATAAAATTATTCAAGAAAGTAGTTAATTTTAGGATTGCAATAGTAAATTAGATGATCAAGTGTATCCTGTAAAAATTTGACATTCATTGATATTAAAGAAAAAAAAAACTATTTAGGAAAAATTGAGTGCCAGTGATAAAAAATATTCTTTTTTTTATAAAACATGTCTTCAAAATAATCAAAACCTGCTTATAAAAATCGATATTCCATGCATAATTCAATTCAAGTGAATTATTGAATGAAAACCAACTAAGAAGATAAAAATTTATATTAATATCTCACCAAAAAAAAAGCCCCAAAATTATATAAAAATAAATAAAGAAAAGTTTATAAATTTTCACTGAAATAAAATTTTTAGTAAATATATATTGGTATTTTAAAAACATATTTGTATAAATCAAATATTGATTTTTATCTTAAAAAAGTTATTATATAAATTTATCAAAAATAGTCTTATTGTAAAAATATTACATAAAAAAATGATATATTAAAAATGTAGAAAATTTACAGTAAAGAAGATAATAAATAAAAATGTAATAATAATGTAATAAACAAAGAAGATAATAGAGAAAAACTTTTAAAAATTAAACTGTTTCTTATTCAATGTTATTTCATATTCAAGTAACAAGAATTCCTAAATTTTTTTAAAAAAATATCAACTGTTCCAAAGAAAATTGGAAATTTTACTTATAAAAGTAATTATAAATGTAAAGGAACTGTTTTAATATTTTAATATATAACTGTTAATTTATATGTATTAATTTCTTATCTTTTAATCTCTTCATTTACACTAAAAATATTATTGTAAGACTGTTTGAAAATTTGTTAGCATTCAAAATAAGCCCAAAACTGACATTAAAAATTCATTTTTTTATGTATTTTCTTTAAAAAATGTAATTATACTTCGGACTATAATTTGTCGCGGAAGAACCGCATAAATTACTTCGTGTAATTCTATGACGTAGCCAGACGTAAGAAGATCAAATAGACGGATTGCCACATTTGAATGATACTCACACTGTTTGGTGATCTTGGCGTATTTTGAACTGGTTAAAACCTCGAATATTGAAGAGTTCCCTAAAATTGTAACAAGAAAAAAAAAAAAAAAATTTCAAATTCGATCTAAATGCCGCCCCAGACAAGGGTCCAGTTTGTCCGGCCCTAGAGTCGCCCCTGTTACGAGGTTGTGTAGCTTCTAAATACGACGTTCATAATCAAGCTAGTAATTAATTGCTTTCCAATTTTTTTTCCTTTCAATCTTTCAAGAATACCTTCATGTATATATGTATAACATGCCTTTTTCTTTGCCACAAGAATAATCCTATAATACTATCAACGTTTTATAACATAACTTTCAGCTATCTTTAAATGATATTTGGAAATAAATATGTATTTCTCTTTTTATTTTTAATTTTGACATATAGCAACCGCAACTGATGTGTATGGAAGCACAGTTACAGTGAAACCAAAACAAGCTTTATTTTGTAGACAGTTCAATTTCGCTTACTCCATTTTTACTGTAGTTCTGGTAGGTGTTGGTCGTGTGGCAAGATGTCTGCGCTGGTAAAAGAGGTATTTAATCTAGCTATCAAAAAATGTAAATTTGACTTTAGAAAGAGTATTTTTACGTCAAATATATTAGAAAGAGAGTTTAGGAAAAATAAACGCCAAAATATTGTGATCAAAGAAGACAAAGTACCCCAAGAAAAGTCATTCGACATTGAGCCTGCTTGGATCAAGTACGCCATTCCCATTTCGTAGCTTGTTTCTTGATTAGAGTAGCCATTTTGTTGCTACGTGGTAAATTTCTTTGCTATACCTAAATTTATGTTTAAATTTGTGAAATATGTTCCGTTTTTAATGTCTTTAATGATAATATTGCTAAAGTAAACTCGAAACAAATTGAAACTTTGATATTACTTAATATTTTATCAATTAAATAAGTTCCATTCTTTCGCCATTTGTCTTCTTGAACCTAAAATTGGTTTTTAAGTACTCATAATATATTTTTGTTAATGTTCTGAGTCTTAGTAAGGATTTACATATTATGAAGTTTTCATATTCTGTGATATTTAACTATCAGTTTAAAAATTTGTATTTTAGTTATTTTCGCTAAACTTTACTTATTGTACGTCTCTGTCTTAGTATTGTTAGAAAATGAATCATCAAAAACTAATTTCTCAATCTGAGCCCTGCATTATATCAGTAATGGTTATTTGTCTTTAATTTACTATTTGCGAATTATTTTCCTTGTATTTTCATTTTTTTTGCGTCTTAATTTCAATTTTTAATTCCTTTTTTGTAAAAACGAAAGTGTTTGAACTTAAAATATCCTGTTTTTAATAATATATTGGATACTGGTTTATGTATATTATAATTAGCAGGATACACATTAAAGTTGACAGTTACAATTCAGTTTCTGGAATTGTTTTGGGTATTTTATCCATTTTAGTAATATATCTATTTTTTCAGATTAACTAACATTTAAATTCTAAATTTCTTTAGTATTTAAATTCAGATGAAAATAGATAATGCAGATTTTTGATTTGATGCTGTATGTAATATTATGAGTTTTACATGTTATACTATTTCTGTTTTTGAAATTTGTATTTGTAATTTTTTTATTTTTTGCGTGTGAAACACAGTAATTTGCTGGACTAGAAATAGACACTTGTATCCCCACATACGAGGGGAAAGAATAACAATCTCATAGTTATTAGATTATATAGATTATACTTATTACAAATATATGAATCAATTTCCTAAAGTAGCTTCTATTTCTTTTATTGTAAGAGTAAAAGGAAGTTTAACTTAATTGAAATTTACCACTTCTAATCTTAATACAATGTTTAATATACATTATTAGTTTTTGTATATTTCCAAAGGTCAGAAATTGGATGATTAGCATCTATTAAAAAGATTGAATTTTTGTAAGATGTATAAACTTATAACAGATGTGCATCTTAATTGAGAGAATAAAGAGAAGTACAAAATGTAATACATTTCAAAAATCAGAAAAATATAACATTTTGTAGTGAATATTTTCATTTAGAAGTCTTTATTTTAATGCATAAGCTCCTTTTTTAAGTAAAATACACTATTGGCAGGAAAAGTATTAATATTTATTATTGCAAACATTTTATTGTCTGCATGAAAGGTCATGTATAAATTATTACCTTGCTAATTATTTATATAAATCTTTTGTTTATTAGTTTTTCATGTAATTTGTAACATTGGAAATTAACCCCCCCCCCTAATTTTGTTTAAAAACTGAATTTTTTGAAACTATGTATCATTTACGCCATTAAAACTATTCTCTTGTTAATTGCTCTTTCATAAGAAATTCATCTGTGAATAATAAAATACACTTCAAAGAGATAATGAAATCATTCATTATCTCAAATTTTAAACTGATATCTTAATTTTTATTAAACTTTGTTTTTAATTACTTAACTCTTCAAAGCTTAGTTTTGTTTTGATTGATGGTATAATTTAAACTTCTAAAGATTTAAGATTAAATTAAAGTGAAGTAACAGTAGGAACAGCGAGAAAAAATGAAATGATGAATGGTTAAGTAAAATATTAACCTTGGATATTAATTGCATAACAGAGATAATTCACCTAAGATTTTGAATTATAGTGATAATTTCTAATACAAACAAAGGTGAAATTGTCGAATCGGCCGCTTCTCCGCCAAATTTAGAAAAATCGCGTATTTGGCACGTTTTTGTCAAAAACGACTTCTCCTTCACTGGTGAACAAATTCAGAAGGGTTACCAGATTTAGCGCATTTATCGATTTGGCAAGAAAACACTTGGCGCGAGAAGCGGCCGATTCGAAAAATCGACCCAAACAAAAATTTGTTAAGTGATTGGTTAATATGCAAGTATCGGTGCTAATTTGCTTTTCGCCTTGTCTAAATATTTTAGAAATGTTCAGTTATCCTAATTTTGCAATTCCTTATATTTACTTTTTGAATGTTAGTCATCATAACTCCTTATGTGTGTGTCATCACAACTCCTTGTTTTAGCCAGGTAAAATATTTTTTTGTTATTCAGTTATCTGATTTCTGAAGTAGTAGTCTTAATTGTCTCCACTGATTTTAATGCCAAATTGTGCCAATAGCACATATTTCTAACTGCTGTTGTTTTTTAAACGCAAGACCTTTAAAAAGTAAAACTTGATCATTTTAAAGAATTCAATAACATATTGTAAAATGATAGTTTAGTATAAATGATTTTATAATATTTATATATATATATTACTTTGATTATATAATGATTTTTATAATAAGTTAAAATAATGAATAAAAATGGCTATGTAATTTAAGAATCGTACATAAATATTTATATATTATGATTTCTATTATTAAAAATTGCCGAAAAAGTACTTTATTTTGTTTTTGATGTGTAACATCTTTCCTCTCGGTTGCTAGATATTTGTTGGGAGTGATTTCGTGAAAAGGGACGGATGTGTGTAACAGGATGCGACGTAAGAGTGCGCTACTTGATTTGACCAATGAGAGTGCATGGCTGTATCTTCTCGCTACCCTCGCATGGGGGTTCAACTCTAGTAGCCATCAAGCACTTGAAGGTTTGACTCTAAATCCACTAGTCATGATATTGGGGGACATAAGTGCGGCAGAATGCTTATTTGTAAATGGACAAACAGTGATTTCGGTGGTCGTATACATTTCTTCGAATCAAACTTAAAAAAAATTAAAGATTTCCTGCATTTTGTACTTTTACCATATAACGAAGGTGGTTCTTTCCGCTCTTTTAAAAGAATTATCACTCGCTTCCCCTGATGTTGAGTGGGGATTTTACATTAACTTCAGTTTGTCAAAAGCTGAGCCGCTCATAGCTTTTATGAATGAACTCAAGCTCGAAATGAACACAAATTAGAATGTTTCGACTGCTAACAGTGGTACTGTTATTAATGCTGTTTTTGAACTGTTTTTAAATACTTTGAAATCACAAGTATATGTGACATATTTTAGTTATAAGTCTATTTTCTCTGCACTTCTCCGAATTGAGCAAGAATAATTATTTTTGATAAAATATTACATTACTCCTTTTGTTAATTAAATAAAATTTTCATTAAAGATATAATTATTTGATAGAAAATTATTTCCAATCGTACCTGATTAATATTTTTTTCAGGAAAAAAAGTTAATATTGCGTATTTACCACGATAACATGTCAGATGTTGCACGTCATATGCGACCTCTGCAAGACTCGTTTTTTTTTAAAGCTATTTTTGATTTGAAGGTACATTGTGAGAATTATCAGTAACACTAAAGCTGTTACTTATTAAAGCCTTAAAGTGGTATACTTTTGCTCAATACATTTTTTCCATGTCATTTGGACATTCAAACTAGATGTTATCAAATCTGGTTTCATACATAATTCTGGGATTTTCTTTTGCATTTTATAAAATTATTAAAAAATCACTTAGTTTAGCTACTTTAACAGAATGGTCATGGACTCGTGCTAAAGTGTTGCAGGTTTAAGTCGTGGTGCCATGAAAGACACGTTGTGTAGAGGTGGCTAATACATGTTAAATTTGTTGAGGCTCAGTGTCCTCTCTTTGGTGTAGTGTGGTAGTTTGGAGGGGGAGGTGTCAACCCACTTGGTACCTCCCTCTCTTGGTGTAGTGTGTGTTCTTTCTCATCACTTGATCAAAGTTCAAAATTACAAGGTCCTTCTACAATAGCCCTTTTGTTGCATTATGTCAATGACTCACTCAATCACTAGTTTAGCTATTGTTTAGATTCTGTAGTTAATAGAAACTTGTTGATTTAAGTGTAAAATAAAAAGTGCCACACTTAGCATTGATTGCTAAACTATAGATACATATCAATAGGCATTCACAGATAGCATAATAGCAAAGTCTGAAGTAAATAGTAATGCAAAATACAAGTTTTAGTGACGACTGGGTGGTCGCTGGCCTTCTGCACCCAAGGTTGCGGGTTCGACCCCGGCCCAAGTTGGTCAATTTTCAAGATGCTGAAAATCGACAGCTGCTGTGTCGTATGATTATACGGCATGTAAAAGATCCCTAGAGTGACTATTTGGCTTGGATGCTCTCGGCAAAATTAAATCCTAGTACAGGTTTGCATCATCAAGAGCTCAGGTGCCTCCCTCTGGGGAGGAAACTGGGTGTCAAAATTACTTGTGGCGATTGGCATCCTCCTATATGGTGCTGCAATAAAGATATACCAGTTTCCGGGAGATGAACTAGGTCAGCAATGTGTGGTAAAACACCTGACAGCTCATTGGAAATAAAAAAAGTTTTAATGTTTTAAAAAGAATTATGATAATTAAGCAAAATAAAAGAATCCTTTGGTTTGAAAAAAGAAATTACTATTTTTTTATTAACTTTTTTTGTGTTAGAATATTTATTCTTCCAAGGTACCTAGAAAGATGCAATACCACCCGTTCATTCACATTTCTGTTTTTGTGCATCCTTTGCTGTATAGGGTTCAGTCCTAGTAGAGCCTACACCCTTGGCGTGAGTTATTGTGGGTTGGCGATAATTGTGCTATCTTGGTAACCCTACTTTGATACACTAGATATGGTAAACCTAACTATTTCTGGAAATTTCGTATTTTGTCGGCGGACATTTCGAATTTCATTTTGTTTTGGGTAACCGGGCTGGAATGGTTGCATGTGTGAAGGAATATATCTTAGAATTTTTTACTTTGTTGAATGCGAAAGGTTAGAAAGAATTGATTGAATAGTGTATGAAGGAAGAATTGATTGCTTAGAGTTATATGAATGTCCTAAATGTAACGATCGGCATGATGTAACATGGTCGACTATAAAACGCTTTCTTCAAAATTGCACCAGCCATGCCGAAGGTATGTTTGACCATTACCTCGCAGAATAAAAATGGCGGTGCTCACACGATCATTCACTTAGCGATGAGACCTTCAAGACGTTTTTAAAATCTGTTATGCTGTACCCTCCACTCGGAAAAGATCAGCAGTAAGAAAGTAAGTGCTGTTTTTATATATTTTTTTTTATCTTAAATGCTTAATTTCTGCATTGTTTACGTATATTTTCATTATGCATCCACCTTATCTCTCTGTCTTCACTTGGCGCCATCTCGTTCTGGTTTGGCGCTTTTATCGTTTTGTCGCCAAGGCTGTGGCCTCTCCTAGGATTTTACCCTTTTCCCGAGAATCAGTTGGGTTTGACAAAGAGATGAAGCCAAAATAAAAGTCTCCCGATATATATTTGGGTAAAACAATACGATACACTAAAAAAAAATTACCCTGAGTAATACTCAAGCTTGACATTTTCAAACACCAGTGCTGTGCCCGAGATTATCTCGAGCATGATAGTTAAAGGGAAATTTAGAATAGAATGAGGTTGATTCATGTGACATCATAGTTACATGATAGTGAAAGCCACGTGATTCTAGCCAATCAGTTCAAAAACTCATGTGACGTCATAGTCACACGATAAACTATCTAGTGTTTCCAATTAATCAGTTCATGTGCTCCGGTGTTGCCAAGTTTTGCTCTTTGCAGAAACTTTCTGTTAAAAAGTACTTATGTATACAAAATGCATTTTATTTAAAAGTATAAGCATATAGAATGCGCCTTTTTTTAATTTAAAAAATCTTTTTAAAGAAGTTTTTTCCATCTTTTTAAAGAAATTTTTTCCCTAACATTTAAACATATTTACCCAAATATGAAATTGGAAATTTTATCTGAGTTTTACAAATAGAACAAGCACAATTAGTTTAATGCTTGTTTTGAATTCAATGGAAAACACGTGTTTGTTTTTATCATGTGACTTCATGAATCAGCCCATTGAATCTAATTGAGTTTCAGTTGTATTCAAAGAGCTTGTCTTTTCTTAACATTTCTCTTTGTTCGAAATTCAAAAGAAATAAAGTCAGTTAGCTTTCCAAAGCCTCATTCCTTCAAATCTGGATTGTACTTGCTTTTTTTAAACTTGCTATTCTTTTTCAAGGACCTTTTTATAGGATGCTTATTTATTCCTCCTTCAATCATCAATTGAATTAATCCTTTTGATTCAAATGTGAATCATTTTCACAAACTGAACATTCAATATTTTCCATTAAACCCTTAGTAATACATCATTGTATCATAGGTATTTTTTCTGTATTCCAAATGTCATAAAGGGAAAAAAAAGTGAATTACACTAATGAACCATATTGTTTGAAGGTAAACTCTATAATTTAAATAACAAAATTGCAATGATGTGTGCTGAAATTGTAATAAAGTTTTCAATAAGGGCAATGTACTGTTAATTTTAAATTCTATTTTTAAAAACATGCAAATTTTAAATAATGAGCAGTGTGATCAGAGAAGGAGAATCCTTGATCTTTTATTGGATATAATACTGCATTTTATTATATCAAGGTTACCAAAGTAAATAGTTTGTCAGACTAAAATTATCTTTCCATAAAATCTGAAACATTGCAAAAATTTTTCTTTTTTGGGGCATCCCTTGGTGATAAAAATTATTTAGCACCAGAAATGGCAACCATAGTTTCTTCTCCCTATGTTAGCAGCCCAAAATTTAACTCCCCCCCCCTTGCTCCTAGGAAACGTGTTCCATATCAATTTAGATTTTTTTTAAGTATGAAGGAATTTTGTGTGGTTAGAAATGAAAAGGAAAAATATGTATATTATTCTACTGCGAGACCTTTTTAATTCTAAACTAGAAGGGGGGGGGGACTCAAAATGGGAAGATATTTAGTGCTTGTGATAGGTTGCACAATAGTGGGACAGACAAAAAATTCCATTTCCTTATTTAAGCTAAACTGAAGTTGTCAGAAAGGAGAAAATCTGAATGATCTCAATGAAGTAGTCAGTGATCCCCTTCATCATTTCTTTGGGTCTTTTTTTTTTTCATTGTACTGTTACAGAATTAAATTTTTACTTGTGGTTTTTTGGCATCAGGAATTGTAGCATCATTTGTTTTTAATATTGTTGATTAATTCAAATTCTTAAATTTATCAAAAGTATTAAAATGCTTTTTGAAACGTTGAAAAAATTTACAGTACAATTTTAAATAATATCTTGGTAATTATTTAAATTTCAACATAGTTTTACTATAAATAAGCAGTTATAGAATTCCAAAATAAAACATTTTAATTAAAACTGGTTTTTTAAATTAATGTGTTGCAGAGTATTATAGCTTATGATTTTGCCATTAAGAAAATCATAAGCTATAATGTTAAAATTTTACTGAATCAATCATAATGATTAAGTTTCAAATATTTCAAGAGTTAAAGTGTGTTAATAATTTTTTTTATCAATATCATTTGCAGTATGAGAAATTCATATTGGTTTCAAATTGGCTATTAATATTTATCAAATTCATTTATTAGTAATTTTTTGTGCTTAGTCTTGATATGTTTTAAAAAAGTACTATAATTATGTCTGGATGTTTGTTTAGGTGAAACAGTTATTATATTTTCGAGAAATTTTATTTAAAAGAAACTTGTTAGTCCTCGATATTTTTTTAACAGAAAATGTAATTAAATACTTAAATTGTCAAACATTAGAAGAGAGATAACCAAGATATTATATAAGGCATACTTAAATCAATTTCATGAAAATTTTAATTTTGGGCTATTATACAAGTAAGTTTACTTTTTTGATTGTCTTAAAATTTTATCTAACATTTGTGATATGAAAATAAAGATAATATATGTGTGAATGAATTAAAAGCATAAAATCCATTGTTTGTTCTTTATCACTAGATTTTTCTCTTAAATAATGGAAAAAAATGTCAATTTTTCCATTATTCATTTAAAGACTTGGGACTTATGGAATATTTTATTTATTTGTATAATGATTTATTTACTTTAAAGATAATAAAAAAAGTAGTGTAAATTTATGAAAGTATGTTTTTGTAGCTATTCGATATTTTTTAATGAACATTTTATATATTTAAATGAAAAAAGTTATTTTTAAAATTTAATGAAATTAAAATTTTTAAATAAAAATGAAGAACGAGTTTGAAAGTCGGATTTATTTCACAGATATTTAGTGTACTATAAAAAGATGCTGCTATTAAGTTGAGCTTTTTATCATAAATAATGAATGTAATGAATACATATTAAACACACATGTATTACATCTGCTTTTTTAAGAATATTGTGGTTCAAACCTCCACCCACCAATTTTTGACAGTAGGAAAAGACTTGCCCATGACTTAAGAATAGGTGAAATTGTTGAATCGTCCGCTTCTCCGCCAAATTTAGAAAAGTCACGTATTTGGCTCATTTTTGTCAAAAACGACTTCTCCTTCACTGGAGAACAAATTCAGAAAGGTTACCAGATTTAGCGCATTTATCGATGTGGCGAGAAAACACTTGGCGTTAGAAGCGGCCGATTCGACAAATCAACCGAAGAATACTATGATCATTTCGTTCATTTACATATTTTGAACAAGTAGAAAATGATCATTTCTTCACTGATGGTTACCATTTTTCAAAATTTTCATAATTCTTGTATTTTAAACACTGTAGTGAAGTGATCTGAGAAATGGTCTTTAAGCAGGTGTTTCTAAACTTAGCTTGAGGACTGTCCTGATTATTAAATTCCATGTGGCAAGAGAAGGGTTTATGGTATTGTGGGAAGTGCTTCCTTCCTGTTAGTAATTTTGTTTAGAATTTGCAATTGATTTTTTTAGATTTGAAAAATAATCAGAACTTTCTTGAAATCATGAGTGGCAGTGGAATTCATTATACCCAGGTTTAATTAAACATATACCAGACTTAAATTTAAAAAAAGATGCTTCTTCCTCCTTTATTTATTTACAGTGTTATTTGGATTAAAAGATTCTTAAAACAAAGATTTCCAAGCATTTTAACTCAAAGCAACAATAAGAGAACAGATTGAGGTTTTATTTTCTTAAATTTTGTAACCTTTATCGGGTGTAGCTACTGCCGTATCAATGATACAGGGGCTCCAAGACGTGTAAGCAAAAATTCTTGAAACTATTAAGAAGCCCAAAAGAGGGCCCCCAAGGAATCTTCGATGCAGGACCAGCTATGCCAGTGACCTTTAGTGCTTTAAAAACGACATAGATTTTTCCAAATCTTTGTCCTGTACCTTCAAATGACAATTATTAATCTGTAGTGTAGTAATATTTTTAAAGAAAAATATTTTTTACTCATCATTGTTAATTCCATCAGTCTTCACCTGCATATTTTGTTCAATTGCATAAATTTGTTTTCTGTTTGGGGGGGAATTCTCAAAGAAATGTCTGAAGAATATTTGCAGATACACGTTAATTAATGAGTGTTTTATGTTGCTCTGATAGTTTCTACTTGTAAACTTAATCCCACAACTGCATGTAATCATCAGTAGAAAGTTACAACTACATAAATCTCTTTATTCTTAAGCATTTTAATGTCTTTGAGTTACCTGTGTATGTACTTTTATTGAAAGTTTTCGGGATAAATGTCATTTCAATAATTACTGTTACGATGCCTGCTTTCATTATGCATATCCAGTTGTTTTTTAACTTTGCAAAGCTTGCAGAGTATTGTTAAAATAACCTTTGGTGGGCTAGATTGTTGGTGCTTGCAGGTTATAGAGTTTGGAGACTAGACTCGCAGAACTCTGAGGCGTTTCCAGGGAACCCCATTCTACACATAGAAGAATGTATCTTGAAATAATATTTAAAGTTGATCACATATTGTAGGTACTTTATGTAGTCAATTAAAAGTATTATTTGTTAATTTTTTTTAATATAGTTACAAAATTTTACCCATGAATATTAATTTGTTATTAGTGTCGCCTACTCATGCATTATATCAAAAATCTAAGTCTGTTGAAAATTATCTGTAGTCACATTTCATATTGGGAGTTTAATTTGTTTTTATAGCCATTCTCTCTCTCTCTCATGTTGAGAAATATTTTTCACTTAAATGCTTTGTTTTGAATGGGATTTAAATGTTTATAAGAGAGAAATCCTGTTTATTTTGGATGAATTCGCAACTGGATTTTCAGAGCTGTTCTTGCTTGAATTTAGAATTTGATGTCGAATCTTTTAATGTATCTTTGTCCTTCATTACAGGTATTTTTTCCCTGCAATTAAAAAAAGGTGCAGTTTCCATTCAAAAACTATTTAGTTTTGGGAAACATTGTACTAAAGAGAATAAAATTATTTAGAGGGATATGAAACAATAGAATATTCACAATCTATGTTCTAGATATAAAAAAAAATGTTCCAATATTCTTTATATATATATATATATATATATATATATATATATATATAATAAAAAAAAAGTATATTGCAGTTATGTGTAAATAAAATTTTCAGTTTTTTAGTGACTGATATGGTCTTTAGATACCCGTAATTATACAAACTTTAGAGGACAGAAATCCATTTTGCATGCACATTTATAATTTTTTTAATATTTTTTTATTGGGACTTATGGAACCCATGGGTATTACTTTTGAAAATCAGGGTTCCATGGAACCCAGTTTGAAGTCATTTACTCTAAAATAATGTTATTCAAACTGTTTGGCATAACCCCATGTAACATTAGATCTGGTTTGAGAAACTCGTAGGGTATTGCATACCATGTGATCTAATTTGTGTTAAGTTGCAGATTGTTTATTTTCGATGCTCAAAAAACCAATAAAATATTTTTAGAATTATATTTATGTGAATCATTGTCTAAATCAGTGTATTGTTCATTCATTATACATACATATTCATTTTTTAGCACGCTGAGATGAATGGATAGATCATTAGATGAAATTTATTCACCTCAGGGCTAAATACAGTTTATTTACTGTACACAGGTACATTTATGCAGTTCTAGGATAAATATATAAAATTATAGGAACACGTGGGGAAGGACTTCCCGCGCGATGCTTACACCAGAAAATCCACCATCTTAATCATCCCACTACCTGTTTTCCCACCAGGGGGAAAAACTCCAAGTACTGTCTGGTGGCGCCATCTAGCAATCATTATAATAAATAAATGATAAATAAAATCATTTGTTACATCCTCCCCCTCTGGTTCCGACGAGGAACCAGGAGTCTGTTGGACCTTTGGTGGACGGCCACGTTTACGAAGAGGAATAATTGGTACATAGATAGGAGGACTATTTCCCGTGTTAATGTGGTGCTCCAAGATATTCGTTGCTTCTCCCCCTGGTTCGAAGATATTTTGGAAGGATTCCTACTGGAGGTTAAGTTTCTCCTTCTGGGCAGAGGTTAAATTTTCACCTTCTCTTATTTGGCAGGTGTTGCTGGACATCTCGGCTATGGACGGGGTGTCCAATTCTTCACCAAATGGATACTTGTGGGTAGGATTGTCCCAGAAGTACCAACAAGTATTCTTCACATCTAGAACCAAACCAGCAGAACTAAGGAT
>BMAV01007650.1:36162-55239 GCA_019973955.1 Trichonephila inaurata madagascariensis
TTTCATTATCAATAAACAGACACATTAAAAGATGAAATTGTAATTCATAAATCAGAATTAAAATAAACAAAAATCTTCTATTGAATTCAGTTACTAGCAGTTTGGGGCGAGTATATTCTGTAAATTTAATTTTAACTGATCTAATCAGTGGATATTGGCAGTTTTGAAGTGAGTCATTTTTTTTTTTTTTTTTTGTGCCGAAGTAATATGAAAGCACATTAATATCAGTTACTGTTGAAATGACTTTTGCCTCAAAGCTTAAATTGATAGAGATTTGTAATATCAATTGAGAAAGCAAAGTCCTTTATCCATTCTTCAGTAATTTGAAGAATTGTTTTAGTACTTAGTGACTCATAAGCTATCAAACTTCCTTATTATGTGGTAGATCAGTGTATTCACATTCTATACCATCCAGAAATTAAGCAAATTTATGACATGTACATTTACATGCTCAAATGGAATTTAGAATTTTGGTGCCTATTTTTAAAACTGCAGCACATAACTTGATCCTGAATAGTTTATAGAAAAAAAAGTTCAACATTGTTACATTACCATGCTGTTTGCATGTTTCTTTTGATCATGCAACTACTCCTTTTAGTAATATCAGTCATGATAGATGTACCATCAGTTGTAAGACAAACTAACTTTTCAAATGGTAGCTTTTCAAAACTTCTATAAGTACATAAAAAAAATTTCAGCTCCAGTGATTATATTTTGCACAGAAATGATTTTCAATAGTTCTTGTTTTTAAATTGTCATTGCATCCATGAATAAAAATGGTCGTCAGAGTGATATTTCGAATATCTGTACTCTCATCAGTTGCAGTAGAAGTAGGCTTGAAATGCTGATACTGTTGAATTATGTTGATCTCTCAAATTTTCACCTATTTCATCTACTCTAACTGCAATATTTCAACTTTAAATTTTTTTATCTCTACTGGACATAATTCTGCCTTCTTAAATTAAGCATTCATTAATGAATTCCTCTTCAGTTAGTAGTTTTGATCTGCTTGTGATTAAATATAATGATTTTTAAAGCAGCTGTACTATTTTCAACAAATTTATTAGTGAACAGTTGGTTTCATTTCTGACAATTGGTCTTCATGAAGTTTAGTAACATATTGGTCTGTTTGTTTTATGATTTGTGGGATAGTGCATTTTAAGATTATATCTTTTAGCAACTGAAATAGTTTTAACTCCTCAGTTGTATTTTATTCTTGTTTTGGATACAGATATTGCAGTTTCTTTCTTTTTTAAAAAATTGCAATGTTTCTTTTTAGTTGATACTTTTATACTCATTGTTCTTGAAGTTTGATTTTATAACTTATTAATTCAATCTGAATAAAAACCAAAATCCACTTTCATTTGCAAACGATTGAGAAAATACTGCACTCTGTGTCTTTTTAATGAAAGCTTGCAGCATGTTAACATTTATACATTGGTTGTGTAACATTATTTTATCTTTTAAAGTTACGATGTTTAACTCTTTACTGTTGATATACAATGCTCTTCAGATATTCTCAACGATATATATGTATGCATAAAATTTATATTTCAAAATCTTATATAGTACTCTCTTCATTATTGATTATGAAACCTGTCTAATGTGATATTACCTGTGTATTGCTGAATAGCTTGCATATTAGTCATTCCCTGTTCCACAATAACAGCTGTAGTTTCAAATTAATACTACTTGATTCTTTTTTGTTCCTTTTCTAATGGGTATTCCCTAGAGTTCCTTTAGATTCATAACCTTTAATCATATTCTGCGAGTTTAGTTCATTATTCTTGTGTTAGTAACTTTTGCAATTGCCTTAGTTCTTCAAGAATAGTACCTTTTGTTTTCCTGATTAAACAACTTGACTAATGAAACATGGTCATATACAGTCATCATTGAAGATAATTTGTCTCTGTATGATAACTCTCATCCTTTCATCTTTATGTTAAATATATTTATGTGAAGTTGTTGCTTTTTACTTCATTGTAGTCCCAAACTTTAGCCTACTTTGTTATGGGTGTATGTCAAATTTTTGCATACTTTTCTGTTCATATAGACATAATTTCATTACATTTTGTCCAATACAATTTAGGACCTTGAACATCTCATATTATTTTATGCTCACCTTATATATGTGTATAAACATTTTGCTAAATAAACCTGAATTAAGAATTTGTATCTTGTTTAAAACTCAATATCAATTTTTGTATAGATATAGATGCCTGTGTATGCATTTCATGTATGTATGAATTAGAATTGCAGACATGTTGGCTAAAGTATAGATGTAGAGATAGTATTTGCATAGTACATTAGTATGTGTGACATATATGTATTCCAATATTAAAAATAAAATAATGTAATAAATGTATCCAATTCTCTTAATATTTATGGGTTTTTAATTATTTCTTTTTAGAAAATGTGATTTTCCTGATGAAAATACGGATAACATGCTTTTTAATGGAGTCAGATTTGCAGATTTGCCAATTGTTCACATTAGGGTGTCAAAAAACAACACAATATATATGTTAACTGATGCAAAAGGTTATTATTTGCTTCCTTTTTAAAAAAGTTTGATTTGATTTATAAAAATTATGTAGTAAAATAAATTGTTTAATATTCATTTTTATACTTGAACTTTAGTATAAATGTCATAATTTGCAAGCAGTCAATTATTTAATCATGTTTATTCAATGAAAACAAAGGTTTGTCCTAAAGTGTGTTATTTATTAATTATTATTATTATTATTTTTTTTTTTTGCACTTATTTGAAAAATATTTTATAACAAATGCCTTTTTCCCATACTTGTATAAATTTTTCTAGTTATATACAAGCATGGGAAATAGAATTGAATCCGTTTTTAACTGCCTATTGTCTGTTTTTGAAACTTAAAAACATTTAATTGCTATTCTTGATTTATTCAAAATTGCTTGAAGTATAAAGATATTTTTACTTTTTTTAATTGATTCTTAAATTAGATTGATTAGACAATATTAATGTCTATTTAAAAGAAAATAATTGTTAAAAAAAAAACTATAGAATTCGACGTACTTTTGATAAAAATAAATTTCTGCCGTGTGTAGAAGCGGGTATCTGTTGCATAAAATTCATTGAAT
Source organism: Trichonephila inaurata madagascariensis (assembly GCA_019973955.1). NCBI lineage: Eukaryota > Metazoa > Arthropoda > Arachnida > Araneae > Nephilidae > Trichonephila > Trichonephila inaurata. Next base: position 39,274 of record BMAV01007650.1, read on the forward strand.
GGGTGAAGATTTTTCTCCTTGCTCCTTTCTTGCTTCTCATGCTCATCTTGAGTGTCGTTAAATTTATGTATGCTATGTGCAAACTGTATAACTTGTCACACATACATTCCTGTTCCAAGGGGATTGACTAAAGTGTAAACTAAAATATATATTTCTAATGTGTTTTTTAAGTAATTTTATTGGAATATTAATTTTGCCTGTTAAATAAGAATACTATTTTATTGAGTTTGTATATTTGAATTTTAACACATTCATGCATTTTATTAAATATTCTTAATAAATATTTTGTTTGTGTATCTCAGTTATATTTTTAAAAACTGTTAAGCTTTTTTTATCATTCAAAATCTGAAATTATTTGATATTCTTAACATTGAAATAACTCATTGATTTCCCTTCAATTTGAAAAGTAACTATTTGCATACTACTCTACAGAATGTGACTCATAGAAGAAATCCCATTAATGTTTCATTTTCATTTTGTTTCAGGAAAGGCATGAAATGATGATTAATATACGAATGACTGGGCTTAAAATGAGTTAAATCTGAAACTGTGTTTTATAAAAACAAGCAAATTATGAGCATGAATGTGTTAAAATGGTAAATAGTTTCTCTTTATGTTAAAATTTTTAAGTCTTAGTTTTATATTTAAAATGAAAAGTTTGTTTTATATTTTAGGTTCCCCTAATGAAATAAGATCTTGTGTAAGTTTCAGTTTATTTGTTAAATAAGCAAGTACTGATGTGTATAGTTTAATAGTGTTAATAATTTTTGGTAAAGATGGAGTGCAGATATATGTTAAATGTATGCAAATGTAATATTATAAGTAAAATTTTAGAATCACTTTCAGTAAAAGCAAAAGAAAATATTATTTTTAGGCCAAAAGGAAATTTTTCTTTTTTTTTATAGTCATGCCTTAATATACTTAATCCCATAGATAATCAGATAAATTGATAGTTTTTCAGTAGGAATGCAGGAAAAATATTTAAATTAAAAACAATTTTCATATTATTCAGTAAATATGTTAAGAAATAATTATATAATAAATATCTAGAATTTTTTCTTGTTTAGTATGAAGGATAAAAAGTTATTTTATTGATTAACATTGTTATGTATATATTTTATGTTATGCCTTTTTATAATCTAAAAATCAGTGATTTATACAATTTTTTTTCCTCGTCTTTTTTAGGGAATTGAAGGTTTTAAGAATACTAAAAAAGGAACTAATATAGCTGCTCAAGCTACTGCAATATCTTTTAGTACAGTTAGTATCTCTTAAAAATTTTTGTTTCTTCTTTATATTAAATTGGTTCCAAAATGTAAATTTGTAATTTTTATTTCTAGAGACTTCTAAGGAAAGGTTTCAGCCAGGTTAGAGTTGCCATAAAAGGTTTAGGGCCTGGTCGAATGGTAAGTTTTTTTCTTATTGTTAAAGGAATATTTATTTAAACTTATATAGAAGATCAGTGTTGATGAAATTTGTTTTTCTATAAAATTTATATAAATCTTAAATTATATAATGTTATAGAAGTATTATATATTAATTATACATATTTTTTTATTAGTGATGTATCATATTTCAGTAGTGTACACAAGAGTGGGGTTTGTGAGTTCACCTTCCCCCTCCATAGACCAATATATTTTTTTACCTTAAAGATAGTCTTTGCACTTTTGTCAATTTGTTTTTTAGAATGTAACCCCCTTAAAGGAGAGATCTGTTCTATTTCAATGAATATTTTTCAATTTTAATGCAGTTGTAAATAAAGGTGGCTACTTCCTAAAAATTGTACTAATAAAATGTAAAGGAAATTAAAATTAGTATTTGAGTCATTTTAATGTAAGTATTGTCACCTCACCCCAGTTCATAGATTGTTTTCTTTTAAATGTATTGCATCCTTTCCTTCCCCCCTTTTTATTACATATAAAACAAATTTTCCTTTTGTGTATGAAAGGATGAAGAGATGTAATATAATATAGTTTTGTCTTTTCTATTTTCTTTTAGTTTACAGCATAAATATTTATGTATTTAAATATGTGTAAATTTTTAAATCTTAAGTTAAAATTTTATACTTGATATTAAAAATGTAACTATTTATTGGTGTTTTCCAAGTTCCATATTTAATGATTTAAAAATAAATAATTGCATCTGTTTTACAGTTTTATATGTTTGTTGTAGATTCAGTATTTTTTATTATAACTGATACAAAAAATTAATGTGGTCTTTTCTTTTCAGGCATCAATAAAGGGACTAGAAATGGGTGGTCTTAATATTGTTTCTATTACTGATAAGACACCTGTTGTTCATGGTGGAAATAGGCCTAGGAAACAAAGAAGGCTATAAACATCATTCTGTTAAAAATTCATCTTGTAATTATCATAATGTATTTTCTATAAATAAATTTATCATTAAAAAAAATTTGGTGGTCTAAGTCTCTTTTATTTTGGAACTAAAACCTTTAAATGTTTATTGTTGCATTGTAACTGGATTTTTTTTTTTAAAAAATGATTAAACTTTACTTGCTTGATCAAATTGTTAAAGGGATTCTTTTGTTGCTACCATATTTTTAGTTATAAGAGTTTAATTTTTAATGAATATTATAGTGTTCAGACTGACGTATGTATTTGTGTGCTGAAACAATGGCTTGTATTAAAATTGTTAGGTTTCATTGCATTGTTAATTTTTATAATTGAACTGATTTGATTAATAGAATTTTGTAACTAAAAGTTGCGATGTAGTGAATGTAAATACTGCATTCTTTCTGAACTATACAATATTTAAATAAACAATGTTACAAAAAAACCCCCTATTTTAATTAGATTTGTGGCAAGAATATTAAGTTTTCAAGACATTCAATTTTGTATTGATTTATGTGTTTATATGTTTTGTAATGAAATTCTATTTCTTTTAGCTTGTCTTAAAAAATTGTACAAAAATCGTGCTAATTTTTATGTTAAGTTTTACAGGCATTGTAAATTGTTTTGAAATTCTAATATATAATTCCTTTTCTTTTGTATAAGTTTTGGGCCTATATCAAATGTAGAAAATATCAGATTTAATATTTAAGATTAATTATTTTGATTCCTTTCAAGCTGTTATAATTCATGTAAAATTAAATTTACGATGTATGAATGGCATAAATAAAGAAAATATGGGGTGAAGTATGTAAGAATTAGTTATATATATTTCGTATAATTTGGGGGAACAGAGAGAATGAATGCTCTATTTTTTGTTTTCACATTTTGGATGCAAGTTTCTAGATTAGTACTGATTATTATAACCATTACTATTATTTCCTAGAGTTTTTTGGGTAAAGAGTACAAGTTTTTTGCATCTACTGTTTTAAGAATGAAATGGCATGTTCTTATAAGTTCCTTAATTGTTAAGCAATCATAATTGGTTTTGAAAAGTTTCAATAGTTTGAAATGCATTAGTGTTTTTTGCGTTCAATAATTCTTATTCATTTAACATCAATATTCAAAAGTTTGAGATGCAATTGTGTGAAGCATTACTTAATAAACTAGATGAAATTATATTTATTTTGTTTGACTTGGTTATAAATGTGGTGTAGACATGCATTAAGGATTTAATTTTTTCTTTTCTTTGAATCTTGTTAATAATTGGGGGATATTACATTTCATAATTTAAAAACAATTTTCTCTTTTCCACTGCTTGATTATGTTAATGTTTTAGTGTCATTTATTAATGCTACTAAAACATATTTATCCTTTGTATCCTGTCTTCAACAATTATCTTGTATATAGATATCAAAAAAACTTTATAATAAAGGTTTATTTTCTAATTTTCAAAACATTGAATCTATATGCTCTTATTTATTCATGTTCTTTGATTTATATTTAATCATTTAATTGAGAGTTCCTTTTATAAAAAGAATATCATGGAATTAAACCATTTAAATGAGAGAAGTAGAATTTTCAATTATAGGACATACTATTAAAATTAAATATTGGCATTGCCTTATTGAGTTATAAATTAATGTAAACCTCAATAGCATTGCTATTTTGGTGGTTGGATTGGCAGAAATAAAAATACATTTAAAGAAACCAAAGTTTTGACTGAAGAACCTTCATTACTCCATGTGAAATGGTGGTTTTTATAAAAAATTCCATTTGTTTTGATTTTAGGAAATGTTGATTTAGTTGTGTAGTCAGTCCTTTAGGCATTTTAGTATCTATTTATAAATAATTTGGATTGATTTTTTTTCCATTTAATTAAACAATTTTTAATCTTTGCATCTTACTTTCCTTTAATTAAAATGAAGTTCTGATACAATGTTTCAATCCAAAGTTGTAAATTAGGTTGATAGAAAGGTTACAAGAAAATAGGTAAATTCCTTGGATGTAAATTTAAAGAAATATTACAAATTTCTATGTTTTGATCTGAGTGGTGGGGGAAAAATCAAATAACCTATATCTGTTACTATTATTTTCAGTTATAACATAGTTTAGTTAACATATTTGTTGCTATTATCTTATATTTTTTTCAGTATTATAGGCTGGAATTCCTCTCGTTTGAAAAGTCAGCTAATTAAATTTAAACCTGTTAATTGAAAAACTAACTTTAAACAAAAGCAGTTTTAATTTCTTATTGCTAAATTGCATTTATAATAAATATTCTTTGTTCATCCTCCAATATTACTTCTGTAGTTATTTATTTTAATGATACATCAATAGTTACTAATAATAAGTAAGAAATGGTGTCTTAAAATAAATTGAAAGGTGAATTTTATATGAATAAAGATGTTTTTCAGCAGTAAGTACAAATTCTTGTACTCAAATGAAGCATATTGTATTAATTTTTTTTCATTTTAATTTTTGTTACATTTTACAATGAAGTAAAAAAAAATCACATGAAATAAGAAAGATAACATTTATTGCAAAGTGTCAGAACAATATTCTTTTCCCCGAGATATTTATATGCATTGAAGAAAACTGTTAATTTTATATATATAATTATAAATATATATATGTGTGTCTTTATATAAGATATTTATTTGTGTTAAATCAGTAAGCATTAATAATTTAAAATCTCAAAAAAAAAAAAAAATGATTCAAGCATGAAGGTGGAAGTGCATGTTATTTTGCTGTTACAAATATTGGCTATTTTTTTCTACAATCTGAATTATAAGCACTGTTTTAAAACAAAATTGTAGTTCCTTTTTTAATTGTTTCTGTGGTAGTTTCAGTATGTATCAATATTTGAATATTAAAAAAAAGTCTTATCTGTATTTACTGTTCTATAATTTTTTTTTTTGGACAATTTATTTGCATATTTAAAAGGGATGATACTAAATTTTATTTAATTGAGAGCATTAATTTTCTAACTGAATGTTCATCATTATTGAGGTGTAGTTCTAAAATGATGGCTATTCCAGCAACATTTATCATTTTGATAAGATACTGCAATGCATTTTTTTAATTTTAACGAATTGCATGTAATAAAGTATTTGAATATATTTTTGACTTTCAATGTGTATAACTGTATTTGTTTTGTTTAACTACCGTGGTTCTTACCTATGTATTTTATTTGAGTTCTCAAATTTCTATTGATTATATAAATGAAGACTATGTATAGTGTAAGAATCTGTTTATAATGAGTACTTTTGTTTCATGTATACTTTAAATTTTATCACATATAGCTGTCAAGAATAGCAAGTTACTTTTTAATTTGAAAATGTCTTATTGCACTTGGAGCCTGTGTGTTAACAACCCTTGTCTTTGTTTGCAAGTTTAATTACTGAAAAATAAAATGTATATTTAAATTATTGAGAGATTAGTATAGTTTCAGCAATATATGATTTCTTTACAATTGAGTACCTTTTTTTTTAGAAATTGGTCATATACTGTTTTTTTTTTATCTGTATTAACTAACATTTTTAATTTAACGCGTTTGTTGCCAACTACAAGAACTTTATGTTATTGCCTAAGACACCAATTGTGAGTTCTCATAATTTACTTACTATATTTCTATAGCTACAATAAAATTTGTTGCATTTCAGTGTAAATATGATTTTTGTAATGTTTGTATTGGGCTAATTTTGTATACATTTTATGTATTGGGCTTGTTACACTGCAGTACCATGAAATGTATTATGATACTGGCATGAGAAAAGTACCATGGCAGTCAACATGTTAAATCTGAACAGTTCGAATATGATCATTTTGTAGTAATTTTCTTTTATTATAATTAAGAAACTTAATTTTTATTTTATTTAATGGAGTGTTTTTGTTCGAAGTGTGATAAGTTGTAGATATATAAATTTCTGATGGAAAAAATGTTATACAAGATAAACATGTTAGTTTTTTATGTATTAACATGTGGAACAAATGCAAGCATTTGTACAAATGAACATGACATTCGTCATGTTAATTTTTTCATTTTTTTAAAATTGATTATATTTTCCTGATTAAAATTCTCTAAAAGTGCATAACTGCCTTTTTGGTGTGCATAATGCTTAGCTATAAGTGTGATTTAGCTTTTATCGAGTTGAAAGTGTTGCAAGATTCCGAACTTCTTCATATATATTTATAATGAGAGTGGAAGGAATATGCATTAAATTTTTTAAGCATATGCTAGTTTTTTTAAGGGTGATTACCAATTTTTTTTTTTCATTTTAGATTCACTTTAAGGAAAAGAATTTTTATGTGTAAAGAAAAAATGTTATTTAATATTCCATTGTGAAATATGTATTTTAAATATAATATGACTGAATTTGTGGAGTATTCTAAAACTAGCTACAGTTAATCAGAAAAACTGCTGTAAAATTAATTGAAAATTTTACCATGTTTTCATCATTGATTTACTGGGAGTAATATGAAATTGGTTACAGTTAATCAGAACTGTGTGTGTGAAATATTGTTGAAATTTAACCTTTTTCGTTTTAGATGCAAGGAGTATTGGACTGTAAGTGGTTACAGTTAATAAGAAAAACTAAATTATTGTTCGAACTTTTTCATTTTTAGATGCAACTGCTGGATCTTGATTGTGAAGCATTTTTTTTTACATGTTGTATTAAGCTGTTAAATAATCCTAGATTCTTAAATGGGCTTTTTAATGTATTAATATTTTAAGTTTAGTCTATGTGCTGTTTAAAAAGGTTGCATAATAATGTAATTAGAAATTAACTTTTTTGGAGTGGAAAATGAGTTTTGGTTAAGTAAAATAGTATTTTTCTCTAGTTAAGTGTAAATTTTGTATTTTTTTTGAAGGTGTGTATAAATATTCTAAGTTTAGTTTATTTTACAAAGAAAAATAGAATTCTGCGGTGTCACGTGACCTCACGAAATTATCGACGTCATTCTGGCAGCGATAGAGAAGAACTTGTAAAAATGGTGGTTGCGGGTTGTGTAACGTGGCCGCATCGCGTAGTACATGTAATAGTTCATCAAGAATCTGTTTAAAAGCATCGTTAACATTGAGTGGGCATTAACATAAGTATTATTTTAGTGACTTTTAGGTTGTTGTTATTATTGCCAATTGATTCTTTTAAATTCGTCTTATTACGAGAGCCATGCAGAATGGCTACTGAGCACCGATGTCTGCCATTTTGAAATGACTTGGGTTTTCGCGATATACTAGTTATTTGGTTTGTTTAAGTTCTTTTTTACCACAACAATCCGATTTTATTAGTTTATAGGAGGTTAATTAATTATTTGTTGACTTTTTATTCGGAAGAAAATTATCACGGTTGTACTTCAATTTACTATGAATAAGGTAAGACATGATTTTTTTCTATCGTAGAGTCAAATGTAAACAATGCACTTATTTAACGTAGTAATTTCATTTTTGCCTAATAATTTCTTATTTTAAGCGTTTCTTAATATATTTTCTTGTTAATTTTGTTTCCTATTGTATCTAAAAATCTTTTACATGCATTAATTCCTTGGCTGTTATTTATATCATTATTCATGTTTTCTAACTATTCAATCGGCTTTTTTTTTATTGTTTAATAAATTGAATCAATAGAAGAATATAATATTTCACATCTATAACTTTGTTGAATTCTGTTGCTTGTGTATATAAATCTCAACAATATATTAACCAGTGTATTTTTAATAATTATGCTGTTCTATATTTCTTGTTGAGTGTTATGTATATTTTGAATTCTAAGTTAAATAATTGCTTAAAATGATGAATATAATGAATGTTCCACGATTTTTTTCATTCCTATCAATTGATCAAAATGTATTCACTTGTATACTGCAAAGAATTTTCAAAAATTAATGGTACCCATTTTTGTTACAGAATGGTTTTTAAATCTTAGAATATACTTAACAGACAAGTCCTAGTCTAATTTTTATAAAACTTGAGCTATGTAGTAGGATGTATTTTATACTCAATCATTAAAATTTAAGGGTACTTACAGAGCATAAAATAGTTTGGTTTAATTTTGATGAGTGTTAACTTTTTTGTATTTATATAATTTCTTCAGTTTTTGATTTCATTGACAGTACATTAAAAATTGAGGAATATTATCAATATTCAGCTTATAACATAATTTATATGATTCTGGTGTATTATGATTTATTTTTTAAATAAAGCCATTACCTGAATATTTTATTCATATTAAATCTAACATATGAGCAATTTGTATATTGAACACTATGCATTTTGCCTATGTATTTTAGTTGTTTACATGCAGCTTGTAATATGTATTAAAACATTTTGATCAAGCAAGCTATATTTTTAAAGAATTTCAATGTGAGCAGTTGAATCTATATATTGTATACAATCAGTATTTTATATTAATATTTATTATTATTTTTTTTACAAATTAAGTAGCAAATTATCTAAATAAAGTTAGTACTTCTTGTTGTCAAAATCTTTGTTTCTTAATTTCTGTAGTTTAATAGCATTTTTAATCTCATGATTATTAACTATTTGATTGGTAGTTTGAGATTTTCCTATTTCAATAAGTTTCATTGCTACAAACACAATAGTTTAATGAGAATTCTTAGAAAGAAATAAGATTAATTTATTATTGATAAAATTCATGACTGTTGAAAAGGCTTTTTAACAATAACTAATCAAAATCATTAATTCATAAGTAGATTTAGTAATATGTAAATCTGTCTTAATGTCTCAAAATTGGATATAATTTTTTTTTTTTTGCTACTTTTTAGAAAAAGTCATTAAATTACATCTTAATATTTTCTGATTAATCCATTCATAAGCATCAAACTAATACAATATACTTAATGTTAAGGTAATATTAAAATGTGTTTTGAAAAGTTATAAATGACATTGTTAAACATTTTGATTTTAAATTATACCAAGTATGATAAATGCAGTCTAACAAGAACAAGGGGATCAATCATAATCTTGTTAAAAAATGTAATTTTTTTTATAAATTTATCTACCTATTAGTTTAATAGGTTGATTTTATTTTTAATCATTTTTAGAGCTTATTTTGTTTTTTAAAAATATTAATGTGTTAAATATTAACTAAATTAATGTATATTGATACACAAGTTTTTTGTAGGTTTGGAACGGATAAAAAATCTATTTTGTATAATATATCAATTCTAAGTTTGCTGGCAAAACAGATCTTGTTTTAAAACAACTTATGAAATTTTATAGCTGTGATAAAGTATATGAAAAATAAATTTAAAAGAGCTAATCAAGAACTTGAATCTCTATATGGGTTTTAAACTTCGGAAGTAAGTCTGTAAGAAGCGAGTTGTGAATAACAAGCTTTTTTCTCAGTATTTCCATTGCTTAAAAAATCCTCCCCACCTTTTTTTAAAACATATATATATATATGTAAGTTCATGATAATTTCAAGGGATTTCTTTAATCCAAATTGAACTAATACATTTCTGCATAAAGACCAAGCATTTTTAAATGCTGAAAATTATTAATCACAACTTTTTAAAAAATTTATACTAAAGGAAGCAGAGCTTGTACAGATATAGAAAAGCATGTGTTATCTGGTTGTTGATAAGGATGTGCATACAACTTGTGGGAAGTATTTTGTTCTAGAAGCTTAGAGAGAAGTCCTAAAAAGATTTGTCGCTCTTAAATTTCCTTCAAGTTAATTAAAGCTGTAAATTTTATCTGTGCAATTATATTCTAATAGCATTACAATAAACATTTATACTGTACAAATATTTAACACAAGATATAAAAGAAAAGTATTTTAACTATTGGAAGTATGAAATTTTTTATAAAGTATATATATTTAAATTGAGTGGAAATTGAAGACATTGTTTCTGAAGAGAAATGTGTATGAAGTGCATAAAAAAAAGTATAAATAATAAGTAACCAAATTGAAAGTTTTTTTTAGTATTAATTTTAGTCTAAGGATTTTTTTTTGTATTATAATATAGCAATGAGTTTTTCCTGAATGAATTCATTTTTGAACTCTTGAAAAGATAGTCTATAACAAAAAAAACAACCTAAATACGAGTCATGAGTAAGCTACTTTAAATTAAAACTACTTCTCTGGCAAATAAGCTTATTTCTTGCATTTTCTTTTGCTTGTGCTCTGTTTTTAAGAAACTATTTTTATAATTTTTTTTGGAAGAATTTAGGCTTACTGAATAAAATTCATTATATATAATATTTGTCAAGTTTTTAAGCTTTACAGGATTTATTTTGAAATCTATTGGCCTGTTTATGCTAACTTTAAATTAAAGAATTAAATTTATTTAATTCGAAATTCATAGGATTGAAGGGTTGTGTACCAAAAGGTTATAAAACATAACAAATATTTTATCTAACAGCATTTGATACTTACGAGAAAATGAGGCTTATCTATGCCTGAATGTTTTTTCACTTGAGTAAAAATTCTGTTGAAAAGCAGTAAAAAAAAAAGCCTTCTGTAAGAAGTTTTTGAGCCTAGACAATTTTAACGCATAGGGTAGACCTGTGTACCTAGGGCTACTTTTTTTCAATGCACAAAAACAGAGCCACTGACCTCTAAAAATGTGAAACTGCTATGCATTCATCATTATACTAGGATAGTAGGAGTTAATATAAGTACTTAAAATAATAAATTCTGTGAAATAAAAGGTTTTTAAAAAAATCACAAATGGCCCTAGGTACAATGATGCCATTGTACCTAGGGCCTTTCCCCTGGAACTTAGGTTTTGCTCTGTAATCAATAGAAAACATATACACATAAATTTAATAAAAGAATCAATATTAGCTAACATAGTGATTTATCATGCAACTATTTAATTTGCAATGAGCCAAATTAATGAATTACACGTATTTTCATTAAACATTATAATTTAAAAAACTGGTTACAAAAGTGAGCTGTATACATTGTCGCTCTGAAGCACCAACAGATTGTGGTTTGGGCAATTTGAACACAATATTTCTGTTGTCAGTTTCATAAGTTTCTTCCTTATCAAAAAGAAACTTATTTGAACGAGCAATATTCTTCAGAAATTTAACACTATAGTGTTCTTTAACATCTATTATTTCTGCTACTTAAAAATGTTAAGTTTTTTGCCTTGTATTTTTGTTAAACAAAAATCCCCCCCTTTTCAATAGTATTTCTTACATCAGCTACTGTAGAATTTGCATCATCAGTGGAATGAGAATCTTCAATATCTGAATTCTTTGGATGAAGTTGCCTTAATTTTCAAACTCGGGTTTTTTCACAAGTTTTCTTTTCTTTTTTGGCAATTTTAATAACATGATATTTTTGATTCCTTGATTTTCTGGAGTGTCAGTCAAGATTCTACCTCTCCCTGGTTTTTGGCCACCTTTGTTGGATTTACTTCGAGAATTATGTTTATTAGAAATTATTTAGAATTATGCTTCTGTTTTTATAATTATAAAGAATTTTTTTATTAAATGGATTTTTATGTTTGTGTAAACAAAATAATCCTGAATAATAACCATTCATATTTTTTATAAATCAAGCATTTTGAAAGTTTCAGAAAATATACACTCCTCTCATTTAAATAACATCCAATTATAATAAAAAACTTGACTAAATCAAAATAGTTCAGATAATTAAGGCCACTTTCCTCCTTTTTTAATGAAATAACAAAGAATATTAAAGGCAACTCTCTATACGTGGCCCTAGGTACAAGACTAAGTAATTTCATACAAAATGTCTTCTGCAGAAAAACCCGGATGGAAAGGGGATTTATTTAAAATCTAATTTAGTACTTAAAGTCACACACACAAACAAAATTATGTACTAGAATTCAAAGAAACATATTTGACTTATCATTGTACAACAATAAAAAGAAATTAACTGCAAAATTTTACTTTAGACCATGTAAAACTGTTTTTCTGTTATAACTTGTGTGTGTGCCACAGCTTTCTTTTGCAAAACTTCAAAATGAATGCCAAAGTAGGAATTGGTGTTGTCACTCACCCAACTGAGTTATAAAACTTAGAACTAAATATTATTCAAATAAAATGGGGTGGCCCTAGGTACACAGGTCTCCCCTAAATAAAAATCACAAGGTACTTGATGGCCAAAGTGCTTCCAATGCCTAGGTGTTCTGAAAAATTCTTAAATTCCTAAAGGGTTTTGTGATATGGTTTGTCTTGCCTACATCTTAGAATCTCTTACTTTGCAAGCTTTTTTTTAGATAGTGTTTAAATACTTCAAACATTTTTCATGGTTTTGCCGAAATTATTTAAGTAAAACTTAGTTGAATAAAGTAAGCATGTTTTTTAAAAAAAGAAAAATTGGAGTTTGTATTGAACAAATTATTTTTTTTCTGCCCTGTATCTTAAAAGACCTAAAATAAACAGTTTTACAGGATTCTTATGTATTGAATGTTACTTATATGAATGACGAATTATACAACGCAAGCTGTAAGAAATGAGTTTTAGAATTATGAAAAATGCTGCCATTCATATTAATGAATTTTAAGTGTTTATTAGTATTCTTATAACTGGTTTTTATTACTGATTAATACAACTGCATCAATTATAGGGTTATGATCCTTACACAGTTACAATGTTCACAGAAGCGTTATTAAATAGGGCTATAAGCAATGATCTATTCTGGTAGAATAATTTTTTAATATTGTGGTGCCTCTGGTCTGTTTTTTTCCGGATAAGAATGACAAACCATTTTCTCTACTAATCCTTTAAGGATTCTTTTGAGTCATTTAAAAAACGTGTATTATGGGTGAGGTGGTCTGGAATCGTTAATCTTAATCCATCAGCTTAGTAAGTCTTTTTTCAGTCGTAATCGCGATGCATTTTTGTTGAAAGTACATTCATTAATTAGTATATCATGCTATTTTTAAACTTCGCATTAATTTAAACAGCAATTATAAAAATATGAAATATAATGCCGAGTTAGCACCTGTCGTATTTATTGTAATAATTTCCCCTTCCCCAGCCTATAGAATTTCATGTAAGCAATGAATTTGAGTTTTGTTATAAATTTTCTATTTTAATTTGGCTCATTTCAACATGTATTTTATTACTATACAGTGTTTAGCCATGTACCTTGGCTTATTATATAGGTTACTTTATTTATCCAAAGTATCCTAATTGATTTAAACAAATGTTTGCGCTTAATGTGCTCTTAATAAAATTCAGGTACTTGGGCTTCTTATTTCTAGATGGAAATGTTTACACTATTAAGATTTTTCACTTTATTCCCAAAATTAAAAGATTGCTTTAAATTAAATGCAATGGAAAACATAGAAATGGGCAATTTTAGGGTTGGAAAAATTACCTTGTGTTGCATTAATGAAGAATTTACTGTATTGTCATAAATTATGACTAATAGAATTTCGTGCTTTTCAAATTATACCATGTTTTGAGTCTTTATTGCTCTTTATAATATATTCTCCAAGTTTTACTTATAGCCATCATTTAGTTAAAACAGTAAAAATAAACATTTCTTTTCTTAAAGTTACTTTTTTTTTTTATCAACCAGTGAATCTCCCTCTATTAATTTTTTTGTGAATGTTATTGATTTTGACATTATCTATGTGTTCATAACATTTTTATTGTGTTGATTCCTTTTTCAAAATTTTTTTTTCTTGTGGTCTCATATGACTGTTCAAAATTCTTTGACCTTAAAGTGCTTAAGAATTTTTGTAACTATGTATTTGTAACTCAAAATATTTATAAACATAACTAGTTTTTAAAAAGAAACACGAAATTCTGCATAAGATGTAATTTTAAATTAAATGGAATAGCAAAAGTAGCTTAAATATACAAATACACTCAAATGCATAATTCACTCATGAAATTACAAAAATTGCATTACTGTAATACTTTTGGAATCACGTTCAACGACCCTAGTACAACATTAATAGAAATCAATGTTATGCGAGTCTATTATAAATATAAATAATATCAAAGCAAAAAAGGAAATTAGTTTTCGAAATTAATGAATATTTTCAGATAATAATTAGCAATATAAGTAATTTTTATGAGTCATTACATTTTAAAATATCTGCTAAACACATTAAGAGATACATATATATGAAAGTTTCAAAATGTACAAAGTTCTCAGAATAGGTTTCAAATACCAATAAATTTCATATTTACACAGGTCTACATCTTGTTGGATGTAGATGTTCAAGTGACTAAGATAAATATCTTCTGATTTCTATTTTTGTGAAATGACAAGGATTCTCTAATTTTTAAAATTACAAGGTCTGTGGGGCCAATAATCTTCATATTGCTTCAGAGCTGGACATAAATCTCTTGAGCAGAGATTCATTAAAAAAAGTTCTTGTGTTTGGAATGGATTTAATTTGCTGATACTTGGAGTAATATCTTGACAATTTTTGTAGATTGAGTGAGAATTCATTTATTTGAGCAGTAAATGTTAGGATTGTGTAAATCATAGAAGAAACAAAAACAAAATATCTTTAAAGAATCACAAAAAGTAAATTACTAATATTTTTGGAGAGGTATTTTCAAAGCAAGTGAGTATATGTAGTGGTACTTGACACTTTCTAGTTTATTGTGTCCTTTCATTGAAACTTATACGTGTGGCTTTTTTTTTTTGTAAAAATTTGACGTTTTTGAGCTGTATCTAAAATAAGGTTAAGTAACGTACTGGAAAAAACAGAAATGTCTAACTGATACCAATCACTTGCTGTGAGCAAGAATGTACATGTTTAATTTTGTTCTAGTTTTTGAGTGACAACTTAAACTTGGTATCTGTAACTTTGGCAAAACAAGTGCTTGGGGAATTTCAGTCAGGTATGATAAGTTAAAGTACTATTAGATTCGTAAAAGTTCAGGAAAATTCCATATGTATCTAACTAGCAAATATTCCAAAAGATTTTTTAATAAACTGCTATCCGAATTTATAAACGAGTGAAATGATACTTTCTATGTATTAGAAGCAAATAACAATTTGTCTCTTATAAACAGTACTAATCAAAAGGGATTTTGTAAAGGTATAAACAATTGCAGCTAAGGAAACTCATACTTTTGTATTTTAATTAGCATAAAAAAATATTCTGAGTATATAAAAATATACACGTATTATAAAAAGGTAAATATTCATGTTATTCTGATAGAATTTATGAAAGGATTTCATTACATTTTTATGGCCCACTTAGTTTAAACAAAAAATTAAAATAGGATATTTTATCTTGTATATTGTTGCAGAAGTATGCTATTAACATGGTTAAAATTTTCACATGTTTTAAATTTTATAGTACAAAAAAAATTGAAAATAAAGACGTAATGACTTATAGCTGTTTCAAAAGAATGAAGACTTCGGTTTTAACCCACTTTTTCTTTCAACAATGCTTTTATAAAATGCGTCTTATTGTCAATTCTGTTAAGTTAGTATCTTTGTTTAGTAAATACAACTATTTCATGAATGCTCTTGAATTCATGCACACACAGAAGGAAGCATTCGCAGAAGCGACAATAAAAATTGACTGCCCATACCAACAGTTTCATCATTTAATTTGGCTTTTCTTGCTTTAGAAATATTTTTAATAATTCACAAACTTAGTTTACAGGAAACTTAATTTTTTAAAATAACCC
>BMAV01007650.1:55249-92098 GCA_019973955.1 Trichonephila inaurata madagascariensis
AATTCACAAACTTAGTTTACAGGAAACTTAATTTTTTAAAATAACCCCATTTCCTATTGAGAAATTATTTTAAATTAAATATATGTAAAGGAGATTAATTTACTCATAGTTATGGAAAAGCTTAGAAGGGGGGAAAAATAGACATTGAAAATTTTTGTGGTGTACCCCTATCTTAGCTGTACATGATGCATGTTTATTTTGCCTAATGGACTATCTAGTCCTGTGCACAAGTGTAAAATTTACATAAGAGCAGTATAAAGCCAGTTGCACTTAAATGTAGCTTTTAAAAATAATGCTGTATAACTATTGTAATGTATCAAATATATTAAAGGTCTAAAAATATCTGAATCTGCCTATAGAATGTAAAAATGCTTTGAAGCAATTGTTTGGTTTCAGTTCCCATTATCTAGTACATATCAGCCTATGCTTCATAGCTAACATAAGAACAGAAAAGCTAAATAAGATTAAGAAAGTATCCAATCTCACTGTCAATTTTTTTCCCCTGATTTGTTTCTACAGAACATTCTAATTTTTTTATACACTGCCTTTTTTTTTTAAATATCCATTACATTTTCTTCCCACATAACATTTAATTTTGATTACACCCTGGCCCCCCCCCCCCCCTTATGTAGCTAAATGTATTGTTTTTCAATAATTGTTCTTTTTACCTTCTGGAATATAAATTCCTCATAATTAGCTGTTATGTACTCTGAAAATACTGACCAGAACATTTGCTCAGCACCCAAGGTGGTCATGTATACTGAGATGGACGCAATAGGTCTTGGTCCTCATGGGCTGTTGTGCCATTGAGTTTAGTTTGGTAGCTCTCTAAAAATTCAGAGGAGTCATAAAATAAAGTGCGGCTTAAGTTGTCAAATGAAGTAAGCCCATGGTTTCATCCGACAGATATGAACAACTACACCAATGCATTGCAAGTGTTTGTATAGAAAGTCATGTCCTGTTGAGTCAAAAAAATTTTGTAAATACTGCGCAGGGCATAAAATACAAGAGTATTCTACACTTTATCAGTTAGAGCATGGCCCACTTTCCTCTTTACGTCACAAATGAACTGATGGTTGGATAGAGGAAATGAGGCTGGGGTCGCTTACAGCCATTTTTACCTAAAAGATTGCTTTTTCGTTTCCAGACACCTTACAGTGGCTTGGGATCCATTGAAAAACAAGCTTTCAGCCAGAGGCAATTGCTATGGATACATTTATCTTAGTCTCTTCAAGAAAATCACAAGGTGTATAGGAGATGGCTGCCATAATTGCAGCCTGATGTCAACAAATATAACTGCCTTGCTAAAGTTAGTATCAAGTCCAAGGGGATTTAAAATTGCTTTTCCCATGGCAAAAACCTCTGCATCTAAGTTAGAGGTATTAAAACAAACAGTATGGGATTTCTCAAAATATACTTCACAGTACAGCTCAGCACCAGTTTTTTCCTCGCAGGCAGAGCCATCAGTATAAATGTGGATCTACTTAGAGCTAGGGTAATTTGTAGCTATAACTTTTGAAGGAAAAGCTTTATAAGTATCGAGAACTCCATCACACATTTTTTTTTTCGGGCGTACACATGGCAAGATTATAAGTAGGAGAGAGGCCAAAAAAACAGGAAAGGGGAAGTGAAGTAGTAGTGATGTTATATTCAGTACAGAGTTAGTTCCTCAGAGCACAAGAGATAAATGATTTATATGTATTTTCAGTCTAGGGGTGGCAGAGGGTACTGTTTCCTATGTTGCAAATTCAATATTTTACACTTATTAATCTTTAAAGCCAGTTTTTCTCTTCCAAATTTTAAAGTCTCAATGCCACCCTGAATCTCCATGGCAGTGGTTGGAGTGGAACCAGCTACACCTAAATGCCTTATTTTGCGTCAAGGCAATAACTCGACAAGTACTAGAGGCAGTGGCTTTAAGTTCACCCCCAATGCAGACTTGACAGGTTTTATATGTAGTCAAAAAGGTATCAGTCGAGAAACCCCAAGTGATGCCAGACAATCTTTTTAAAAGTTTCGAGTCCAGTCTTTTTAAAAGCTTTTCAGGTTTGTCAAAGAGCAAAGAATGCAAAATTTCGAAATAATATTTTTTTTAAGAAAAGAGTATAATTTTTTTGATGAATGAGAAAATTCATTCCTTTTTATGCTATAATAGTTTTTCTCTTTAAAAAATATTTGCATATACAAACTATAAAAAATGTGTAAATTATGTAATTAACAGCTAATGAATAAACATGGATGTTAGTCGAGATTTAAAAAAAAATTCAAAACTTGAAGTGAATACTGGATTGAAAACTGTAAAATGTGATTAATTGTATGCTTTAAATAAAATGTCTGATTTTATATTTGCCTTACTTATGTCTTAAATCTTACTTGCGTCATTCTAAAGGATCAATGCATGCCTAGCTAAGAATAACCTCATTAAGTGATCATTTTTGCATAGTGGCTGTGCTGTGATGCTCAGCTTATGTTATGTTACATGTTTGAGTTCTGCAGACATACTAGGAAAAGTAAACTTCAATGTGTCTTGTATGGTTTGGTATTGAAGTTAGAAAAAATGAATTATAATTTTGATATTCTTATTGAGTGGTCATTGTTCAAAATTACTAGATTTTTAAATAGCTCATGTGTAATTAACAAGATTCATTTTTGATTTGAAAGAGCAGGGTACTACTAAAATTAAAAAGACTGTTTTGGAGAAATATAAGCTTTGTTCAACAGTAGACGAAATTAGAAAAAAATTCGAGTTCCGTTCAGGACGCAATTTTTATTTTCAAATACTTAAAAATGTATAGTATATCTAATTTAACTTAAAAATGCATACACAGGATGCCAGTTGGGATCTAAAAGTTGGTCCTGTAAATGAAAAAACGAACGTTGGCTTTTGTATGATGATCACTAGGGTGGCCAATTCGTGGGCTGCGTGTGGCTCGCCTTGAATAATTTTGCGGCCCGCTCGATTCATTACAAGTTAAGAAAATGCGACTATTTTGTACAAAATTTTTGTTTTTAGTTTTTTAAAGAAATAAATCTCATAACTTTCTATTTTATCATGTTGCTTCTATTACTGCAAAATTTATGAAACATAAATCGTACTCTAACTTAGCCGACGAAAACCTGCAACCTCAGTTACGATTTGCAAATACATGCATTAGAGATTGACTTTCAAAAAAAATAAGTGAAAGAATTAAACATCTCGCTAATTGAATAAATTAAAACATTATTTGGCATTGCATTATTATAATATCTATGTTTATATACTTGAAAAACAATTATATCATTCTGTTTTCAATTTTCACTCCAATAAATATTTGTTATGGGTCCAAATCTAATATAAAGATACATATTTTTATATGCGGTCCGTGGGATTATAGTGTTTTTCCGAAGTAGAGAGAGCCCGCGCGGTCATTTGGGTGGCCCCGGGGCGCACACAAGGGGGTCCTCGGATCCGGACCCCCAAAGCCCTTGATTTTTTCCCCGTTTAATTATAATCCATGTATATGGTACGTAAAAATTAATTATTTGTTAATAATTAATTTTGTATGCTAATTATTTATTCAATAAATTTTTTTCCTGTTTTTTTGTTCCCGAAAATCGACAAAATCAAAAGAATATGTTGGCGGCGTATTGGAGCATGACACGAAAATGGTGGACTGTCGACCCTGCCTCCCCCTGAAAAAGTTGTGTGCGCTACTGCGTGACGTACCACCCCGCTACGTGGTGGGGGGGGGGGGGGCAGGATTTTAGGGGGCCCAAAGCCTTATTGCCACTAAGTGCATATGCTTTGCAAGATCCGGTTTTGGGGACGAAAATCTGATTTTCCAGGGGAACCCTTATCTGCTCCGTTACGACACCCCTGGATAAATTTACTAGCCGTAGATGCATTTTTTTTCTCTGTTAAAAGCGCATTTCTTTTAAAAGCCACAGACAACATAGAGTATTTAATTTTAGTAATTTGAATAGCATCTGTGTAGATTCAAATTGAAGATAAATCATGAGTGTCAGGTTTAAAGTTAAATTGGTGTTTTATGTGAGTACTTATTTCTCTTAGTAACCAATTCAGAGCATGCTTCCTTCAAAAGCAAGTGTAATGCATTAGTGACAGAATAGAAAATAAAATCTTCTACAATGTACTATACAATAGTTTCAGCTTTTACATTTGAAAATTTAATTATTTAGTATATATATATGAATCTTGGCTGGGATATATTTTTACTGTTTCATGATATTTGGTTTCACCTAGGACTTTGCCAGCCACATGGTGCTTACTGTTTATTTAAAACTCACAATTTCATATACTAAGAAGTACTAGCAATTTAACCCAGTTAATTTTTTTGTTAAAAAATTCAGCGATATCTATACTGCAGAAGAAGAGAATAAAATAATTCACACACACATTGGCTATTTTTTTCATGGGGCTAGTTTAAATTCTGCCTTGAGATTTTGTTTGGATTGATTATGAAGTACTCTTTTAAAAAATTTTATGAAAAATGATTTTATTTAAAAAATTCCAACATTCACATAAGTAACCATTAGCATTATTAAATAATGATTGATATAATACACAAGAGTATTTTTTTTTGAAATACTTACCAGGTCTAAATTTCCACAGAGTAGCCAGTAGAGTGCATTAAAAAACTAAGTACATCTTTTTGTTTCTTATTTAAGTTATGAAAGTTATACTTTAAATAAATATTTGTGAATTTTTTTCAAATCAATACATTAACAAAAAATTTCATTTTTGTTACATTATTATGAATGAAAAGTTCACAGTAAGTGTACGTACAAAGATTTTCTGAAAACTATTAATATAATCTTTGAAACAAATACTCACTAGTACTTGTATGAAAATAAATTAGTCTCCATAAACTATATTACAATTAATACTAAGAATTCCATAAAATATCAAATGTTCATTGTTTTATTTTAACAAAAACTTTTGAAATATATAAATGTCAGTGATTTTACTGGGTATATATAATTTTGTGCTACCAGGAATAGAATTTGTATTTGGAGGAGGGAGTTTTGAACTATATTTATTTTTAATAAGAATTTTTTTTTCACATTTGCTATATAATTTCTGCTTACAAATTAATTAAAAAAAAAGGCTGAACACTTTTTTAAGCTGGATGTTATACATTTAATTTAAGTGAATATATATTGGGGTTGATGATGTATGTATTTTACTTTTTTATTTTAAAAAGTCTATGCAAAATGAACATTTTGTATAGATAATGATAATGACAGCATGTTCATTATCAAATGTCTTTTATATATCTGATATTTCATAAATTTAAATAAAATATTTCATGTTATAAATGTAATAACTAGAGAACACCAAATTCCATGTATTAAAAAAGTATTAAAACTTAATCTGAAATTTATGGATCTTTTTGTATCATTCATATCAAGTATTAATGTAAGTAAGTTTAAATTAAATTATATTTTGCCAAAAAATAATTCATAAAAATTACTATTTTTCTTTATCCTCCCCCTCTGCTCTCAACAGTTTATTCTTTTGGAATATATTTTGATTTATCAAGTTATAGATTTAAATACTGAACATAGTTTTTTCATTTTACTGGTAAAACAATCATATTAATACATTAATATTTAAAATACAAATGTATATTAAGCTTGTGATTTGAAATCCTTTATAAAATCAGTACAAAGGGCTTAAACTGTAATTTTAACTTTTTACAACTTAAATAATTAAAACAAATATTTATAAGATTATGTGTTTACTTCTTTCAAATAAATTTGATTCAGACATAAATATTAAAAACAAATTTAATTTTATGTGATAAATTTGTATTTATTCAAAAGTACCATGAATAATGTATTAATTTATATGTGCATTTACATTTACACAATGTGAGGTTTTTATTATGTGCAATGAAGCTTATTGTGGTAAAAGTATTAGCTATTTTTGATTTTGTATACTTTTATTAGATTTAGTCATAAATTGCTATGTGTACATTATATTAATTCAATATCTTTTAAAAAAAAGGGAACTAAAATTGTAAAATACTTATATTGTAGGAGGAATCCTTAACATCTGAGGAGCTATCTTCAAGCATGAATAACGATAAAGATTCATCAGAAAGAAATGAAGTAAATTCTAATGAAAACTCTGATAGCGACTCAGATTCTGACTCTAGCTCAGGATCTGCATCTCAATCTGAAAAATCTGGTTCAGATTCAGGTTCTGGTTCCGAGGATGAAAAGTCAGATTCAGACAAGTCTAGAAAAAGTTCGAACTCTGGTTCAAACAGTGCAAAATCAGGCTCTGATTCAGACTCAAACTCCGGATCAGAAAAGTACGTAGTGGTTTACTTTCACATAATTATCAAAGTAAAAAAAAAAATGTAACTATTTAGTCATTTTATACCATATATTTTTTACAGATGTTGATATTAGAATATTTATTCCTTCTAAACATGAAAGTTGGTTTTAGGTTGTTTTTTTTTTCCCTTTAAATTATTTCATTAAGAATATTTTTACACAAAATAAAGTATTCAAATGCTGTGAATGAAAGTTATTTCCCTATTCCATTTTTGTTACTTATGTATTAATGTCACCGTAAAATAAATTTACACCATGGTAATTGTGCCATGATATCAAAACAACAAAAAATATGTACATATTTTAATTGGGAAAAAACAAAAACAATCAGTCACATTTTGGTGGAAAATAGCAGGATTCACATGATACAAATTTGGCAGTGGTGACGTTAATATGCAAGTACTCTTTTTTGATAGCATTTGTATTTATTTAATTTAAAACTAATTTAACTTATAATATATATTAAATTAAGTAATAAAATAATAAAAAGGAAAACTTACAGTAATTAACGTCAATTTTTTTAGAAAATGTTTTTAGTTTTTTAATGCCTTTAATTAATAATTATTTTATCATATTTATAAAAAGTTATTTTTTGTTCCAGTTGAGTAATTGATTTATGAAATTGGTAAAGTATTTTTAGTTTGCACTTTATAAAAATTTTTTGAGCAATTTGCAATTATATTTTAGCAGTTTTTTTGCTGTAATTTATTATTTGTGCCACTGTGTTAGACTACTTTAATCGGAATAAAGAAGTACATAAATTGATCATATATATATTTTATGGAATTGCTGATTTCCCCCCTCTTTCTTTAGAGAAACCAAGCCTAAAATAAAACAAGAAAAGTCCAATTCGGAACAAGAGTCAGCTGAAAGTGAATGTGATACTGAAGTCACAAAAAGTAAGAAACAAATTGGGAAAACTTCCATAAAACAAGAAAAGATGTCTAACTCAGAACAAGAGTCTGCAGAAAGTGAAGACGATGCTGATGTTAAAAGTGAGAGCGATAGTTCAAAAACAAATAAACAAAGAGATATCAAACGTTCTCCGAAAGGGAAAAAGGAGTTAGATGATTTGAAACAGGTATGATTAATTACTAGGATTTTTACTTGATTATAACAATGCTAATTTTTTTAAGCCTTGAGCTGTCTTAATGTTTTTTAACCCCTAAGACAATATTTTTTTGTATTCAATTTTTCTTTGAAAAAATAGATTATATATTTTGTGAACTGATTTAAAATTTTGTTCTGTGCCAGTTATAGTAGTTATAGTGTAAAGTTGTATAGTAGTTATAGTGCCAGTTGAAGTATTACTTTCTAGAAAATAAGCATCCTAAGCATTTTATTTAATAAATATCATTATTAATGGATGAATATTTAAAAAATAATTTTGAATAATTAACTTGTGTTACACTTTTATTTTATAAATATGCATTTTTAAAAGAATGTACATTTTTATTGTATTTAAATTTTTAAAGTATTATTCTTGTGCTCTTTGTTAAATAAAGACACCTTATGATACATCTGTAAACTGTATGAATTCGAACTAATAAATTTGATTTTTTTCCTGTTATCTCTTTATATTTTTGGGTATGATATGGTATTTAATATTTATGTCCTTTAAATATGTTTCATTATATTTATATATAAGTATGTTTCTTTTCAATGATACTGGATTCATTGCTTATTCTATGAGTTTTTTAAAACGTTAATTACATTTTATATACTTTAATGTTTTAATAAGTTGTGGGAAGAAAACCCTGAAGAATTTGGAATAAGACGATCAGGAAGATCTCGAAAGGAACCTGAGCGGTACAATATTGGAGAAGTAAGCAATAAAATTATTGATAAATTTATAAAATTTTGGATTTAACACCTTATTATAAAATGGGTTTAATCCTTTCAATACTTCTGTACAAGTATTAAAATTACATTTTGGGAGATTGACTTATATAGATTAATAATTCAAATTTAGGATTCAGAAGGAAGTGATAGTGGAAGAAGAGGAAGTGATTCAAAACCTGCAAAACGCAATAGAAGAAAACAGTATGTTTACTTTTTAAAAAAAAATTTTTTTATTAATCAGCGATTCAGTAATGTTTATGGATATTTGTTTAAAAAAATTTACTGGCTTAGAATTTAAGTAAACAGTCTAAGAAGGATAATTTTGTCTAAATGAAATATCTGCAAGAAATTTAAAATCAATAAAACTGCTACAAATACTGTTTGTTTCAGAATTATTACTATTATTTTTTTTATCTGTTTCTCATTTTACGATTTTCAACTTTCTACTTTTCATCTATTGTGAAGTAATATTTATTGTTTAACTTTTAATGAATAAAAGATTCCATGCAGACATGAAGATAAACTAAATATCTGCTTTCAGGTCTCAGGATTGGGAGAATTCTGAGGATAGTGAAAGTGACAGTGGTGATGAATCTTATAAAAGTAGAAAGACTGTTACTCGAAGTAAGCAGAGCCAATCTGATAGGAAAAAAATTTCCAAGTCTAGTAGTAACAAGAAGAAAGCAAAATCAAAAAAGAGACGGAACTCATCTGATGATGATTATGATTCAGACAGTTATGATGAGAAACAAGTGCCTTTAAGACAATCCAGAAAGAAAGTCAGGTATTAACTTCATATTGCATCTTTTTTTAAAAAATGTATCATATGTTATGTTTCACATCCTGCCTAAACAATTGGATAACAAAATTGTTATGAGAATCTAGTTTTACTTTATTGCACTCTGGGGTTGATTGTTTGTTAGAATTAAATTATGCAATTCTATGCATAACACTTATTCAGTGTTCATTTGCTGTAATGATTTTCATGTAAGCAAGAAGTACACAGCAAGCTGTATACACCCAAGAAAGGTCTGACAAGTCGCCTGAGCTTCCAGAGTGATGAGTAACTGCATGAAAACATGATATGTTGACTAGACATGTAAATTAACCATGAAACATCTGATTGGTGCATGCGGTGGGCCTAACGAGCCAATCGTTATCAAACTTTAGGAGTGTGCGACTTGTATTTTCAGTGTCTATGTAAAAACAAATGTTTATTGAGATTATTTGGATGAAATTAAAAACAAATTATTTTGGAACATAGACTACATTGGTACCAGTGTAATTTTTGTACTGTTAAAAATATAAATTTTTTTAGAAATTTTTTTTTAGCCTGTTAGATGTTTTGAATTATTTTGACAAGGTTTTAAAGGATAAAGCATATTGTAATTGCTGTAGTAAAATGTTAATTTGTGAAGTATCAGCCGTGCAAGCAGCCTCCTCAATCATTTGTAAAATAATGTACGAAGAAAATCCTGGCCCAAATTCACATAAACAAGCCTACATCCTGACTATGGAAAGGAGTAGTTTAGAAGAAATTGTACCAAGCCTGGGAAGAATTATTCACATTAATATCATTACAACGAGCTCATTCATACAAGAGTTGTAAAAATGAGGCTATATTCCTTACCACAAAAAAAATTCTCGAGTGATGAAACTATCAAAATGAAACTTTAAATGAGTTAGATTGTATAAGAATGACAGGAAAATTTTCCCCTTAACTCTAGATAGACAGACTAGCAAGAGAAATTGAGGTACTTCAATATCAACCTATGCTTGAAAAAGATTTTAAACAACTGACATAATTACATCAACTGTCGGTGTTGCTGGTAAGAAAAGGTTTGCCAAGTGTCAGTAATAATTGATCAATTGTGCTATTTACATACAGTAATACTTAGCAGTTGCTGAAATTTAATATAAAAATAAAAATCCTGTTAAAACAGATGTAAATGCTACAACTGAAGACTGAAAATAATGAGTCTGCAGATGGAGGAATTAACTCTGTTGTTATAGATTACACATTTTGTAATTTAGTTAGCATTGCAATGTAATTAAATAATAGATCTCATTAATTATTAGATAGGGATTATTAAGAGTCTTGTTTAAAATATGTTAATTTTTCTTAACATCTGAAAAATGCAGGAATCTAGTTTACATGTAATTCTTTAAAATTATCATTAAGGTTGTAATCTTTTTGAATTTGGTGTATGTTTATATTAAATTTTAAAAACCCTTTACTTAAGTTAATGTTTATTTTTTAATGAACCTTTTTCTTTTAAAATTTTTCACAGCTATAAGGAGCAAAGTGCAGATGAAACTGATTCTTCAGATCTTATTGAAGTTGAATATAATGATGCTAAGATGGAAGAAGAAATGGCTGAAACAATTGAAAAAGTTCTTGATCACAGAAAAGGAAAAGTTGGAGGTATGAATGCATTGTTATTTTCTAATATATATATATATGAATTTATAATTTTTATGACTGTAAAAGAAGTAAAATTTGGAGTCAATTTTTTTATGTAATGGTCTTCATTTTCTTGCTTGCAAGCTGGAGGCAAAAAAGGTTAGAACTAATTTAATTATTATAATATAAAATAAACTCTCTCTCTCTCTCTCTTTTCTCTTGTTACCTTTTTAACAAAAATAATTCTTCAGTATGACAAAGTAAATATGTTGAATTTTTTATAGTTTAAAAATTATTTCATATGATTGTGCATGTAGTATGTTAAAGAAACTTAAATTTTTAATAAACATATTTTTTCTGTATGTTTTTGATGAGGTATCCTTGTGTACCTTGAAAAATATTTCTTTTTTGATTTTTCTTTGCCTCTATGTGTATTTTAACATGTTCCTTGATAAAATGGCATATGCTGCTCTTACTTCAGAGCTTACCCTGTTGCAGGGGTGGGCAATTGTTTTGGCTTGATGGCATTATTGTGGGAGCGGAGGATACCAAAGAGTCGCACTTCTTTAATAGGATGCATTCATTAGTTAACTTTGCATCTCAGAAAAAGGTATAATTTGTACCATAAGAATCAAGAAATATATATGCTGAGTAAAATTGTGGCATTTTTATTCAATTATTTATTGCTTTAATTTTATATCTAGAATTGCTAGCACATTTAATTTTAGAATCGGTTTGAGACACATGTACCTCTTCACACTTTTTGACTTTAAAAAAAAAAAATCAGGAGTGAGATGATTTGTTAAAATTCTCATCACAGCTTGCAAGTTAATGTCAACTTGTACTTATATTTACTCTCGTTGATCTTTGTGCAAGAAAATATGTACAAACAAATATATGTCGACCCAAATAAAGAGAACATTTTCTGTCTATTTGTTTTTCTGATTGTCTTGATGGGCCACAAAAAAATTTTATGGGCCGCATTTGCCCGCCCCAGCCCTGTGAATGTGCTAAAATTTTATTCCATTATTATATTCATTGAAAGCATTTTCTTCAGTTTGTTTCATTGATCATTAATGTGATTATATGACTGAAATTGAAGAAAGAAATGGGTGAGATGTATATAAAATAATTTATTTTCAAGTATGTTAATTTGCCTCAAAAAGTTTTCAAAATGTAAACAATAAATTGAGAAAGCAAATAACCTAATTGGGGTGTAATGAATCACGTAACTGGATTATGTTGTGAAAAATGAATATTTTTTACATTTTTGGTGATGATATCAACTTGAGTAAATATGAGCTTATATTTTACTTTGATAGCTATTGGTGCGAGCACTACAATTTATGCTGTTGATGATTTTGGAGACCCTAACGATGAAAATGCTGAAGAAAAAGAGGAACAGTATTTGATTAAATGGAAAGGATGGTCTTATTTGCATAATACTTGGGAAACTGCTGAATCACTTAAGGAACAAAAAGCCCAAGGAATCAAAAAACTTGAAAATTATATTAAAAAATTGGAAGAAATTGATGAATGGTAAGTTTCCTTTTTATTAAAATTTGTGTTAATCATTGATAAAAATTTTACTTTGATTGAAATATTTAATATGTAATTTTTTATTATTTTAGGAAAAAGCATGCTTCCCCAGAAGATTTAGAATACTATGAATGTCAGCAAGAACTTGCCCAAGATGTTTATTCTCAGAATTATCAAATGGAAAGAATAATTTGTATGTAGACTTAAATAACACAACGTAGATTATATCAATTTTTTTTTCTTTCTTTGATAGCATGATAAAGTAGCTCTATATTCTTAAACTGTAGTTTAACTGGAAATTATATTTTAACCTCCTGCCTGTTTACTCTTAATGTCACTCATGCAGCATATCTGCAAACGTGCTGACTGTCCTAAGCATCACTTTTCCTTTTGAATCATACCATATATAAGTGTATATATACCATTCTCAGGAAAGTTATTGAGTAAATTTAATAAAAATGTCATTATTTTATGTTTTTCATAATCTTTTAAAATTTACATCCTCCCCCAAAAATGCAATTGGTACCTTGAATGTGGGTTGGCTCACAAGCTGTCTATCCTGAGATTATCTTGGGCACATGTCCTTTAAAGTTGCATGTATATACAATGTTTACAGAGAAATAACTTCCCTGAGAAATTACTAAATAAATTTTTTCAAAATCTCATCGTATGTATTTTGTAATATCTCTCAAAATTTTTAAGCACAAGAAACATAAATTTGGTCGCCTTGCATATAAAAAAAATTGGTCTTGTAATTAATTAATATTGCAAAAATAGTTCAGAAACTGAAACTTCAAGTTTTTTAAAGAAATCTTGTATTTATTTAGCTTTGTAATATATGATTATATGAAGGTTTATAAATTGTTTTCCATTGCATGAAAATTTTAAGATAAGTATGTTATAGATGCTACATTTTGTGTGAAATTTATTTTTAATTACTTTTACAGCTCATGGACCATCAAAAAGTGGAGATGGTACTGAAACAGAATATTTTTGTAAATGGGCTGGTTTACCATATATTGAATGCACTTGGGAAGAAGGCAGTTTAATAGCCAAAAAATTTCAAGATAAAATTGATGAATATTTTGCTCGTCAAAAAAACCAGAAGATTCCTTCGAAAGTGTGCAAAGTGAGTAGATGAATTTATTTTAACCTTCCAGCAAATATGTTTAAATTTTATGCTGAGTTGGTGCATGTTGTACTTTTTGCAACGTATTTTTTTTTAAAAGTTCTGCTTTTGCAGGTAAAATATTTTAATATAATAAAAAGGAAGTTTGAAAAATGATACATATGTGTGATAGAAATTAAGTTTTAATATTATAAGCAAATCAAGAATATCTGATGTATGTGTTTGATCTAAAATTGGTTGTTTTGTGTATTCCAAAATTTCTTCAAATCATATTTACAGCTCTTATTTTCTAAAGGAATCCAATTGTATCTGATATTTCTTGTAAATGTTTTAATGCCAGGAAGAATTTTTACATTGGCTTATTATACCACTTTAAGAGTTTATTTTTCCAATATAAAAATCCTCTTCAAATAATTCTTTTGGATCCTCAACAGATATACATTGTTCAGATTTACTGCTGATATAAATTACTTCAATATTCTCACCATTTAGATTGCTATCTGTTTCCCCAAAGAAATATGCATTCTTGTTTTCTTTTTGTTCATCAGATAACTCAGAAATAGATTCTCATGTTAGAAATTGAAGTCGTAATTTAAAATATTTTTCTCAATTATGTAAAATCAAATAATAATTCAGTGTAATGCAATTCAAATGTATAATTCCTAAATAAAATTCCAAAACATGAAGAGAAAGGAGAGTGAGAAAAAACTATCTGCAATAGTGGGTGTTTGCTATATATATCATAAGAATGAAGCATAGCTATAGAATTAATGAAATGATATGTATCTACTTTTGAAACTTGACAAATTAACTTCATTGTGAAGGAAAAGATTGGATTGAGGAATAGTAATGATTTCAAATTGTTTAGGTGCCGCATTTGAAAACAGTAGAAGAAATAGCATATTTGTCTCAGAATTTGCACATGTTCACCTGCTGAAAGTTTAAGCAGAATGTTGAATTCTGTGCATTACAGTTTAGCATTATATTTCAAATAAACTCACTGGAAAAATATATCAAAATGAGGTTAATGATATTTTTTTATACATGATATGAATACATCTTTTTTATAGTACTCATAAATTACTTTGCCCTTTTATGAAACAAATTCTTTTTATATCTGTTTATTATATTTATATAAAAGCATGTAATATGTCATTTTTTTAAAATTACATATAAAAAAAATTTAGGTTATTATTGTTTTTTAAGTTTTATGTATTAGTATTATTATTTTGACTGAAATATATTGAATTTCAGGCTCTCAAAGCTCGTCCTAAATTTGTGCCTTTGAAAACCCAACCAAAGTATGTTGGTGGTGCTAATAATTTGGAGTTAAGGGATTACCAATTAGAAGGTTTAAATTGGCTTGCTAATTCTT
Source organism: Trichonephila inaurata madagascariensis (assembly GCA_019973955.1). NCBI lineage: Eukaryota > Metazoa > Arthropoda > Arachnida > Araneae > Nephilidae > Trichonephila > Trichonephila inaurata. Next base: position 69,884 of record BMAV01007650.1, read on the forward strand.
GGTGCAAGTAAGTTCATGTCTTTAAGAACTTCTGTTGATTATGATAGTAATTAATAACTGCAGTCACTGTTTTTATTTATGAGCATTTATTGTTGCTTACTTTTCAATTCATATATTTTGTTTGGTGTATTATTTATTGTTTTTTCAGGTACTTAAAAGAAATATTTTTTAATCAAAATGACTAAAAAGAGCCTTTTTCTTTGCTTACATTTTAAAATTACTAGTTAAAATTGATGCTTATATGTATTAATTTTGTAAGATCATTTGTGGATTAGAGTGAATTTTTTTAAAAATGAATTCAGCCTTTTCATTTTAATGTCCTTATCATTTATTTTTTACTCTTAGTATTTTATATTTTTTCATGTGCAATTTAGATATGTTTAAAGTATAATACATTATTAGTCTTTATGTTAGGGGAGGGGGAATGAAATTTATTCTGATTGTATTTTCACTGAAGTCTTTTTGTTTTGTTACTGCTTTTTTATTCTTTCCTTGTATTAGATCTCGCACAACATGCTACATAAATTTATTGTATAGGTATGTTTGAGGTTCACATTAAATGTGTGTTTAAATTTTGATTTGGTATATTTTACTTATTGATCCAAATGAGCCAAAATTTTAAAAAAATGGATGCATTATTATTTAAGAGATATTTATTGTATTATAAAGGGGGGGGGGGTTTTTTTTACAAATTTGAAATTTTTTTTATTAGTACAGTATTTCTAAAATGTACAACAAGATTTTTAAGAATGCAGTATGTAAAACCAATTTTTGTAAGAATGCAATATTGTATGGAGGTTATTTGTATTTTAACCCTATACTTGGCAAGATCCCCCCCCCCTAGAACTGTTGATTAATTGAAACTTATATGTGTTCTTCATTGGTGATGAAAATAATAATGAAACATCAATTTGTTAAATTAAGTTTTATTGAGCATATCACATAAGACATACAGCTAGACTTATAAAATAATCTGTAAATTTCTGGAAGTACAATGTATTAAATCATACACTGTGCCAAGAACAAGGTTAAATATTTTTTTCCCTTATGTATAACAATGACTGAATTATGTTAAGTTTAATATGTCTTGTACCCACATCTGTGATTATAATTTAATGTAGCTTTTTGCAGAATAAAAAATTCAGAGCAACAAACTAAATTCATTTGTGTAATATAACATAATTTTTATTGTCAAATTTAGTTTTATCATGTGATATGCAACAATAATTAGTATTTATATTGAATAAAAATAGTTTGAACTAGTTTCTTAAGGATAATAGAAATGTTAAAATTTGTGCCATATGGAGGTTTTCTCAAATTGTAGTAATGCAGTATTTTTGTTTTAAAATAGAATAGGAATCCAAAAAGCCAGCAAAGCATTAATGATTAAATATATGTATATTTAAAATTACTAATTACAATCATGTCCAGTTCTCTCTCTTTAAACTTAAGTCATATTATTGATGAGTTTTTTTTTAAGACAAAGTTAATTGATGGACTGTTTTCTTTTTTCTCATTTTTTAATTTTACTTCAAATTTTTGAATTTAAAAAGTTAACAGTGGATTATGAAATAAAATAAGTTTTTCAATATAACGGCAGGTATTTACATTTAAATTATTTTTGGTGTTATTAAAAGAAAATTGGGGAATTTTTTTCCTATTTATACAATGTTTTTTGATATTGTCACTAAAATTTGTATTTGCTTTTATCTAGAGAGAACAGTGTAATTTTGGCTGATGAGATGGGCTTAGGCAAGACGATACAGACTATCAGCTTTCTGAATTATCTTTTTAATCAGCATTCTGTGCATGGTCCATTTTTATTAGTTGTGCCCCTTTCTACAATGACATCATGGCAAAGAGAATTTGACATGTGGGCACCAGAAATGAATGTGATTGTTTATCTTGGAGACGTCAATAGTCGAAATGTGGTAAGATGACTTGCCTTATTTCTTACTTTTAAATTTTAATGTGTTTGCTTAAATTGATAACTGTGTTCAATATTATATTTATTTATTTGTGTGGGAAATATTCTTAATATTATTTCTCTTTTGTGTTCATAGATAAGACAATATGAATGGTGTCATCCTGGCAACAAAAGACTTAAATTTAATGTGCTGATTACAACATATGAATTGTTGTTAAAAGACAAGGCTAGTACATGAACGAAACAACTTTTTTCCAGTTATATATAAAATTTTGGAATTATTTTTATATTTGTTTTTATTTTGAATAAAACTAATAATGATACAAATTTTTTTTAAATTAGTTTCATATTTTTTTTTTGTGTATTTTAATATATTAATTTAATTAATAATTGTCTAACTGCTAAATTAATTTGTAATCATTCTTTTTGCAGATGTTTTTATCAAGTATAAGTTGGGCTGTTTTGGGAGTTGATGAAGCACATCGTTTAAAGAACGAAGATTCTTTGTTATATAAATCGTTATTTGAATTTGATACTAATCATCGTCTGTTGATAACAGGTACACCTCTTCAAAATTCACTGAGAGAGTTGTATGCCCTTCTTCATTTCATTATGCCTCTAAAGTAAGTTTTTGATATGTATTTCTTTTAATAAAAAAATTTAATTATATAAATATTATACAATATACGGATAAGATTTATGCTAACTATGTGTTAAACTTAATGTCTTTTATATTTTTAATTTAAGGTTTTCATCATGGACTGAATTTGAAGACGAGCATAAAGAGACAGCAGATAAAGGTTACCCTAAACTTCATAAACAGTTAATACCATATCTTTTAAGAAGAGTAAAGAAAGATGTTGAAAAATCTTTGCCTGCTAAAGTAAGGAGGCTTATTTATTTTTGTTTTTATCTTCATGGGATTTCTATTCTTGAATTAAAAACTTTTCTTTTAATTTCAGGTTGAACGTATATTGAGAGTTGAAATGACCTCAGTGCAAAAGCAGTTTTACAGGTAAGTTTTTTTTGGGAGGGGTGGAGTGAGACAAAAAAAAAAATAATTCCAATAATTTTATCATGCAGTAAAGAGGATATAAACAATAGTGAAACAATTAAATGAATTTTTGTTTTTAAGTAGATTTATTTGCATATACTTTTCAAACAAAGGTGCTTCAGAAACTTATTTTTTATGTAACAATTTTTGAAATTTTTTTTATGCACTTGACATTTGAAAAAATCTATATCCTGTAACCTGTAACAAGTCATTTTTAAAGCAAAATATTGTTTTGGGGATAATCTTTGTCAATTTATTCCTTTAAAATACTAATTTTTATTATTTTTGGCATGTTTAATGGAGTATAAAAAAATTAACTGGTTGATTGCCCTTCTGTTAACATTGTTTATATGTTTCTTTGATATTTTTCACTTCTGTTATGATATTTCGTACTATACTTCAATAATAATAATGATAAGCACACATTTATTATTATTAAGTTATATTTTTCTTTGTATTTCTTTAATATGTATTTTTAAGCATAGATTACTTTTATGAAATTCATTTTTATTCTGGTTTTCCTAAAAATAAGTAAAATAACTATTTTAATATTGTCTTTTTTAATTCATTTGTTTCTTTAAATTTGCTTAAAAAATATTGCTGATTAAAATTATATTGCATTAAATGAATTTTAGCAGTTTCTGCTGATACAATTGAGATAAAATATTATACACATTAATAATATAAAGTGAATGATGATACATCTCAAAACTATTCAACAATCAAAACTTTGTTTTTTAAGTTGCATTCTTATTATTTTGAATAACACATGTCTGCTATATTTAAAGTATTTTTCTACTTCCAGATGGATATTAACAAAAAATTACAAAGCTTTGAGCAAAGGTTTAAAAGGGAATATTGGCAGCTTTTGCAACATAATGATGGAACTTAAAAAGTGTTGTAATCATGCAATGTTAGTTCGATCAGTTGATAATCCAAACAATTTGGACCAGTTGCAGGTGATTAATTAATTTCTTATAACTTTTAATTTCGTACTACAATAATTTGTATTCATATGTTTCACTCTGTTATATCATTTATAATTAGATAACTTGTCTTTTGTAATTCACTTGATGCCATTTGCTGCTATATCTTTTTCAGCTTTTAATTCGTAGTAGTGGTAAAATTGTTCTTCTTGATAAATTGCTTTGTCGACTTAAAGAAACTGGGCACAGAGTTCTTATATTTTCTCAGATGGTTAGAATGCTTGACATATTGAGTGAATATTTACAATTACGTCATTTTTCTTATCAGGTAAACATTTTTGTAATTTACTACTCATGCATATAGCCTTTTAGAGATAATATATCAATTAAACAGTTTTTGAAACAAATACTATAATATATTTCATACATGAATTCCATCCCCCTTGCTTTTTTACAGCGTTTGGATGGATCCATTAAGGGTGAACTAAGGAAACAGGCATTGGATCATTTCAATGCTGAAGGATCACAAGTAAGTGTGTTGAAGCTTTAAATTTACATAAATGTTTATGCTTCAGGTAGGAAATTAAATTCTCTCATTAGTACCACTTAAATGAGTAATTTTTAAAATTTTCTTTAGATTTGCTAAAACTGATCCCATTTTGTGCATACTAATTGATTTTAATTGAAAAGAACATTCAAAAATTTTATATTTGCATTAATATAGGATTTGATATAGTGTGTAATTATTATTTTGTAATCAAGGGAAAAAGAAAATTCATGTATTTATTCATAGTCTACTTATTCTGTTTTTATTCTAACTTTTAATAATTTAAATTTTAGGACTTCTGTTTCTTGCTCTCGACCAGAGCAGGAGGTTTGGGTATTAATCTTGCCACTGCTGACACAGTTATTATATTTGATTCTGATTGGAATCCACAGAATGATCTGCAAGCTCAAGCCAGAGCCCACAGAATTGGGCAGAAAAATCAGGTTTGTTTTAGTGCATCATTTATTCTCAGAAGTAGATGTAAATATAAAATTCATTCCTGTTTTATTAAAATGTTTTAAATGCTATATTTTGAAGTGAAATAAAATGTGACAGTTGCTTATATAATTCCTATTTTGACATTAAAAGTATTGTCTACATTTTCAAGTAATAAATGGATATTCTAAATTTTTCTAACTGGAACAAAGAAGATAAGCTTTTAAGCTGTACTTTTTAAGAAGCAGTTTGGTTTTTTCTGTGAAGTGCAAAAAATATCTATTAATTTTTTTAAAACTTTTACTCCCACCCAAAATAAGACTATTGTATGTAACTTAAAAAGTTTCATCCATGAAAGGATAAATTTACTTTATATTTTCATTTAAGAATTTAAGAAATATGTATCTTCTCTAGGTAAATATTTATCGATTAGTGACTAAAAGTAGCGTGGAAGAAGATATTATTGAACGGGCAAAGAGAAAAATGGTTTTGGATCATTTGGTGATACAAAGAATGGATACTACTGGTCGTACTATCATGCAGTCTAATAAAGCTCCAAGTACAAGGTATGATACTGGATTGCATGTATTATTTACATTAATATAAAAATATTGATCCCTAAAAATTGAATACATGTGCTTTTAAATAATATTAAAGCTATAGTTTTAAAGATGGCTAATTGCTTTGTTTTTATTGTAAGAAAAAATAGTCATTAAAAAAATTCTTTATAATTCAGTATTGTATCAGCTACTTATTTGTCTTTTAATAAAATCACATATTTAATTTCATAAAATTTTTCTGTTTGAAATGGAAGATTACTTTCTAATGGACAATATGTATTATCTTGATATTTTCAGTAATGCTACACCATTTAACAAGGAGGAATTAGCTGCTATTCTGAAGTTTGGTGCTGAAGAATTATTTAAGGAAACAGAAGATGGAGATGATGAACCACAGGTTATTTATTATTTTTATATTTCATTTGAATTCAAGGAAATAAATAAAAAATGTTTTATATTTATTGAATTGCATTAGATGCTTAAAGCTTTTTTTATTATTTAGGTTGATATTGATGAAATTTTAAGTCGAGCTGAGTATAGGGAAGATCAACCAATGTCTGTTGGAGAAGAACTACTTTCTGCATTTAAGGTATAATTTTAAAAACAATTTCCATGAAATTTATGAAATTAATTAGTGTCTCTTATAAACTATGTATTTTCTTTCGGAAAATGTTAAATATATATACATAATCAGAATTTGATTTTGGAAGACTGTGTAGACAGGAAAGTGAAACCTTTACAGCAATGTATAGCATATTTTGTTGCATTAAAAACCCCTTAACTGCTGCTTAAAAGTTATATGATTTCTCATATAGGTTTGTGTGCGCTGTGTATTAGGGGAAAAGAAAAAGCACAAATAAACGAATTTTTCTCTGAAACAAGTAAATTCTTCACAATAATTGAAGGTCATTTTATTGCATCTCAAAGTCTTCAAAATAGTTTTACTGGTAACAGCACAAATAAAAGAATTGTATTTCAGATGGACTAATGTGTACGCCAATGGCAGTTAAAGGGTTAAAAATCTTCATATGATGTATTTTTCTTTATAAAAATGTTTGTTAGCAAATAGTAGATAAGTACTTTTTATGAATTTTATATAACTAGACTGAAATCATCATCATTATTAAACTAAAGTTTGAGTATACATATGATATTCATAATGGTAATACTTTTTCATATTCATATATAACTACAGATATTTGTAATACAACTAGCTTTGAAGAATTATTTTTGGTTTTGCAAAATTTTTTAAAAAATGTAGTCTGATTTGGGGAGCATGACAACTGATAATTTAAAAACAAACTGTTTTTAGCTATTAGAACATTTGGTAAAAGGTTGTGCTCAACTACATAGTTAGGAAAGTATTGTTGTAGAATATCATGTGATAACAAAGCGAAAATTTAAAAAAATCAAATTAAAAATTTTAAAATCAATTAAAGTACATTGTAATGAAGTAGTAACTAAGGAAGAAACTCACATGTAGTACTAAACTTAAAAAAAGTAGTAACTCCAATTGCTCAAGTCTTTGTTTTTCAAATTAATTGCTATATCAAATATTTAATAATATAATTTGATTGTGAGCTGAGATGGGGATCCTGGATTTTTGATTTATAATTATTTCTTTCTTTAAACTCTTGTCTGATGCTTGTAAATAATGAACTATGGTTCTTCTGGAATATTTCAAATTGGATATATCTAAAATTCTGTGAGCTTTAACCCTTTCAGGACGGGGCGATTTTCTGCGAGCCGCTCGCTAGGGACGGGGTGAATGCGTAAGGACTACTCCCTTCAGGACAGGCGTTTTTGTCGCTAAGCCTAACTTAAGAAAAACACATAAATAATAAAATTTCAGTCCTAACGTAATTTTTGGTACCCCTTTAGATTATTACGCAAGTTGTCAGTTACATTAAAAGTAGAATGTAATAACATTTTTACTTTAACTTAGATGAAATGATATAAAAAAATGACTTACCTTGGGAAATAAATTTTGTAAGCACTAGTCATTTTTTTCCAAAATTTTCATTGACAATACACATTAATACCCTTTCAAATTAATAAAAAAAAATACGACAAAGAGTATTTGCAAAATTAAAATGAAGATTGAGTGTGGAAAATCTCGAAGCATGGAGAAATGTGGAGTCCTACATTGTAAGATTTGTGCAAGCATAAAATGCTTGTTACATTTTTTTTTTTATTTATTTACACATGGTTTGTGACTATACACTCTGACTTTTTTCACTCTTTTTGTTCATATTAAGGTTAGGAAAATGCCTTCGAAACAATCAAATAATAACCTGGAGTCAAGGTTTTTGAAATAAGAAAAGTATGCGAAATATATCCGAAAACAACAAAATCTTAAGCAGAACTGACGTTAAAACACCGCACACTGTAGTAAAAAAAATAAGAAGAAAGTATTCGATGAGTTATAAGAAACGCAAATGTTTCATCTCAAGAGGAAAGTTTGAGTTGAGCTCTGTTTGTTGACCTTTCAATTACCCCCTCCCCTACTCAGCTGATGTGATAAATATCAAATCCAGGCAGAATATAAACTAACTGAAGGTCAGGTTACTCTAGCTACGTTCGATTTCAATATAATGGACATAGGGTGCCATCTAGGGGTCATTAAAAAAATGTACCAGCTGAAAATGCACATTTGCACTGCCCGTCGCGAAGGGGTTAAGAGCAATTTGAAAAAATGAAAAAGCATACACTGCTGAAAAAGTAAATTTTATCTAAGATTTATTTTACCCTGTGTTTTATATAACAAAAACCATTAAGGAACGTGTTTATTCATTTCACAATTTTGATAATTGGCTGCTGTATATAGTCAATGTATGATTAAAGTTAATGGATTCTCCTATTTTAGCCTAATTATAATTATCTATTCTATATATTTAAATAAATAGAATAAATAAGAATGCTATTTTTAAAATATCCATTTGTTTCTTAGGTTGCAAGCTTCAATTTCAATGAAGAAGATGTAAGCATGCAAAGTACCGGTGACAGTAAAGATCAATCCAATGAAAAGGATTGGGATGATATTATCCCTGAAGATGACAGGAAACAAATGGAGGCAGAAGAACGAGAAAAAGAGGAAATGGAAATGTATTTACCTCCTAGAAGTCGAAAACCGGTTAAAAGAGTAAGTTCATCTATTTAGTCACATTTTGAAATTCCCTTATTGGTATTAACATTTTAGATATTTGATAATTTATAATATTCCACCATGTATTACAGATGTCTAAGCATTCAGACAGTGATGCTAGTAAAGGGGATTCAGGAAGTGGTTCTGAAAAGGATGATTCTGATGATGACAGGCCTAAAAAAAGAGGCCGTCCTCGAATTGTTAAGAATGATGCTATTAAGGATTTCACTGATGCAGAGATCAGACGGTAATTATTACTTATTTTTTCAACTCTAAAATGTTATGCAAAATTAATACTAGTTTTAAACAATGTAGCTTATTCTCAAGTTATGTGAAAGAGTGTCCCCCAAAACCTGGGATTTTTTAAAAAAAGTTATGGTATTTAAATTTTTTCTTTTCACAAAACAACCTCCCATTACCTTCAAAGTACTCTCCTTTTTAGACAATACATTTTTGGAAATATTTTTGGTACTCATTTATTGTGATGCTATTCCTTCTCCACTGCTTTTATGTCATCAAATCAGTACTTTTTAAAATTCTCTTTTCATGCAGGGAATCCAGAAGAAATTATTCTGAACTAAGCCAAGTGAGTAAGATGGGTGGGGCAAGGGAGGTGTTGTTTTTGATTCCAAACTGATGCTCTGGGATGGCTGTATGAGCAGGAACATTATTACGGTGAAAAATTAGTCATCCACTTGTCTTTTTTTGACACACATTGTCATGTAATCTTCTTTGAGTTTCTCTTTAGAAAGCTTTACTGAGGGATTGACATGGTGAAAATAATTCTCAATACACTCTCCCTTGTATAAAAACAAGAGAAAGCATCTTCTTGATGTTTGACTTCATTTGATAAACCTTTTGGAGGAAAAGGAGACAGTGACATTCAGTGTGGCTTGATTTTTGTTTGGTTTCAAAACAACCATGATTCATCATTAGTAATGAACTTTGGGGATTCTCAAAATATTGCATACTTCCATTTGGCTCTACTTTTTCTGATGTGTTAGAACCTGAGGCACAAATCTGGTAGTGACTTCTCATTCTAGCTGCAGTAGATCATGCCATGGTAGCCGAAAGGTCTCGTTTCCAAACTCATGGCCAATATAATTTTCTGTCGAGTTATGAGTTTGAGTTTTGGTGTCTCTAAGATCTGCCATGCATATTAAATCTGTTGAGGCTCAAAGCTCTCGTGCTGATGTGATAGGAATTTTTGAACATTTGATGCTAGCTCTGGTATTGTCCTCATCACTAGACTGTAGTTCAAAGTTACACGATTTGTCATCAAAGGCCCTAGTAAAGCTTTGGAAGATGATGTTAATTTATCAATGAAGACTCTTTTAATATCCACTTTGTTAAAATTCATTAAACTGAGTTCCAAAATAATCTAGTTAACCCTGCCATATATTCAGTCGTTTATCCTCTGTCTTAGACACAAGAGGTAGTCGGCAGAGAACTAGAATAAAGGTTATCAGCATTTTTTAAATGAGAAAGCCACTCATTCACTTGAGTTTTTCTCAAAGAATCATCCCTGTAAACTTTTTCCAATATTATAGCAGTTCCTACGATATTTTTCCCAGGCAAGAATCATAATTTCACTGTTGTAGGTTATTTACTTAAATATGCCATCTTAAAAAATAATAGGATAAATAGGTTGTAAAATAGTTGTGGCAATAGAATTCATTATGGCCAACAGACAAATCCTTACCCAAAACATTACTGAACTCTTACGGAGTTGCATAACACACATCTAGAGGGAAAAGGAAGTCTCCATAAGCTTTGCCAGAGCAGCTCTATGACCACCTCTTACATCATATAAAACTTCTTCTCAAATACAATATGTTGTCTATATACTTTTCTCAATTTGTTTGAATGGGAAAAAGGAAGAAAATAAAAAAATTAGATTTGAAATTTATATATATTGGTGTTTAGTTTGGGTAAATAGAAGTAAGCATTAGTAGTTCCAATATATGTTTTAAATAGCTTTTTTTATCTCCTTTTTTATTGATTGATTGAAAAACCATAATTGAGTATTAATGTTGTATGTGTTGTTTATTTCACAAAAAGTATTTGTTTTTAGAGTTATCTATTTTTATTCCATAATTTCATATTTCAGCTCATTAAAATCTTGTTTTGCAGGTTCCTCAAAAGTTATAAAAAATTCCCATCTCCTTTGAAAAGGTTAGTGGCTTACTATAATTTTTGCTAAAAATTGCAAAACATGTTTCTTGACTAATTATTTCATAAATATTATCTGAAAATAGTGTTTATGAATAATAAATGTTGTAAAATGTAATAAATTTTTGTGCATTCATTTTTTAAAATTTAAATATTCCTTATTGTTAAATATGAGTTATACTGTTTTGATTGTTATAAAGTTCAACATTCTGTGTTTTACAATTTTAATAATAATATATGTACTGTGTTCTTTCATTCATTAATTATCTTTATTTTTGTAAAAACTTTTTAACAGATTAGATGCAATTGCTATGGATGCTGAGTTGCAGGAAAAGCCATTTACTGATTTAAAGAAAATAGGCGAATTAATAAAAACTAGTTGTGACAAAGCTATGAAAGAGCATTTAGATAAAGCTGAAAATGAAGAAGAAAATGGCAAGTATTTTCCCCTTAATAGTATGATTTTTTCAATGTCTGTTTGTATGATTATAAGTCAGTTATTTACAACTAAAGTAGTTGTAAATAATTAGGAAATTAGCATAAAAGATTTTAAAGCATTAAAATTGTATTGTTTGATTCACAATTAAAAAATGAAGTGAATAGTTCTGTATTTTATAATTTTTTTGACCTCTAGTGTATGTGAAATCTGTAAGTTTTTAAACTTTTTTTTCTTTTTTTAAATAATGCGTAAGCATTGATTTATTATTCTTTTGTTAAATTTTGTTTTTCTCCATTGTAAAGTTAAAATATTTTAAGTATGCATGGAAAATTTATTGCAACTTATATTAATAGAATTTTAATAGACACATGAGACTACTAAATTCTTTAGATTTTATTCACTCATTAATTTTCTTTTACTGTAAGTAAAAAATTTTTTTTTTAATCTCAACACGTAATTCTTTAATTATTTGTTTGAATTCATTTTTAATTCCTAACTTCTTCTGATAATAAATCTTATTTATTTTTCTAGTTCCTAAAAAGAGAGGCAGAGAAAGAGGTCCTACTTTTAAGATAGGAGGTGTCTCTGTGAATGCTAAAACTTTGCTTGCCAATGAAACTGAACTGCAACCTTTGGATCTTGTTATTCCTGCTGACCGAGAGGAAAGGAAGAAGTAAGCCACATTATCTAAGTTTCTTTTTTCACCTTTTCGTTATGTTCTTATTGTTTGAAACAAAATGCCTATTTGTATCCAGTTCACTTATATCCAGTATTAGAATATTTATTTTCAGTTGTGTAAGCAGTATTTGTACAATTTGTATGATCTGAAAGATTTATTAATTTATGTTTTATTATCAGAGAAATATGAGATAGGATCACGAAAAGTTCAAGAACATCTAAAATTTCTTACCTTGATGATTTAAAATCCTGATGCATATTCACCTTTAAAATAATCCCCTATGGTGACAATACCTTTTTGCCGGTGCTCCTACAATTATTAAAATCAAGACACCTTCGGAACCACCTGTATAGCAAGCAGCCTTTGAGATGCTGTTTTTATCTGAAGACAGAAGGCTTATTTTGTTTCATTAATGAAAATGAATGAAAGCTGTATGTGTTTAAATCTGGTGAATAGGAGGGATATGATAGATTTTAGTTTCAAGTTTAATGAAAAACAGTGACCACATTTAAGGCTTGCATGCTAATAAGTTGTCATGCTGAAGGAACAGTTGCCCACTTTGCCCCATGAGACTATTTGCAACATATGGACTACCTAAAATGATGTAAAATGTTTCGATAAAACTCCTTGTTAATAATTTTACCCTGGGGAATAAGTACTGAAAGAGTAATTCTTTGAAAATGAAAATAAACCCTTCATCATGATTTAACCTTTGCTATGATCTTGCTGGAATTTTCATAATCAAGGGGGAAGGACGGCTTTTATGTTGAGGAAGGATATGTTGACTGAATATTAAATAAATGGCACAGAGTGTCATCACCTGCCATAATATTCTTGTTTGGCTATGTCAATCAGTTCATCTGATATTCTCATTTTTTCCCCTGTATTTAAGCTTTCTACTATTTTACTTGTTTTTAAGAGGAAGTTGGTGTTGCATTATTACTTTAATAGGATTTGTTGAATAAAAAGCAATATTCTTCAGTCCCTAAATGTACCACTGTTACATACATAGAACTACATCTAGTGGAGTAAAAAAAATGTCTAAATCTAAGCATTTCTCTGTTGTACACTTGTCCTCATAGTAATTTTAAATGGTTATTCATATATGATACACCTGTTTCAAAAGGGATAAGTGAATAATTTTGCTGATGTTCTTAAAGGTTTGAAAACAAATGTTTGGAAATTCTCTGAGATGCTAAATTAATGTTGTCCTCAGTCTGTATGAAATTATAGGCTGACCAAACTGCAGTCGTCATCTGCAGCGAATTTTTGATGCTCTTTATTAAGCACTAATACAACTTGTATACTTTCTTCAGTTTTTGCAGGTATTTCACCCAAACATTGACAAAATTTAATGCTATAGTGTTGTGCTTTAAAATTCATGTTTCTCATATCCCAGAACAAAGATGATTAATCTCAGAAAAAAATATCTGTGGAAGCGATTCAATCATGTAGCATGAGTGACATCATATTGTACATAGAGATGAGATCAAAGAATATAGCTGAAACTTGTATGCATAGTCCCAAACATTGGAATCCTACCTTGTATATGATTTCAGTTATTTCTCTTCACTATTAGATTTTTTGTGAAGTTTAATTATTACTTAAATATCAATCTTGCAGCATGCTTTCATGAACCCAATGAGGTATTTTTGATGTTTAATTTCCATTTTCTCCTTTATATAATTATAGCTTTTTGTTAATATAGAATAGACTAAATTCATGTGACTATGACGTCACATGATAACTGAGCCACGTTTTTTCGGCCAATCATTTTATAACTTAATGCGATGTCATAATTGTATCATAAATATAATCACACGTTTCCAGCCAATTAGTTCATGTGCTTCACTGTTGCCAACTTTTGCTTTTTGCTGAAACTTTCTTCTAGAAAGTACATATTTGTCAACGATATAATAATGCACATAGTTAAACGAAATGCACTTAATTTAAAAGTATTTGTATAATGTAAGTATTTTTTTTTCATTTTGAAAACTGTTTGAAGAATTTTAAGGGGCAAGGTACGATTTACACAAAAACTTTTAATTTAAGGATTTTCAAAAAATTTTTGGTTGTCTCCTATGTATGTTTGCTATGTAAAACTGCTTTTGTGCTAAAAAATTTATAAATAGCTAGCCATTTAATTTTTTAAGGAAAAAAAATTTGTGAAGTGTTTTTAAAATGCTACTCCTACAAAAATTTGCGTACACGCATGAAATATGATTTACAAGTACCTCACACTATGTATAACAAAAGTTGGTATGGGTTTTGTGAAACATGATTGTTATTTGTGCAATACTTCTTTTTATGAATGCTTATTGAAAATTCCTTAAAAAAATAAGTAATGCTTTGATTTAAAAATGCATACCAACTTTTGTTACATGTACTATTAGCAGTTGGTAAAAAAAAAAAAAAATTCAAAGCATTAGGAATAATAGAAAAAAAGCCTTAGCATTTTAAATGGAAGACAAAATAGTTATTTTATCTTTCTGAGATAAGTAAGTTTAAAGTTTTGATTTACCTTAGGGATGTGAATAAAAACGAACATAAAAGGTATCATAATTCTGCGTTTTTTAACTTTAGAGCTTTCAAATTTTGTGAGGTTATAGAAAAGTATATAAAAAATAATTTAGACCAAAAAAATTAGATTTGATTTTTTGACCGATTTTTGTCACTTGAATCGTACTGTGTCTCCTTAACACGTGAACTCTTTACCCAATCATATATCAAATTTTAAATGTTATCTAAACTTTACGAGTTGAACTACTAGTATGTCAATTTTTAATCAATGGGAAACATGTGATTGCCGTTCATTCATGTGACCATCATGAATTTAGTCGATTTATACAGAGATCATCTAAACGTTATTGATTATAATCTGTTTTAAAAGTAAAAGATTTTGATTTTAAAAATGTACATATGTTAAATCTCAACATAAAATATGCACCATTTTTTATTTCAAACAAGGAAAAAGTTTAATGAACTTAAATATCCAAGCATAAAGCTAGAGGCAAATTAATCTTTTTCCTCCAAAAATCATTAAAGGAGCAATGATTTATATCTAAAACTCATTAAATACAGATATTTTATTTAAGTCATAAGCAATTTTGTCTCCATTCAGAAATTTTAAATATTTATGAGTTATTGTGTATGAAATTTATATTTAATTTTAATCTATTGTAATTATTTTCATGTCACTGATGGCTTTGCGAATTACTTAATTTTATACTTTTAATGTAATCTCTCCCCCTCCTTCTTTTACCACTTTAATGCTGAATTTGAAATACTTTTTCTTATTTAAAAGATGGGTTTTAAAAGAACATTGCAAAGATTCACATTTTGATGTTCCATGGACAAATGAAGATGATTCTAATTTACTAAAAGGAATATATGAACATGGAATGGGTAACTGGGAATCAATCAAAATGGATCCTGGATTAGAGCTTTGTGATAAGGTATTTATTCTTTAAAGATATAGATATTATTAAAGAGTATTTTTATTGATTAGAAATCATTATTTACATTTTGGATGTTTTGCAGATATTACCAGATGGAGAACAGAAACCGCAAGCTAAAAATTTGCAAACACGCTGTGATTATTTGCTAAAGGTATTGAAACGAGTAACTGAAGGTGGAAAAATAAGAACTGGACAGGTAAAATTTGTTATTTGCTTTTAATTTTATAGTTTTTTTTTATTGGCTTTAACGAAGATGTATTTTTAATGCTGTAAATTATTTTTTGAGGGAAAAATAAAGTTTTATTTAGAAAATTTACCACAAATGATTTTTAAAGTTAAATATCAGAATTATTTTACTTTGTTATATTTTGGCTACTGTTTCTTTAAGTTTGATTTGACTCAAGTAGTTTGGAAAATGTTTATATTTTTAAGACGACACTTGTGTTGTAAACCTTATTTCTTTACTTCCATTTTTTAAAATTAGCTTAAACTACTTGATATTGGTTTAAATTAATTGCAGGGATATATTTAAGGTTTTATTCATTATTTGTTGTATGTTGCATCTGAACTTATTATTTTTATATTCATCTGCAGGATGTACCAAAAGCAAAGCGTGGTCGCAAACCCAAAACAGATAAATTTGCTATTAGTAAAGCATTTGTGGAAAATGATGACAGTGATGCCTCTGTAAATTCAGTAAGTTTCTATTTGTGTTTTTAATAAATCCAAAATGAGTTTTATTGTTATAGTTTTTCTTTTAATACAGATAAAATACAAAATTACTGTACAAATAAAAATTCTTCATAATTGGAGTTTATTATTTTTTGTCCAACATTGATCCTGTATTTAATGCTTTTTGTTTGAGCAAGATTACTCTTTTACTAAATAATTGTTTTAACATATCAGTTGTTTTTTATATTTGTTTTAAAAATTTTGCAGACTCCTGCTAAAGAAAGTAAACCACGTGTTAAAAAGATTAAGACTGAAAACTCAGTTCCAGATGACAAAAGCAATAAAGATAATTTATCACCTGTCATTAAACCATCCGTAATAAGTGAAGCTGATGCTGAAGTTAAGAAAAAGAAGTCTGATAAGAGTGAAAAACCAAAGAAAGCTTCAAAAGAAAAGGTAATCTTCCCTCCATAAATAGAATATCATTGTTTTCAATCAGATGCATTTTATTTGTTCAGTTTTAGAATTTACATTATGTTCATTCATATAAATAGTAAATAATCATTTTTACAGTTGGATTATTTTTATCTAATTATCTTTGTTTTATTAAATATTACTAGTAATTCTTTAAATTCATATGATTGTTTCTTATTTTAATCAGAATTAGAAATAATTATCGATTTCAAAGCAATACTTTAAAATGACTGAATTTTTGTTGCTGTTATTCATTGATAGATTTATTGTCCTGTTACATCTATGTTGTAGAAATTTATTATGTGTACATATTTTACTTACAATTATAGAAATTTCTTTGTTTTAGGTTGCATCTTCTCAAAATACTAAAGAAAAGAAAAAGAAAATACCACCTGTTATGCATTACACAGCAAATGCAGAACCACAAGTTATAGATAATACAGAAAGAGACTTAAGTACAGATGTATTTAAAGAAGTAAATATTATTCTAAATTTGTTGTATCTAGTTTCCTCAGAATGTTTTTAGAATTCTATCTAATTATAATTGGTTCCTGCTTTGCCTATAAATTATGCAATAAACTGATGTTTTTGTGCATTAATGTGTAATTGGTATTAATAAAACTTTTTTTACTCAGTGCAAAGAACAAATGAGGCCTGTGAAAAAATACCTAATGAGACTTGATCTCAAGGATGAACCTTTATCAGAGGAAGATAAGGCCAAGCGATTTTCACAATATCTTTTGAAAATTGGGAGAAAAATATCTGAAATTCTTAAAGGTTACCAAGACCCTGAAAAAGTCAAAGAATGGAGAAGGTAGGAATTAAAATTTGCATTAGATATGTAACCATGTGATATTGGTTAAAATATACACTTTAAAATTAAATTCATAGCTTACCATTATAGTAAAGTGAATAGTAATGATGTAAAACCTGAGTAAAAAGTTTTAATTTGGAATTTATTCATAATGTGAGTGGAACACACAAAGTGGTAGTATTTACTGATAGTACTCAATGAATTGTAAATATTGTATGGGTTTTGATATTTCTCTTAAAGAGTAGCCTATAGAAACAATTCATTTGAAACAGAACACATGCATATAAACAAATATGATAAAAGATGTTTAAGATACAGTCCATTTATAAGACTCACCAAATTTATTCACAAATGCTCCAAGTTTGGAAAATTAAATAATATTCTCAAGCTTCAAAAACCATGTTAAACTATAAATATTTTATTTTTGAAGTGTAGTTCTGGGTAAGATACTTTTATTCTTGTGTTACAAAATCATTTTTATCCATAAATAGTTGGTAATAGCATTTTCTGCAATCAAATGTTGCAATTTTGATACTAATAATTACTGTTTCTTTCCTATAGTAATTTATGGATATTTGTATCCAATTTTACTGAGCAGAATGCTAAACAACTGTATAAAATCTATCGACAAGCTATAAGAGATATGGAAATTGTGCATCATTCATCATCTGAAGCCAAGAAAGGAAATGAGAAGATGGAAAGAAAATCCATTCTTGATGTAAAGAAAAAAAATAATTTTGTTTTCATATTAAGTTTTCTTTTGTTGTATTTATAGAAGGTTTGCTTGATATTTTGTTTATTTAAAATTTATATTGGGTTCAATTAATACTATATATTCTATACATTACAGACTAGTCCTAAAAAGCAAATTCCTGATAAATCAAGCAGTAAACATCGACCACCCAATCAACCTATGAAAAGGCATGCAGAAGATGATTCAAGTAGAAAAGACAGACCTCCAAAAAAGAAATATCTAGATAATCCTAATGACAGAAAAATGTCAGAAAGACGAGACAGGTTAGAGTTGTCATTTATTATTTTGTTTTTATTCACATGCCTTCTTATAGCTTCATTCATAATCTCATTTTTAATAATAATACAGTAACCCACACTAATCCATTTTTTAAAAGTAATAATAATTTTTGCAATTTTATCATAATTTGATTTTTATGATAAATATAAAAATATTGGCAAATTCTATTTTTTAATGGATTTTTTTTCCAGATAAAACTTTATTTTATTCTATTACATTTCATGGACTGCAAAAATTTGTTTGGGTTAATTAACACTTTAATTAATGCATTTGCTTTTTAATTTTCTTACCAGTTTGTGTGTGTATATATATGAGGGTAGAAATCTTATGATGAACTGTTCCTTGCAATTTTTTTAATAATATTTATCTCCCATTAAAAATTACTCACTCAAGTATAAAAAATCATGTGTTTAGTCATATTAATTGAACACACAATGTCTGCATAAGACATTAAATATAAACTTGCAATTAAGTTGCTTGTAGTCCTTTTATTATTTTAAGATTTGAATAAATGGTAATTTCAAAGTTCATAGTATATGTTTGTGAAAAACAAATAGAGAACAGTTCTCTAAAGTTTTAGCTTACTTCAATGATTGATGTAAATTATAAAGAGGGATCCAATTCTTATATTAAACGACTGTAGTTTTTATCTGTTATGTATTGACTCAGAAAATTTTGAAAAGGTATGTGGATAAAACTAAATGGGAAAAGTTTTGTGAAGCAACTATGAAGGGATGAAACCAAAGTAGATATTAGATATGTTTTTTAAATATTAGAAGGCTGAATTATAACCATATATTTACAATTTATTATTAAATTCTTAAGAAATAGTAATCTTAAATCATTTAAGTTAATTATAAAAGAAAAATATTTGTTTGTAGCTTTAGTGACTCTCGGAGTTCAGACAAAGGTTTATTACCTCAAAAAAGTCCTTCCAACAGTTATTCTACACCTCATCATGGCTATTCTAATCACAGGGACAATTCCTCAAAGATGAAAATGGATAGATGGAATAATTCACCTCATCCAGGAAATTGGTCTAAAGATAGGCAAGTGAAAGGCATTACTTGATGTATTAAACATATGATTGCCCTTCATTATGCTAATGTTAAAATATCAATCAATAATTTTACATAAAATTAATCCTTGTGTTTGAAAAATAAGTCCATTTTATAGATACTTAAAAAATAAATGAAATAATTCATTATGTTATCACACAACAAAATGTTACAAATTTCAAAGTCTGCTTTTAATTTTGCTTGTGAAACTGGAACATGACATTTTTAACATGACTAAGTTTAAATTAGAAGGAATAATTTCAATGTCAACTTGACTAATGTTATTATTGGTACTTAATTTACATTACACAAAATGTTAAATGAAACATATAGTTGTCTTGATAGTGAGAATATGTTAAGTGTTTTCTATTCACAGTGTTGATTTTAAAATTGACTTTCTTTAAAAGTAGGGTGGACCAAAATGTTGGCCACATGTAACACACCTGCTATGTTAAATTTTGCAGCTCGCAGTGCAATTAATAAAATTTGATTTCTGATTAGTTAAAAATCAATAAACAAGCAATTGTGCTTAACATATTTGGCCCTGGTGTGTATGAATGCAGACGGATTGTTCAATGTTTTTTGATCAGTAGAAATTTAACATAGTATAGTGTTATATTGTGTGACTTCAGGATAATTTTTAAATTATCATACACATACAAACATAGGTAATATTAAATTAAAAATAAATTACTGTGAGTATAAAGAAAAAAAGAGTGTTATTTGATGATGATAATAAACAATGATAATAAATATTGAAAAGATGAACATAAACAATGTGATGAACAGTGAGAAGAAAAGTATCATTCTATTATTCAAAACTAATGTTTAAACAAAGTTAATGTGTTTTATTTGTTAAGAAACTGTTACATTTAAAGAATGCCGTGCAAAAAGATATGAAACGAAATAGTGGTTATATGATGTTGAAGAAAAAGTATTAAAGCATATTGTATTTTGGCAAACAGTTCATCATTGAATCACCATCATTCCAAATTAAATTGTTACAAACCTAAATGATCCAATCAGAGATTTCAATTATTTATCTTTATCATTTGACATAAGTATAGACAGAGATTCAGAAATATAAAGTGTGTTGCCAATACGCCTTTGTGTGGCTTTGCATGTACAACATAAATAATCAGTTGATGAAGATATATGCACTTTGATCATAGCTCAACTTGGATATCTGTTCTTTGAACAAATTAATCATTTCACACAATTGAAGAAATGTTGAATCTGGTTAGTTTGTTGGACATTTTACAGGGTGTCAAAAACTATTCATGTGAAAAAATTTGTATTTCGAAATTCTTACCGAAAAATAAACTCATGGTACAGCAGCCATGATAGTTAAAGATGAAGAAACTTTAAAGTTACTAATTAAAAAAAATTAAGTAAAACAAGTTAAATTTCAATATTTAACTAAGCCATTGTTTTTTCATGAACACAATTTGAGCATTATTTATAAATCATGCCATGCAAGCATTCATAAAAGCAGTAAATTATATATGATCATTTGCTGTTTGGCATTGACATTTTAAGGAATTTCTAATAAAATTAGGTACTGAATATGGGGACATGCATATTTATATATTTCAGCCATGTCAGTTGGTGAAGTTATGGAGAAAGTTAGCATTGATTTATTATTATTATTTGAATTATGCAAAGAACTTGATTTGCTTGTGAGTTAGAAGCAAAGACCATTGCCAGAATCAAGTAATAAGTGGTTCTGTAACATATTTTTAATGGAAATAGTAGAAAAGGTTAATCAAATATATCTTCACAAGGGAATGATTGTTTAATAAACGGTGCTTTTAGCCATATCAAAATATTTTAGAAGAAATTTTTTTTAAGTCTCATATTAAAATTTATGTTCAATAATTTCAATATTGAACATAATTTAAAAATTCAGAAAATGTGGCATTAACAATAACTTCAAATATGCCAAAGAAATGAAAACTTGTAATGTGCTTTTGACAGTTAATTTAGCAATCCAAGCAAACACAGTAAAATATTTGTAACATATTCGACACTCCATCACATGTTGATATCAAGTTGACTCCAATGATGCATTTAAATAATTTTTCAAATATCAACATCAAAATGTGATTTTTATGATGCTTGATTTCTAAATTTTTTCTTTAAAAATTCATTTTTTAATTGAAGAATTTGGCACTAAAGTTGCAAATACGTACACCTGCAAATATTATTTTTTTTTTCTTCCAAAAATTGAATTCAGGAAACTTAAATCATTAATTGATAAAGATCTGCAATACCAGTTATGATGTGTAAATACAAGTATTGCGATAGATTTAAAACTTAGCAATAAAGGAAATAGGAAAAATATATTACTTTATAATAAATATAGTATTATTTGATTGTTTATTGATTACCATTTTTATATAATTTTATATGTGTAGTCATAAATGTAACTCTTCTGTTATTAATTTATGAAAAATAATAAAAACTGTAATGTGTTATGTTTTAAGTTTTCACCTCAAATATATATTTATATACAATGCAGTCTGCTATAATAAGATGTATTTCCAAAGTGGTTTTCAAAGTCTTTGGGGTTGGGCAGCATAGCATATATTTTAAAAAAAGCATATATTTGTTGAAAAATATATATTTTTTTAATTTTTTTAATCATTATGTTAACATGTCAATGAACTAAATGGCATATGCCATTCTACTTGGTAAGCAAGTAGAATGGCATGGCAAGTAGAATGTCTCTATGGTAAGCAAGTTATCGCAAATGTGTTAAAGGAGTATCAGTTTATACATAAGCTAACATGAGGATCTATTCAAATTTCTAGAATTTTTCT
>BMAV01007650.1:92108-120449 GCA_019973955.1 Trichonephila inaurata madagascariensis
AACTAAGTGTCGTTGAAATAAATTGATGAATAATGTAACTTATTTTTAACATGAATTTGTAACTAAATGAAAATAGCTTTCACTTATATAAGTTTAATTGTATTGTATATAAAACATATGTATATACGTTTTTACATGACAAAATCTGAGAAGAAAATATGTCTAGAAAGAAAAGTAATATAAAATTCGTTTCTTTTGTATAATTTTTTAATATTGTTTTTGAATTTTGTGAATAGAATTGTTACTTTCATATTAAATTGTTTCTTATCTGTATTTTGAAAATAAATTATTTTAAATTATAATTAGGTATTCAAATGATTACAACAAAAGGGATCATTATCGAAATTATCCTAGAGATGATGGACCTAATTTTCCAAGGGGTAAACCCCACAACAGGGATTATCCCTACCAACAAGACAGGCATAATAACAGGTATTAAACATCTCTCTCTTTTCCCACTTCAGACACAATGTTCCAGTTTGATATCAATGAATAAAATAGGAACTAAGATTTTGTAAAATTTGCTATTTTTAAAGAAATTTTACTGTTAATTATTTTTCTGAAAAGTTAATGCCAATAATTAATTTTAGCATGTTAAGAAGATTTTAATAATTTTACTAAGTTATGAATAAAAAAATGTTCTCAGTTGCATTTATGTGTGAAGTTGAAAATGCTCATTTTTATTCAATACATAGCGCAAAACAGATCAATGATATAAATCCTGAAATAAAATTTAGTTTCTGTGATTTCAGCAAATCAATAATTAAATTGTGATTTTTTTTTTTTGTTCCTATTATATTGTTTGATGCTTCATTTATTCCCTTTGTTGGTTTAAAGTTGGCATTTATCTTTGAAGATACAATAAAAGTGCATATAGTACACACACACAAAAAAAGAGTAACATAAAAACAAAAATTAAAACTTCTACATTGATCGAAATATTGTGTATTTAAAAGAAATATCATACTTATAATGAACTTGTTCTTCTAGAAATATACTATTTTTTTTTCAAAATCCTGGGATAATATCTGAAATAAATGACTTCAAAACATAATAGTATTACATACATGCATTTCAGATTTCTTTGTAAAAAAAAAAGGGGGGGGGGGGGCATTATTTGGCAAATATACCAAAAAATTAATAAATTCAACTTGAAAGTATGAGTGTGCATTATACAACAGATTTTATGGTAATTATATATTTCTGAATATAAGCCGTTTGGAAAAAAAATTCCTGTAATTTTCAATTATGTCATTATAAGGATAAAAATGTTATCAAGGAGATGATATTAGGAGAATGTTTCCAAATTAAATTGCTATAAAGTAAAACTCCAACAACAATAGTTTTACTTCTGGTAACCCTTTCTAAAGCTAACACATTTTTTTCTATCATTTGTTATCTTATACATCATCTATTCTTGTCATACTTTCCGTGTTGTATGTTTGGAAAATATGTGGGAAGAGAAATTCGTATAACATGTGTGATCATCATCCTATGTTAGAGAGAACTTGCTGCATGGCGATAGTATGCATTCAGACATCCCACTAAGTAAATGTGAATTTTTCAGAATTAGAATAAAAGTGTGTTAAAAAAATTCCAAAAAATTAAAATCACTTGTGCATGGCTAACAGGAAATGTTTAAAAAAAGAATAATTTCTCCTGAACTAAATTTTTTTCAAGATTAGCAGATCAATATAAAGCCAACCCTTTACTTTCACTCTAAAAGGTTCAATATATTCCATTACAAACTCAAAGCATTGGTTTTTTCTCTTTCCCACATATTTACCAATTCTTGCTCCCATCCATACTCTATTGATGTTTTACTTATTAAGATACATAAATACCGTATTTTCCTGTAAATAATCCGCAGATTATGTGTTAAAAAAGTTTCAAATTTCATTGTGCATATTATATGCTGCCATGGATTATCTGAGAAAAAACATTCTCCATCAGAAAAGCTAACAATGAAGTTTTGAAAGAAATGCCATTTATGTTTTATAAAATAAATAATAGATGGCGCTTTCATGACTCGGCTGACGTATTTCAGCTATAACTAGTTTTTGTCCAATTACATTCAAAAATGAATTCGGTTCCTCGGAAGGAAAAAACAGTTAGTAGTCGCTGGCGCCATTTCCAATTTTCTCTTCACTAGAGCTATTACATCTTTTGAAAGTTTTCATCATGTTGAAGCGAAAGCATGCAAGTTACACTGCAGACTTCAAGTTAAAAGCTATAGAGAAGGCTACCGAAATCGGGAAGCTGCAAGGTTTTTCAACGTTGACGAATCAAATATTCGTTTGTGGAGAAATAACAAGATCAGCTTCGAAAATTGTGATCGACATAAAAGAGCCGATCATCGTGGAAAATATCACTAGCCAGAATTAGTGGAAGAAATAAACAAATGGATTTTAAAAGAAAGAAACAAAGGGAAAGCAGTCTCCATCTTAATTTTTTTGCTGTTAACTAGCTAAATTAAAAAAAAGAAAGATTTTTTCTGCATGTAATGTTTTGTTTTATTGAGATTATCGTAAAAAGTATTAACATACATATTTATATAAAAAGATGTTCCATAATAAATTTTTTCTGTACAATTTCTTGCTTCTATTTTTAATTATATTGTGTATTTTGTATCTTATGCGACTCATTATTGGCAGTTTATATTTTGGATTATTTGCCGTAAAAACTGCCGCGGAATATACGTTTTTTTTTAACTCGAAAAAAGGGCTTTGTGGATAATACGCCGCTGTGGATTATATACAGGAAAATACGGTAATTGATTTCTAGTATTGTGTTTGTAAAATATGTAATTAAATTGTTTTTCCTTTAAAGATATTTTATTAGTTGCTGGATTATAGATTTTGATTATATTCTTTAAAAGATAAATGTTTAAAAACGTTCCCACTACTGAATTTAAAAAAAAAAATTATGTATGGAATATTACAAAATGTTTATCAATGCATTTATTTTATTTAGGTACCATTCTGGTGGTCAGCATGGTGGATTCTCTCACTATAATATGCATCAATCATCTTATGGTGCACCATCCCAACCACCACCTGCCCATTCTGGTTATAATTATGGTCAACGAGCACCCATGCATTCACCTACATCTTTAGGATCTCAACCCCCTCCCCCTGGGGTCGGTGAACATCATGGAGACTCATATAACTCATATCAAGGTCATGCAGATTCTTGGCGAAGAAGAAGTGATGAACATCGTAAAGATCATAATATGAGAGATTACAAAATCAAAAATTAACACTAGTCTTTATGTGTAAATTTGAGTCTACCTTGTTACTTGTGGTGGTGCTTATTATTCTTTGTGAAAAAATCGAGCAATAAGTGAAAAACTTTTCAATTTGTTTGATTTAAAAGTATTGAAGATATGTATCCATGAACTTTCAAGTACTCAAGGCTGCCCCATTCAGACTGTGATTCTACAAATTAACATCTTACCATCTACTTCTTTCATATGTTGTACAAAAAATCAATTCATTCCATTGCCTGAACTTTCCATCGTTCAGTCACATCAAAAGTGTAAATATTAAATTTATGCTAACCAATTTTGTAAATGTTATTTATTAAATAAATAAATAAAAAACACCTGTATTATTTGTCTTTGGTACTGAGTTGCAATTTAGATCTTAATCTTTATTCGATATAAAAAACAGCTGTTTATGTGGATTTACAGGAACTTCAAAAAATATTACTTAATACAATAATTTAAATTATGTTATTTGAGTACAATATATATATATAGATGAATTCTAAATAAATATTATGCAAGTATTTTTCCCAAAAGAAAATTAAATGTTGTATTAAAACAAATATATATTCCTTGTTGGATTATATAAGAAGGGAGCATATGATTCAAACAGAAAATACTATTTTATTGTTAGAGTGAAGTGTTGAGTAATAATTACATGACTTTAATAAAAAATACAAATGTTTTAATTTTGTGTTTAATTAGCAAAGATTTAAATATATTGTGTTAAAGATGCATATGAAAAATTCTTCTTTGATTACTCCAATTAAAGAATGTATTCTAGCATTTAAATATATAAAAAGAGGGTGAAAGTTATACAATTTGCTTTAAAAGATGCAGTTATATTTTTTACAAAATGCGAAAATATTTGAGTGAGTTGATTAATGGCACACTATAAAACAACACAAGGGCTCTATGAAAGTATTTGAAAACTCGGTCGTTTAGGTAATAAGATGTAGTAGACTTGTACGTAAAAAAATGAACTATTACGAACATTAAAACAAATTTGAAGTATGTAACATTCTCAGAATAGTGATTAAAATGCTCATAAATCTATTCAAAAAGTAGCAAAATTTTTTCTTGCAAACTTTGATTATTCAAATAATCTTTCATCCAAAAAATAGAAAATTATACCCTTTATATGCTATGCTGTTCAAATTAATTGGGACAAACATTTTTTTCTTGTCTGAGTTAGTATATGATTACCAGTTATGTCCCGAACCACTTCAAATGGGTTATATCTGCCCAGAAGTAATGTGATGAATTGACATTGACTATAAATTACGTGTTTGATTGGTTTTAGTTCAGTTGTGAGCCTTTTAGTGTGAAAGCTGGTGGTTATAATTTTGCGTTCCACATAACATGTTACTCTAGCTTCTTCAGATATGGATATTACTCCAAGGAAGCATTCTAAAATAATCGCTCTTTATGTGAACACACTTCTGCGACTGTGAAAGATATAGCTATGGTAGTTGGTGTGGGCAAATCAAATGTTTTAAGATTTCTGATCATCGTCTCCAAAAAGAAAAGGAAGATGGAGTAATTTTCCGTTTGAGCCCACAAGAACTGATAAAATTCTAATAAGAAATAGCAAAATAAATCAAAGTAAGACTAGCACAGACTTTCGAAGGGATTTATTGGATTATGGTGTTGAAGTGAGTACCTCAATTGTACTAGAAGTTAGCCATAAGACATCAAGACCGAGAAAAAAGCAATTTCTAACTCGGAAAACAATGAAAAACGTTTAGCATGGGCCAAAAATACTTATCCTGGACTGTTAACTAGAAGAAGGTGCTTTTTAGCAATCAAGCACATTTATTTGTGCAGGAATACAAATCAAGAGTATTTAGATGAAGTGAAGTTGAAACTCTGCTGTCAGATCATATCCAACAAAGGGTAAAACACCTTTCTAAACAGATGTTTGAGGGGTTTTTCGTAACAAATGGCGCTGACTTAAATCCTTTTAAAGGCATGATCAATGATGTCAAATACATAAATATTACGCTGTAGAATTATTCTATTGATAGAAACACTTCAACATGATTTGGCTTCTTGTCACAATGAGATATTGGTCCAGACTTTTATGCAATAAAATAAAAGTGCTTAATTGGCCCAGTAATTAACCAAACCTAAATCCTATTGAGAATTTATAACATATTTTCAAGAATCATTCAGCTAAGATAAGTTACAGAACAAATGATAAAAAGCGCTATACAAGTGTGGTTCTACGATGATGAAGTTAAGAACATGTGTGCTACTCTAGTGGTTAATACCAAAACGAGTCTAAAGGTCCTTTTTGCTACAGGAGGACATACTTTGTACTAATATAGAGAATTTTTGTCTACTTAAGGTATGTACTGATTAAAAGATAGGGTTTTTGAAAAAATCGCTTTTTACCATTTGTCCCAATTAATTCGAACAGTATATATAAACTCAGAATCGTTTTATTATCTAAGCAATTTTCTTACTTTGTACCTAAGTTTTTACTCAGATTATTCACTTGGATTTTCTTGCTGTCAAAAAAGCAATAAAAATGACAGGCTTACATATCTCTAACCTAATTGAATTTATGATAGATTTTTATCGACCACTAGCAGGCCAATTTTTACTAACACCACTTATCCCCCCTCCCCCAAGAATTCTGCTATTCCTTGATTGGTCAGGCTTCCACATTCTTTTTTGTAAACTTTATTTCTCATTGGTGCAACTCAAATTTGGATTCCAATTTTAACTTAAGTTTTAAAATGAAACTTCTAATGTTTTTAATAGTTTCTTTACCCTCCTTAATTTTTTTAAACTAACAATTTATTTTAATCTACATAAATTAATATTTTCAGCATTTTGGAAACTATTAAAAAAATACATTTAAAAGAAAAAAAATAGGGATTTTTTTCCCCTTCGAATTTTGTCTTTAGATATAAACGACAAAAATCTTTCTTTATTCTCTGGAAATGATGAGGATTTTGAGCCAAGATAGATCTAGCATATCAGCCTTGCTACAATATTGATCTTTACTAGTAACAGGATTTGACCCATGACTCTCCTGTGATGTTGTGGGTCATGATTTCTCTCTTTTCTTTGTTATGTGCATATTATGAATTGTTCTTAATGGGAGAAATTGCTTTCCTATAATGTTCAAATAGAAAATTTTTCATTGTAATAGATAATTTTTTTAAGTCTAATTTGGTTTAATGTGTTATAAATTCAGCTTAACTAATGTAAAACTGGTAAATATACAGATAAAATAAAAAATATAGTAAAATCCCTAGACAACTGCAAGTTATATTCTCAAAAAGTGGTAAGGCTGATTATTCATCATTTTTATAGAAAAAATAGAATAAAAATTAAAAGGATAAAAAAATTTTAAGTGAATGAACACTTTGATTATCATAACAATTTCAATTTACGTTATTTTAAAAGAGTGCCAAAAGAAAGATGTCTGAATAAAAAAAACTAGTAATTTACAACATAATTGTGACGTCCTTCATCAATCTTTGCAATGGTGCAAAGGCATTTTTCAGATTTGATATTTATATTTTATGTTATTCTTTCAGCAATCTGCTGTATAGTTTCACTTTTTTTTTTCCATGGAGGTAAAGTTAAAAGTATGAATATTTTGAGAAACAAAATATTTTATAAATGCTCTGAACTGTCTTCACTCAAAATGTCATATTATTAATGAGAATGTATATATTTCGACAAAATATGTGCAAATTAAATGATTGTTGAAATTGCCAGAAAGTTAGAAAAATTCAGAAAGCTTTAGGATGATTAGTTCATGATAAGGTTTCAGAAACTACTACTAGCTTATATAAAGATAATGCTGAGAAGCAAGTCAGTCTTAACTAAACAGCAAATTATACAGTTAATTTTCTACAGAAATATTGGACTGTGGATTTGTTACTGAGTGAATTTTAAATTCATGCTGTTGTGGATTCTACATGTGTTGTGTTTCCTGTTAATCAAACCTGTTGTAATTACTAAACAGTTTTGGAATAAATTGATTTACTCTGAAAGAACATGCTTGTATTAATTACAGGAATCTTCCTTATATTTGAATGATAGCATATGTAACACTATATGTATGCATAAACTACAATAATAAGTGTATATAACTAATATTATTTAAATGTTTAATAAAATGAAATTGATAAACAATTATTTCAGAATTAAATTTTACATTAATTATTTTTTATTCTTATTGTCAATAAAATGTTAAATTTATATTTTGATATCTTATTTGCCTACTCAGCTATCACAATCTCTTCTCCTCATCATATATAACACTTAAAATTTTCTGTATATGTAAAATTTATTTGTAATATGAATACCATTTTCATAAATATATAAAAATATCCATGTATGTCAATTTTGAAAAATGTCTGAGCAGATCTGAACTCAGGATCAATCCTTTAAATTCTTTATTATTAAGCGTACATGTGCAGATAAAATTTCTCTCCTTACATGACTCTGATGTTCTCTTAAATATTCAATTTCATTAAAACTAGTTTAATGAACCATCATAAAACAATGTTAGTTGAATTAAACCAAAGTATTATTTATTGAATATAGCTTATTCAAAGTAATAAGTATGCATAGCAGCCATTTGCAAATAAAATTTACATCTGCATAAAGAATAATCTAAAAATAATAATAATAATAATCACTTACACATAAATGTGAATTTACTTAAATATTGTTGATACCCTCCAAATTAATATTTAAAAATAATTTGATAATTATCATGATCTGTGCAATTAAACATACTATAAAAATAAATTTTGAAATTCCTAATTACAATACTAAGAACTATTTCTTTCATTTATATTTGTATCATTGATAAGTTAAGATAAAGATGTGTACACCTTTTCAAATCCTTACTCCATTCCAAAGGGAGCTCCAATGGACAGTTAATGGACGGAAGAATAACTACTTGCCACCACATAAGAATTAAAAAAATCATTTAACTAGCCAAATCCTCAACTTTCTTCCTATAATGAAATTTTCAAGCATTTGCATTACCAAGAAAAGTTTCATATGATTAATGAATGATATTAAAACAGTAACACTGTAGTTGGGATAATATTTCAAGAGAATCGGAAGAAAAAATGTATTAATAATGAAAGTTTATATATATACAGGGTCTGTTCTGATAGTAAGATTCATTTTTTCTTGGACGGACAAGAGGTGGTGTGTGCATGCATGATCGGTGGAGGGGGATATTAGGAATACTAGGAAAAATCGACAGTCAGCCGTTGAAGAGAGCAGGTTGCTTGTACTATGAACCCATCGAAACACCTCGTCACAGAGAATCATGGAGCGTTTTCTGAAGCAGTGATACACCATCAAATTTTGCGCAAATCTTGGTAAAACTGGCAAAGAGACTCATGACATAATTAAAGAGGTCTACGGTGATGCTGCTATGGATAGATTGGGTGTTTTTGAGAGGCACTAGCAGTTCCGAGAAGGTAGGGAAAGAAAGGAAGATAACGACCGCTCCAGATGCCCTTCGACCAGAAAGACCAACCAAAATGTGTCACAAGTGAAAAATTTACTGAACAGTGATCGTAGGATGAGTATCAGAATGATTGCAGGTGAACTGAGCATTCCTCAAACCCAAGTGTTAGATACCTTGAGGAAAGTGTGCATGATGTTTGTGCCTCGAGTCTTGCCCAGCAGAACATGGCAACGTTGCCTCATCCCCCCTACAGCCCAGCAAAATTTTTTTCTGTTCCCAAGAATAAAATCGATGCTCAAGGGGAAGCATTAGTAGAGCAGTTCAAAAGATCTTGCTGAGTGAACTAAACAGCATTCCGGTCCAGGCATATGAAAACTGGAAAACTCATTGACAGCAGTGTATACATGCGGAAAGGTGCTACTTTGAAAAATTCTAATCGTTTGTACTATTGTTATGAATAATTTTTTTTTTAAAAAAAATGAATCCTACTACTTTTAGAACACACCCTGTATGTATATATATTATATATATCACATAAATCAGGGTTTCTGTCTACAAGCAGTGTTAATTTTTTAAAAAAAAATTGAAACCATCATTAGGACAGTAAATTGGTCATTAAATCATCATTAATTATTTAAAGGTTAATTTCTAATAATATATTTCATTATTCAATTACATTAAAGAACTTCTAAATTTTGGTCTTTTTATTCAAGAGATTACATCACATTTCTTTAAAATCAAAGTCTTGTGTACCCATGTACATTATGTACTTAGGAATTTTTTTTTTAAAGATAAATTACCAAAACATCAATAATATATTTAATTTGCAACCTTTAAAAAACACCTCCAAAACAATGAATACATTATGTTGTAGTTGTTTCTAATGCCACCTGTCTGATGGTGTCAGAAATTGATCGCGGTAAAGGGCTAGAGATTTATGTCTGTTGTTAGCTGTAGCTTTGAGTACCATACAGGCGACAGTATGATTTGGATCAGTTCCACCTCAATTTTAAGGAAGAACACCCTGGGGGTGGTCAGGGGCCCCCACCTCTTTTCTCCTTCCACCATCCTCAAGAGAGGTTGCTCAACGGCTATTTAGAGTATCCCCATGCCACAAAGGCACTATACATTTACAAACATCCATGCCTTCTCTGGGATTCGAACCCAGGTCCAACAGCACAGTAAACAATGTCACTAATCACTGTACCGGATGGGTGGCATGAATACATTATTCACTAAGCAATCTAAAATTTTCTCTCAAAAATCTTTATTTGAAAAGAAATATAAAAAATAATATATATATATTATTAATTAATATTATAATATTAATATATATTTAAATATGCTATTTGTTTCAATTTTTATTGTATATCAAATAAAGCAATTTCTCCTTTTAAAAAAATTGGTTATAAGCAAATATACTTGATAAAATTCCATAGTAAGTTTGGCAAAAAATGCATCGGGTTTATGTAATTGATTCAAATGCAACTGATAGATTGAACTACTTATCAGTTATAGGAATCATGTAGCCAAGCAGCAACATGCAGAAAATATATAGTATTTTGTAATTGTGTTTTTAGTAATGAATCTTATCAGATAATATCATCAAAATTCAAGTTGGTTACCACTTGGAAAAGCAGTCCCCTAACTTATGGTCCTATAAACCATAAGAACTCTGATTAACAATAAGTTAGTGAAACAATACATAAATTTTATGAAAATCATATAATTAGTATTATGTTTACACAGTTGATAAAGTAACAAAAAATAATAACATAATTTTGAATGTTCTTGCTTTTTTAATGCAGGAGTCAATGAAAAATGTATTTTAACATTTGAATAATATTTTCTAGTATTTCAATTTGAAAATATGATAAAAATTTTGAAAATTAACGTTACTATGTTTCAGTTCCTTAAAGTAAAGTCTTGTTACAGAAAATATCACAAAGGGAAATGCTCCTTATCATAATAAGTAGTACAAAATTTACTATAAAATTCTTTTACCATCTGAAGTAAAAAATAAATTTTTACTCATTTATTCTACTCACTGGCATAGCTAGATCTGAGGGGGGGGGGGAGGGGGGATAAAAAATACCTTTGGGGGCCTTTTTTAGACATGGAAGCCCTGTTAGTGGGACTGTAGTTACACATGTTGGGGGACCATGTAGCTAAGGGGCCCTGTATCATTGATATGGTGGTAGCTACACCCCCGATTCTACTGCCTATAAAACAAATTCATGTTTTGTTTTTTTAACTAAGTGAAATAGAAAAAATACTCAAAAATGATAAAATAATTTTTTTCAGATATTTATCCTTTGTTTTTTAAAAAATTAAAAATGATTACACAAAAAGATTAACATAATTTAATTATGTTCTCTATTGTAGTTTCTCCTATAACTGGACTGATTATTTCCTCTATTATCATTTCTATCCCATCTCCTTTCATTTCGATCATCTCTCCGGTACTCTCTATTTCGACTACTTTCACCATCCTCAGAACGATCACGATAATTACTGGAATTGCGATCATTGTATCTGTTTCTTTCTTGATTATGTCTTTCCTTTCCATAATCCCTGTGAAAAAGAAGTAATAAATTTTACTATTACAGTGTTGATAACTGAATGCCTAACCTTATATGCACTTGATATCAACTAATTCTATATTGTAACTATTAGGGCCAGGATTGTAATAAATTGCTAAAAATATTTTAATACAATTAAAAATGCTGAAATATGAAAATAAAAGTAAAAAAAAAAAAACTAAAAATGGAGTTTTACGTAGTTTTATAAAAATTATTATTCCTAAATTACAAATAGCACTCAGAATTATGAGAACAAAATGATACTTATCAGTTATAGGGACCACAGAGCCAAACATGACAATTAAATTCTGTTCCAACATTGTGTTTGTAGTGTGAAAAAATATAACATCAAAATATCACTGGCGTAGCTAGTCTTGAGTAGGCCCTGTATCAAAATTCCTTGGGGGCCCCTATTTGGGACTTTTTGACATTTTATAATTATATTCTTACACATAAAGGGGGCCCCATATCCTTGATACGGTGGTAACTACACCCTTGCAAAATATTGCCAATGTTCATGTAAGCTATAACTCAGAAATGCAATCCATAGTCTCCATAATCAATAAGTATCAAACAAAAATGTTTATTCAAAGATTTTGAACACAATTTACAAAAAGAAAAGAAAATTATATTTATTTCCGTTATTCAAATATATCCTTTAAAAAACCAAAAACTGCTATAATTGAATGTCTAATTTAAAAAGATAATAAAATGAACTCGGTGGCCCAACAGCCCATGAGGGCCAAGGCCTACTGTGTCTATCTCAGCTTTTGTGACCTTAGACGCTGGGGTGCATGTGTAGATGTTCCGGTCAAGTGGTCAGTCTGATGTGAAACCCCCAGTTTCCAGTTCCCCAGCAAGCTTGGTACTCATTTATTGACCTACTGAAGGGATGACAGGCTGAGTTGACATTGCCCAGCCCGGGATTAATAATTCACAATAAATATGCACATTTGTCAATCATGATTCAGAAACAAATTATTAGCTAATGAATTAAAAAGCCACAAATCATTAAAATCCAAATCACAATATATGTCAGATACTTTTTTTTTTATCATTCATAAAACTTAAATAACAATTTTAAAAATAATGACTGTAAGGTTAAAATAAATGACTAGTTTTAATGTTAATATGTAACAGGAATAAAATGTTATAGACCAAATTAGGCAAAGTTTTTGTCTTAAGTTTTACCATCCGTCTAAGATAATGTACTGCAGTGGCCTACACATGGGGGGATTATCCCCTTAGCTAAACACATTTTTAATTTTTACCATAAATATTAGCCCTTGGCACTTTCATCTACAAGTTTTTTTAGAATGTAAGCTCCCTCCGAGAGGTTTACATTTGTCCCATATGTAATGAATATGATATTAAACAACCACAAAACTTTTTCAATGTACTGTTGTTTATTACAAAAAGATTCATTGATACTTACATATTATCGCAGCAATTGCTAACATTCAAGGTAACTCGACAAGTTAGCACATTTACATGTGTCGTATGGCAATCATATGCTTCATTCCATATAATGTCACCAATAGGTTGCGATAATACGTCAGTACCAATTCATTATATAAGACAAAAAATAATGAAAAAGTATGAAATATGCAACGGTAAGACTGAATTAAAATTTGCATGATATTGTAAGGGAAATTTCAAATAATCATTTTAAAAAAAGGTACTTGCGTATTATCGCAACCTATTGGTGACATTAAATGAAACAAAGGACCTGGTTGCAATTTCAGTGGACATAGGAAATCAAGGCGTGTTATTATTAGAGTTGGTAAATGCTGCGATAAAATACGTAAGTACCCACAAATATTATACAGCTCAATACAACGAAAGATGAAGAGACCAGAGAGTAATGTTTGCAAAATGTGCTGTTGGCACCAAAAAAGCAAAGGATTCAACTTTCTTACCAAGGATCCAACCAAAATGTGATATTTTAAATTTAATAAAAAATATTTTAGGATTTGGCGTGATTTTGAGGGGTAATTGGTGTTAATTATGGCTGTTAATCTCATTTCTGTTTTCCTTTAATAAAAATACATTAAAAATTCTCAGAAAATGTAATTATTTTTAACCATGTAGAGATACTATAAAGATAAACATAAAAAAATATTTTACAAGATGTCACTAATTCTCACCATGATTTAAACCATTGTCTTTTTACTTTCCATGGATAAACCACTGTCGGAGACGACAAAGGCTTAGATTTTAGTTTCGAATACACTGTATCTTTCTCTGTAAATCTGTCTTTAAATAGTTCTTCAAACATAGCCAGATCTTTGGAAAAATCTTCATTCTCCATTCGTTTTGGTTCAATTGGATCGGCAGCCATCACGCGAAGATAATTATTCTCTTGAAAATATTCTAATTCACAGAAACACTTTCCATCCGTTGACAAGCTTTATTAATACTCGGTTGGTTGATTGATTGATTGGATTCTGTGGAATATGATGCGGTATTTCGTAAACGAAATTTTAATAAATGTAATTCACTTCATTTCAATATTGTTGTAAGGCTCAATATTGTAAGTTAATATATACATTGTGTTATTCCATATTTATACTAGCACATAAAAATGTCTTTTAACATTTTAAAGAATCGAAATATTTATCTAGGATTATATTTATTGATATTATATGTGAGAGGTAATGAAATAAGATTAAGTTGTATTTTGTAAACCTTTTATATTGTTTTGAATTCTTCAGTGGCTACTCTCTCTCTCTCTTTTATGTATTGTTTGTTGATAATTTCAATACTTTTGGTTTCTCAAATGATACGGTGTAAAAAAGTATCTGTTTCAGTGAGGTAGCAATGTTCAATTTTTATAAATCGAACGGTAATATGTTGATTTTCTATCGAAATAATTTTCGAAATATTTTTAATTCCATTGCGTTTGAAAATATTGCTGAAATCTAAGTATAAAAGTAAAATGAAAACATTTTAGTGACAAATATTTAAACAGGAATACTGTTGTAAATAAAAATTTCTATTGTAGTTTTATTTTAAATTTCAGAAAACAGTTTGTGTTACAAAATTTATTGTTTTTCTAAAACTGTATACATTGTATTTTAGAGGCTGTTAG
Source organism: Trichonephila inaurata madagascariensis (assembly GCA_019973955.1). Classification (NCBI taxonomy): domain Eukaryota; kingdom Metazoa; phylum Arthropoda; class Arachnida; order Araneae; family Nephilidae; genus Trichonephila; species Trichonephila inaurata. The sequence goes on from BMAV01007650.1 coordinate 106,505, forward strand.
TCACTTTTTCAAAAGTAAATAATTAAATCGAGACTGGACATGTGTGCTAATGATAATTGTCATAATTTTTCTACTTTATATATCTTGTGCCAAATTTATTAAAAAAAACCTTTTCAACCATAGTTTAAGTATCACTATGTAAAATCATTTTTAAATTAATTTTTAATGAAGTTTTTTTGTTAAAAAAAGGAATATTTATATAATTAATATTTTAAAATTGTTGTAATTATTTTTTAAATGGAGGAATCGTAAATAATATTTTAAAACTTATTTACAACTTAAAATTATTTTTGTATAAAATTGTTACAGTTTCTCTTATAAAATTATTCGAAGAGATTAACAGTTTACTGCTTAGATGTACTTAAGTTTTAAGTCATTTATTCGTGATATTATGTCAGACTTTTGAAATAAAAGTGTATTTCTACAGCTAGAAATCTTTTAGTTCATAAGGTATATCATTTCTTTTAAATAAACAGTATTTTGATATCTATAAAAGTAAACATTTTTTTATGCTAATCTCTTTTATTAATTTAAAGCTATAGTTTTTATATCCGGCGTATAACGCGCACCCTTATATTTCGACCTAATTTTTTGTGTTCAAAGTGCGCGTTATACGCTGGATTTTGCGGTATATGTATTTTGAATTTTTTTAAACTTAGGTTCAAATGTTAATTATGTAGTAAATTTTATTCCAAATAATTGAAGAATTATTACATATGTATTGGCTTGGAATTAACACTGAAGATAAAAATTAATCATGTTTATTAAAGATTGGTTAAAACTTAAATTTCAAATAATCCATTTTTGATCACTCCCCTAAATCAATGTAGAGGTTTCATATATATATGTGGTGTGATTAAGACAGTAGGCCTGTTTCTCTTAACCCCTTACTTCTTGCTCTCGTCAATATCACCGTATTGATTCTATTCCTCATGCCTCTATTCTATTCCTCTCTATTCCTCATGCCCGTGATATTTCCGGGCTGGAGTGTTCGAAAGTAATTTGCTAAAAAGATTAAAACTATCTATTTCTTGTGCCCGCAATTATGTTTATTTCTCACCAGAAGGCAGTACCAGATTATTGTGTTTAGAGATAGTTATTTTATTTTAAACTAGGTGTTAGCACAGTCAAACATATCTATATTAGCAATATGTTTTTGTGACCTTATCTCAATTACTTAATTCCGCTCTTTGTGAAAAGATGTGGGTTGCATTCTGTGATAAAAAAAATATTTTTTTCAATTCCTACTATTAGCTCACACTCTCTATATATTTATTTATCTATGTTGAATTTTCAGTCATTAATGAAATACATTTTAAAGCACTCAATTAAGCTGAAATTTTATATACATGATTATTTTGGGTGACAATACAGTAATTTAATTATAATTAATAAAAATTAATTGGGTAAAACTAATTATGTGAAGAATTACAAATACAGCCATGTTGGCATCATTTTTGGCGACTTGTATCAAAACTTGAAAAGGTTTTTTCTCACGTTTTAAAGCATTCAGTTGAACTGAAATTTTCTATACATGATTGTTTTGAGCAACAATATGATATTTTAATTGTAATTAATTTAAATCAAATGATTGAAACTAATTATTTGAAGAATTGCAGATACAGCCACATTGGCTTTATTTTTAGCAACTTGGGTCAAAATTTTAAAAGATTTTTTTTTCTCACGTAGCATTTAGTTAAACAGAAATTTTATATACACGATTGTTTTGGATGACAATACTATACTTTAATGATAATTACTAACAATTAGTTGCCACTTAATATTGTGATTTTGTCATATGTATGTACATATTTATGTTAATTATAACTATTTAATAAAAAGTTGCTAAAATAAAATTTTTCTTAGTTGATCTAAGTAGGAATTGATTTAAAATTTTTTTTTTAATATTACTTGTTTAATATTGTATACATTATGGAGTTAGTTTGGAAGGGAGTTGTATTTTACTTTAAGTATAAAGAGATCCGAGAATTATTCTGAACTAACTGATTGTTTTGAAAGTTTGGTTAGTGAACCTGAGAGCATTGATGATGGTTCTGTACTGTTACTTGTGATATATTGGCCTTTTTATCTCATACTTTAAAATTTATCTCACAAGAAAAATTACTATTGTGTTTTTACATTGCATAAGTCTAATAAAATTCTCCTTTAATGTTTCAAACATATATTTTTTTAAAATGTTTTCTATTTGCTGGAAAACCAACTTTCAGTCATAATAACTTTAAATGTTGGATTTTCTTAAAAAATTAATTTTTTTTGTTCAAGCTAAAATTTACTCAATGTAAAAATAAATATATATATTGAACTTTCACTTAGTTTTATATAATTTTCTTGAATAAAAAAACTAGGCACTTTTATGACCGTTTCCTTCAAAATAATCTGACCGTTAAGGGGTTAATGCAGCATATCTTTTCTTTTTTTCCTTTGTAGACCATAATAACAAAATCCCAGTTTTATTTCATCTGACTCAACTTCCACACTGTCATACTCTAACAAGATATTAGTTTTTTCTCTTTCACTTGTTGGAATTACTTGAATCTGAAATCTGGTATATAAATGACATTTCATTTGATCTACACCAGGGGGGGGGGGGTACAGTATGGCCTGCCAAAACAGTCAGAATTACTTCCCCATGTAAGATCAAAGATTCGTCTTGTTTTTTCTTTATTAGGAAAATAGAATTCCTTTATTCAGTACCTGAAATTTTTTTAAGAAAGAAAGTCACAAAATCTCAGGATTTTCAACAAAAAAATTGAACTTAAATTCAGTATTTTCTGTTATCCCATTACTGCTGATATTGATACAGCACCTGATAAGCTACAACTTTAATTTATTGACTTGCAGTCAAATCATTGTGTGAAGGAAATTTTTATGCTATGACAATAACTTTTACAAACTTTTGTCAGCTGAAGAAAATAAGATCAACAAGAGTAAATATAGATGCAAGTTGGTTGAAGTAAAAAAAATTTGAGATGTTCTGTAACTACACTTACAAAAAAAGTATTGATTTTTTTAATTTTGTGGACAATTTTTTATTCTGTGAAGGAAAATGGTATTAAAAATTGTTCTCGCTATATGTACATGGAACAGAACTTAATCATAACCTACTGAGATCTGTTTATGTATCATGGGAAATCAGTATTTATCTAATTTAAGTGACTTTGTATTTCAGCATTAACGGTCAAGTTGAGGGACTTTTCAAACCTCTAGAATTTTATATGGGACATATTCCAGCTATTAAATTGTTTTAGTATATCTTGCACTAATTTTATGTACTATTTTTTAGCTGTATTTTTTAATTCAAAATTAATAGCTTCTCAAATATTATTCATTTTGTATATGTTATAAGTATGTTATTTGAAACTCTAATTAAAATTTATTGTAAAAACTTTACAGATGTTTCAACTATTTCAGGTCATGGCCACTGATACAACATCAGACAACTTTTTAAAATCTAATGGAAAATAAATATGAATAAAAGAGCTACAGACAAAATAAGTATTGATGTGTATGTGATAACAATAAATTTATTCTTCTTCAAATTGAATAACAAGCTGAGTTTTTTTAAAACATGCATTTCCATTATCTTTTTGATTTTATGTTTCAATATTAGAGATATATAAAATACATTAATCTAATTTTATTTTTATATGACTTTTTGATCAAAAAATTTTATCCCTTCCTTTTGGCGGTATAATGTATTGAATTACATTGTTGCTAATAAGGTTTAATACTTAACTCAATGGCACGATATCCCATGAGGGACAAGGCCTACTGTCCCTAATTCAGTATACACGACCTTGGGCCCTGAGGTGCATAACAGATGTTCCAGTCTGGTGGTCAGTCTGACGCGAAAACCCCCAGTGTTAAGTTCCCAAGCAAGCTTGGTACTTATTTTATTGCCCCATTGAAGGGATAAAAGGCGGAGATAAAGTTTAATATGAAGCATAAACAATGAAATTGGAGCTTAAATATAATTTTAGATTTTGTTATATAAAACATAAGATCCTCATTATTAATGTATTTTCTTTTAATATATGTTATGAATCCTCTGAAATTTTTTGCTCTGTAAAATAAATTTTCGTACAAAACAAGATAATGCTCATGAATTATGAACTATAAACCAGCATTTCTTAACCTTTCCTTTCTTGCATAACCCTTGATCTGTCATCACTCTTTGCTTCACATATCCTTCCACACATGAAGTATAATTAATAACATTTAAGAAATACAGTAATAACTCTATAATTTGGACACTTTTATATTTACCAGTTATCAGAAAATAAAGTATTTATAGACATTTAATCAAATTTGTATTGGCATTGCCTGAATATTCCGTTTTCAATTTATAAAATTATTTTTTCTTTTTTTGCTATACTTTTTTTTTATGTTTTTAGTTTTGTTGATATCTTTAGTGTATGTTTTACAATTTTTTATATCATATCTTAATAATATTTTGAAAAGATTAGAAAACATTGATTTTAAAATAAACTTTATTTGTAGTTTATTTTGTGATGAAATGAATTACAAAGTTTAAAACTGAATAAATATTTGACTGAATTGCTTGATATATTTGTTTTAACTGTGATAAGATACATTTGTGCTTTAAAGAGTAAAATAGTTGGACACTTTGAATTGTAACATTTTTTTGTCAGTTTTAGTGTGTTAACATATAAATATTGAATAAAAAAAATTTCATATAACTATTAAACTTCATAATCATTTTAGAGAAGAATTATAAATAAAATAATTTATATTGTAACAAGTTTTTGCTCTTACAGAATTTATTTAATCATTTATAAAATCATGAAATAAATTTTTTCCTCTTCTAGCTTTAATTTAGAGTTTGAAAATGAATGTGATGAAAAAAACGTGACACAATGGAATTCTAGTTCAAGGTAAAACAATTTTAATGAAAAAAAAATTTATATTACATAATGTAAAACAAGATAATCTAGTAAAATGTTTATTGACTTTTATCTTTATAAATCAGATATATTATTATCTTTTATTATACCTTTATTATTTTTAGATGTATTATACCTTTTGCTTTTCCTTTAATTTAGATAATCTTTTTATGTTTTCTAGCAATGAAGATTTATTTCTTGATTCCAAATCAGAAGTTTTATGGTCAAGAGAAAGAAATGAAATATTTTGTGAAAATGATTTCTTCAAAGGTTTCCATGACAGTTTTTCTGATTTGACTGAAAGAACAAACAGTTCTTGTTCTTGGCATAATGATGTAAAGTTTATGTAATTCTTTACTTAGAGTTTAAAATATTTTTAATTCTGGGGCTATTTTTCTAAAACAAATTTTTTTGTTTATAATGCTTATGAATTAAAATTATATTCTGTAATTTTTAGGAAAATTTTTAGTACAATTTAGTGCTTTGTTATTTATTTTCTGTTTATTCTACTTTTATAATTTGTGTAACTGTTCAGAATGGATTTTGGGGGGGAGAAAAAGCAAATGTATCTATAGCTTACTTTATTTGATATTTACTAATATTTAAATTAAAAATTGCATGAAAAATTCTTTTCTGGGAAGTTCATTTAAGGAAATATAAATAAAGTTTTTTTTTAATGCTAATCCTATAAAATTAACACATATAGTTTTAAAAAACCCCTCTATCAAAGATGTTATAGTCACTAAATTTGTATCTATCCTAAATGAGATCTTTAATGTTTTCAAGCTGTATTGAAAGGTATTATGAAACAAAATAACAATGTTGTATTTTTCATTCAAATTTCATGTTCGTATAAACTTTAAACCTGTGTAAATATGCTTAAAGTGTAAAATTTCTAATTGTGACTTTTCAGAAAGGAATTTTTCGCAATAAAAAAACCCAGTTAAGCAGAAAATACATTAAATACAGGTATTGCATTGCATGAAGTGGTTGCAGTTTATTTTCATGCAATTGAGGCACGAAAATAAAAGCATTTAAAAAAAAATAATTTCAAATATTTTAACATACATAAATTTCAGCATATATATCTAAGCCTAAGAATTTGCAAATGTATCCCTGGGGCTATGTTACCTTGTCATGTATAATTTTGATATTTTCTTCCTTATTGTTTTACTGTATATTAGATTTATAGTACCTTAATGTATATATTTATATATACACACAGTGAAGAGTTAGAAAAACTGGTATATCAGTGTAATATTATATTCAGCTCTCATGGACATTCAGAAGCACTGCAACAAGATGTGGCATGGAATTGACTAATACCTGAATCAATTTTGGAGGCAAATAACACCAGTGACATCTTAAGGCTTTTCGAGGCACCTAAGACAAAAGTAGGCACCACCTGGGACCATTTTCAGCAGACTGTATTTGGCATACATTGTCAAATACTTATACAAACAGTTACCCATAACAAAATAAATGTGCATGATTCACAATCTCAAAAGCCCTGAGCACAAACTGACTGGTGTCTTGGGACTAAATGAGTAATGGTGGTAAGCCTAGGCCTATATAATGGACAATGGGCATGACATAATGCAGTCTTGTCACTGATACAAGTTGCTATATAGCTCAAAAATCCAAATTTTTCTGAGGATATGTCTGGGAATAACATTTGGGAATTTAAATTATTTGGAGCATAATCTTATTGAAGCAGAGTCAAGAGTGAGATGAATTCCCATGCCTTAAAACATCATTGACACCATGAATCCTGAAGTGCCAGTCACAAATCCATAGACGGTGGAGATTTTTCTAAATAGCATGTTAAAAGGCATCCAAGATATGTTCAGTAATGTTCATGTCTAAATATTTAGATCGCCAGTGGAAGACTCTTAAGTCAGATGAGTATTCCTGGAGCTTTGAAGTAGAAATTCTCTACATTATAGGATCTTGCTGGAACTGTCCAAATCTGTTGGAATGCATTATGAACATGCAGGGGATCAGACAGGATGCTTAGGTACCTTTTGCCTGTCAGAATTGTCTCTAGATGTATCAGGGGTCCCATATTATGCCACTTGCACGCACACCATATTATCATTTAGGTTCTACCAAACTGAACACAGACTTTTTTGATATGTATGGTTCATGAATTCATGAGGTTGTCCTCATACCTGTACAAGTCATTCCACTTTATACAATTGGAAACAAGGTTCATCAGACCATGTAAAATATTTTTAATCATCAACTGTCCAATAACATTGTTTGTGAGCCCAGGAAAGGCATAAAGTTTTGTACTGTGCAGTCAACAATGATGCACAAATGGGCCTTTGCCTTCAAAAGACCATATAAATTATGTCTTATTAAGCAGTTTGCATGCTGACACATGTGAAAGTCCTAGCAATGTAGAATATTTGATGTTTTATAGTGGATACCTGGTATTCTTGGTGCACTCACAAAATGGGCATACGCAAAGATCCTAATATCCTTGGAAAATATCTTGCATGCCAACTATAACGCCACATTCAAAGTTACTTAAATCTTAATAACCTGCCATTGTAGCAGTAGGAACTGATCTAACAGCTTTGCCAGAGGCCTGTTGTCTTATTTTGGAGCTGCTGACTGCATTATGTTATGCTAATTCGTTACATACCTCCATTATGTGTATACACATGGCTGTACCAATTTTTCTGGTTATTCAGCACATATATATATATGTTATGAAATATCATAACTTTTAGTTTAATCAACTATTTGAGTGCTGAAGAATTTCTTTTATATATATGCTAAAATTGCAGATTGAAATGCGTTTCTTTTCAGTACAAAGCAAGTGAAGCTTGATCATGCTTCTTCGCATTCTTGACATAGGACAAGCGAAGCACTATCATGCTTCGCCACTCTATAACAGTTAAATACCTAAAAGGATAATGTTATACCTTTTGAATTTGGATTACATATATTTATATTTTTTTATTATACTTTTGTAGGATTTTGATATGAATTCCAGCATTAAAGTTAAAGCATCATTGGAAGCAATTGAAGATGCTTTGTATGAGGAGAAAGAGTCTCATTTAATTAGTAAAACTGTATTTCAAGAATGTTGTGAATGGGCAAAAAATTTTTCCTATTTTAGGTAAAATTTACATTTATTTATATAATATGTGTGTACTTTTTGTGTAGTGAAAATTCCAAATGATTTAATTTGTAATTATCAGGTCGAATGCAAGTTTTGAGTTCCAATCTATTAAGTTTCTTCATTTACACTGACAGATTGTCTGGAGCTTAATGGTTTTATTTTCTTAGATTACTTGCATCAGCAAAAATAGACATTGATTCTTTATCATACATATTTATATTTGTTTTTTAATGATTTCAGTTTTTTTAAATCACCATTTAGTTGTTAAATTTAAAAAGTGAATATTATTGCTGGGAATCTTTTAATGGTATGAAGAGTTTCATGATAATAGTTCATACCATACTAGTAATTATTTACAGAATTAATATGTGTTTATATAATAAATATATGAATGTTTAAATTAAAAGTACTTTATATGAAAACATTGAAACATATATTATGTGAATATATCTTTTTGTTCCTGACCAATACCAGCATTCTGAATTAACTGGAATTTTTTAGTTATTTATTGCCTTTAAATAAGTTTATTAATAAGTATATTCATAGTGAGTAAGGAAACTCTTAGATTTATTAATCATAGTGTAGAATCAGGTGCTATACCTTAATATTTCCTTATTTTTTAACAGGCTAAAAGGAGAACAAATTGCTAAACCTTATGAAAACTTAGTTCCTTTAAGTACATGTGATGAAAATGTTCGTTCTCATTCTGAATGCTTGTCATCTAGGTTTGTATAGTGAAGATTTAATAACTAATTAGTGTTCCAATATGTTTTCTGGTTCATGTTTGATAATTTTACCTTATTTCTTAGTTTGTCATTATCTGTTTAAATTTATAAAGCCCATGAAATCATTTGAAATCTTTTCGCTTGGATGAGTATAAATTTTGTATATTTCTATTAATATAAATTTTTTAGTTTATCTTTACATTATTTCATGTTATTTTTTGAGTCATTTTTAAGAAATTAAGGAATTAGAGAATGTGTCATTACAGTATATCATATTTAAAATCAAAAATGCATTATATTTTTATTTTGTTATGTTTAAAATTTCAGTTATTACAAAATAGAATGTATATTAACAGTTTTATTTCTGTATGGAACAGCAACTGTCTGAAAGAAAATCATAATATGGCTGATAAAAATTTTTTTAAAAAAATCTGTTTTATTTTTTTGAAATTAGTGTAAAAATGTTATTTTTATAGATTACACTTTTAAAACAACTAGAAATCAGTTGAATTATATGCATTAATTTAGGTCTTAATGTATTTCTTTTAATTAGAATATTTTTCTTTTCATCTACACTTTTTAAAATTAATTTATACAAAACTGTAAATGTGCGGTATTTATTTATTTACATTAGTTTGCAAGTTCAAGGAAAAAAGATGGCTATCCATGTTCCTGAGAAATTTTCTAATAAAATATTTTGTGACACTGAAATTAGTAGCTTAAATGAGGAACCAAATTATTTTAAAGAAGATTTGGATAATGATGATGATTATGAAGAATGTCTTGCATTGGATGCTAGGTATTTACAAGTAAAATATTGATTATTTGTAGTTTGCTAGTGAAATATTAATTATTAGTTATTTTATTTTTCTTAAGTGATTATGGTTTCTATTTGTAGAGATACCTGCAATAAAATTACTTTGGATAATCTTTTGAAAAATGAAACATTAGGAAATGTTGAAGCACTAGAAGAAAAAATTGTTGAGAGAATATCACTTGAAATATGGCCAAAAGTAAACATTTTTTTTATGATAACATTATTGTAAAATGTATTTTCTGTTTGGATAGTTACATAATGCTTTTTTGTAGGTTCTTTCTTTTCTGCAGCAACTGAACGAACCTCGTGTTTCTGGTAAGTTCAAAATGTATTCATATTTTCTCTGTCATTAATTTGATATTATTATTTGTATTTAATTTAGAATAGTTATAAAATTTAAAGTTTTAATTGTAAATTACTCTTTATCTTATAAAAAATGAATGTTACATTTCAATGAATGTTTAAATAAAATGTAAAACTATATACTCTCCCAGTTTTTAGTACATATTTTAAAATTTGATGTACATCATTATTTAAATTGATTTTATAGCTACAAGTTGAATATTTTATTATTATAAATTGTATTAATCATATTCATAATTTACAAAATGTATATTCATCTTGTACATATCAATCCAATTATAAGTAGTATCAATCTAGTATAATTTAGCCTTATTTATGTGCAGTATTTGGCAATAGCATATAAATTTAGTAGACTATTGGAAATGTTGTGCCCATCAATATAAACATTTTTACTGGTATTGAGTTTTTACTATTACAATCAAACCATATTATATATAATAAACTGTCTGTAGACTTAATTAAAGTGTACAATGTCTAGTTTTTATTGAAACATTTAAATTTGATATCGTTTAATGGGCATTTTGCAGGAAACAATCACTGTGGAAACACAATTTTCTAATAAGTTATTACTTTTGTGTTAATTTTATATATGTGTGTGTGTGTGTATTTATATACAAATGGCTTGATTATTTATATAAAATTTATCATCTTTTGGAAATGAATTTTTTATAATGGCTTCTTTTACATCCTATTGGAAAAAAATTTATAGTTTTTGATTGAATGCATTTTGATTTTAAATAAAATTCATACCATTTTTATCAATGATTGGAAAAGATTCCATGTTTTTTCCGTTCACATTTTCCAGTATTTAGAATATTTGCAGTTGTTTTCACTTCAAAGATATATATAGAAAGTTCTGATGTTTCAAATTTTCTTCTGGGGGATGAAAAATTGAAAATATTTCTTCAAAAATATTGAAAGTTTCTTAGCAGTCAGTGAAACAAGTTAGGTATGAATATGCGAAAGAATTTTTTGTGTTTGGCAAACAAAGAATACAGAACAAGAGCTTCTAATTAATGACAAAATCTGCAGTATAATTTAATTACATTAATTTTTTTCATAATTTCATTGTATTTTAACTTGTGATGTATTTAATATTAGCTGTATAAAAATTATATTTGATATATTATTCTTTTCCTAAAAAATATTTTGGTGTACTTAGCTTTGTAATGTATTAATGTACCGTAACATCCTGCATATAACGCACACTTTAACACTAAAAAAAGATTGAAATTTATGGATGTGCATTATACCCCCCCCCCACCTCATGTATAAAAATTATAGCTTTAAAAATGAGCATAAAAAGAGATTAGACCTCTACAGATATCGAAATACTGTTTATTTAAAAGGAATGACATACCTTATAAACATAGAGTTGTAATTCTAGAATTATACTATTCTTTCAAAATCCTGGGATAATACCTAAAAAAAATGATATCAAAACATAAGAGCATTGCATATATACATTTCAAGTTTCTTCATAAAAAAAGAGGGTGGACATTATATGGTGAATGTACCTAAAAATTAAAAAATGCAGCTGGAAAGTATAGGTGAATGTTTTATGCTGATGCATGCTATACATTGAATTTTACAGTACTTATTTACTCATTGTAACTCAAATTTAATAAAATATCGTTGTTTAAAACAAATCTTTAAATTATGTTATTTTATTTTTCTACCTTTTAAATAATTTTTTGTTTAATTTATCTAGATGATTCTGAAAATTTCCAACTTCCACCCATAATAACAGCTATACAACAAAGGAAAATTCCAAACCGTAGACCGAAAACTGAGGGGACTGATTTGTTACTTAATGATTTTCCCAAATTGAATAATATATTGACAATATCTCCTAAAATTTTACAAAGTAAACAAGAATTTAAAAATAGGTATGTAATAATTTTTGTATGTATAATGAAATGTTATTTGATATTTCTTGGTCTTAAATAGTCTTTAATCCTGTGTGTCTTTATTAACTCAAATGTGTATTTGCATTGTTTCTCAGGCTGTAAATAGGTGAACTGAAGTGACTATATAAAGAACAATGTTGAATACTTTATAAAATTAGAATAAATCTAGTTTCTTAATGTATTTTAAACATTTTTTAAAAATTAGTTGATATCAGTTTGTAGATAATTTAATGCTGTCAATTTAATACTTGTGAGCTACAGAATATCTGTCACTGGACATTTGTCACATACATTTTGTCAAACTTTTATCAAAATTTTGACTTTCTGAGATATGATGAAAAAAATTTGCATTTTTTTATTACAGATTTGGTTACTGTAATTAAGAATTTAATTTGTAAACATTTTAATAAAAATAATAAATAATTGCTGTATTTATGATAAAAATAAGCATTTTGCTAACAATTGAGATAATTTCTTAATTATATGAAACTGTAGTTATTTCTTTTACTTGAAAAGCAAATTGAAATGATTTGCTGTTATAATTATTACTCATAGTTTAATATACTTGATAAGTGTATAGAAGCTCTACCTGTTTTTTTGCAGTGATGAAGAAATGCAGAAAACATAAGATTTGGTATATTTTCCATTAAAATCTGACTTGTCCTTTTTCTGATAGGAGTTGAATCCCACATTGGTAAAAATTTCTACATTTGGGGAAAAATTCTCGGCAGTTTTCACACCGTTAAGGTCATCAAGGTTTGGTTTTTTTTTTGGCTAAAAGATTTGTCTACACTTGGAATAGGTGATAGTCAGTACATTCCAGATCAGGAAAATTGGATGAAAACCTCTCAACTAAATCCCATATGAGAGACTTATTTACCCTTTTTGTGCAAGTTTCTTCTTTCTTGGGCGGGGAAAAAACCATTTTTTATAAAAGGTGACAACAACCGGGAGTCTCGTGATTCCTTAATAGAAGATATTACTGTACTGATTATTTCTAATGGGCTGCAGATTGGTGTTTTACCATTGCAGACCTATTACATTCCCGGAAGCTGGTATCTCTTTTTAGTGTGTCACCTATAGATGGATACCAATCACTGCAGGTAATTTTGACGCCCAGTTTTCTCCCTAGAGGGAGGCACCTGAGCTCTGACAATGCAAACCTGTACTAGGATTTAATTTTGCCAAGAGCACCAAAGCCAAACAGGCACTCTAGTGGTCTTTTACATGCCGTATAATCATATGACATGACTGCTGTTGATTTTGTGCATCATGAAAATCCACCAACTTGGGCTGGGGTTGAACCCGCAACCTTTGTGTGTGTGGTGCAGAAGACCAGCGACAAACCAACCACCCCACCCAGCCGGCCACTGTACTGATTGATGACACTGATTCAATAAGTGACTGTGTATTGCAGTCTAACATAAGACCGTAAATGCAGTATTAATTGTGAGGTTTGGTGACAGGACCTCTCAGTGAATTATTCCCTTCATATCTTGTCACACTCTCATTAAAGCCTTCTTGGAATGAAGTTTTCATTTTGACATTAAAGCAATCACACACAGTGCAGAAGGCAAATACAATCTTTTGATGCTTTCCATTATTGTATACAACCCACTTTTTCTGTCATTATCTGTATAAAAAATTATTCATTTTTGTTCCATAAAAACTAGGATACTTTGGCAGCAATTTTACAGTTCCATTGATCATCAGTAAACTAATGTGGAACACAACAATCCAAATTTCTCATGAAATCCAATGCTTCCCAGCCGTCTTTCAATTGTTGCCCAATTATTGTTAAAGGTCTTAGCTAATTCCTACATGATTGGATTTGGGTTGTTTTTATGGCTTCATTGAGAGCCTTCTCTCTAATGAGAAAATAGCCTCCAGTTTTTACTTGAATATTCAAATTCATCAACATTTGCTGTCTTGTGTGAGATTTCCCATAAGCTTGCAGTATCTATCACCATAATTCTGCCTTTGTCTAACTCTTGCAACAAACAATGTGTGATGTGCACTGTATCATCTTTTATGGTACATTACCTTTAAAGCATTTATGTGCTTGGTGTCTA